>JALGBA010002116.1:0-337116 GCA_023970755.1 Azemiops feae
AGTGCTGGGTTACAGTCTAAGCTGTAATCCTCCTTCAAGTATGGAAACTGGCCAGTCACTTTCTCTGAATCTAAGCAAATAGGTAATATTATATGGGTCAACTTGAGTTGTTAAAAATAAAGGCCAGGCATAAATCTGCAGGTGGTCCTTAATTTACTACCATTCTTTTAATCAGAATGTGAAGTTACACTTTTGGTGAAAAAAGTGACTTACAACCCGTCCTCAAAGTTACAACCATTATACCACTCTCGGTTTTATGATCAAATTTGTGCACCTGTCAAATGTCTCATGTTTGTGATGGGTGCAGCATCCTGCAGTCACATGATCATGATTTGAAACCGTCCCGCCTGGCTTCTGACAAAGCAAAGCTAATGAAGGAAGCTTAATGGCCATTTGATTCACTTAACAACTATCATCACTAGCTCAAACACCATAGTCAAAATTGTTATAAATTGGGTCTGGTCACATCATGTCTCACTTACCAACCACGTTGCTTCGTGACTAAATTCTGATCCTATTTGTCCTAAATTGTCCTAAATTAAGGGTTAAAATTCAATGAATAATCTCTTCCCTGCTTCCCACATTCTTTCTTCTCCATTTGATGTAAAAGAAAGCCAGGGAGAATTTTATAGAGGAAAAATAGTATGGTGGGGTACTATCTTAGAAAATGAGAGAGTTTCTATTTGTTGTATAGAGTAGTATAGAAAAATAAAGTGTTGGGAAAAATGTGGACATATGACACCACACAGTAGATTTTTTGGGCTTTGGATTCACTGAAAAATTAGTTGGAATCTGTTATTAAATTCCCATAATGATTGGAAAATGGGGTGTGAGGGCGCTGAACTTGTCAGCTGGAAAGCTTGTCCACCTGGGTTTGAGACCCGAGCACCATGTGACGGGGTAAGCTCCCGTTATTTGCCCCAGCTCCTGCCAACCTAACAATTTGAAACCATGCAAATATGAAAGGATAAATGGATATCACTTCAGTGGGAAGATCCGTGCACCTCAGGGTACAGTCATGTGTACATGACTACAAAAGTATCTTTGGACAAATACTGGCTCCCTCGGCCAAGAAACAGAAATGAGCACTGCCCCCTAGAGTCAGACATGAGTGGACAGGGGAAATCTTTACCTTTTTTAATAATTGGAAATTCTGCCACTGGTGGCTTACATTTATCTGGAGGGAAGAATAAATGAGAAGGATGGAGAACATGGTCTTCCATATTACCTAGATTGTGAAGATGGAGTAAGGTTTTAGTTGTTGAACTGAGTAAATAATAAATCTTATTCATCTCATCCTATCTACCAACTATTGTAGTTGCAGTTGGAGGGAGGTTTTTTTTTGCCCAATTTGTTATTCTGAATGTTCTCACATTTTCCTCTTATGTTTCTACTATTCTAGCTTCTTTCAGATGCTCTTCATCCCAATCCAGCTCTTCTGACTCAGATCAGTCTACCTGCACATCAAACAATTCAAACCAATTCAAATCTGAAAAGAAGCCTGGTAAGTTTCTATTTGATTCTGAAATTTTGGGAACAATGGGAACCAGGCTTAGAGGGTCAGGAAATGTTAGACCAACTGGTATATTTCTGTGAAAATGAGTCCTTAATACCATTATGAGAAGCCCTCTTGACAATCAACTAGATCCTTCATCTTTTTCTGCATCAGCTATAATTGATACTGCACATGGTTACTCTCAGTCCGTCATGTGCTTAGTCCTTCTCATAATGAGTGTGATTTACTTAAAAGAAAGCTTGTGTACAACTCTAGTTCATAGGGCAGAATAGGTTTATGTAATCCTATAGCTGTTTTCTGTAGGTAGAGTAGAACAACTTTTTCTCCAGCATGACAATGGAGAATCCACAGATGGGTTGATCTTGCCTTTCTGCCCTAGAGACTAAGTCAATCCACCTTTGCCACGCCTCTCTCCTTCCGGCTAGGAATCCCCAGTCACGACTTAGTCTTAGCCCAAGAGAGACGTGGTGAAGGTTGGCTCTAGGTTTTAGCAGAAAGACTACACGTTGGATTCTCAGGTTGTACCCTTCCCTTCCCTTCTCTGCGCTGATTTCAGCGCTCCGTTTTAAACCGCTTGATATTAGAGCGGTTTTACAGGCTTCGGCTGAAGCCTCGAGCTCTTAATAGTTCCCAAGCAGACAGAGATATTGCGGTCGCCATTTTGAGCGTTGTCCTTGCTGTTCCTGGGTTGGGAGGGGGAACCCTCTCTTCCAGCAGGGCGGTTTAGCCTTAAATAGGATCGATTCGGCCAGATTTCAGCCAGCGGTCTTGTTAGCCTGAACATTGAAGCAGCGGCCGCACTTACTAATTCGGTCACACAGACGGAGCAGGAGCTCGTTTCAAAGCGGCCGCCATTTTGAAAGCAACTAACTGAAGCAACTTACTGAAGGTCAAGATTTAAGAGCGGCGTCCTTGGCAGCTAGCTGCATTGCAATCAGGCAACAGCATCAGCCTCCAGCATCCCAGCCATTACGGACGTGTTCGATCAGTCCAAGCAACTTCTAAACGCTCAGGGCGTGGCTGAGCGCCCGCCTTAACAGCCACCATTTTCAGCGCTCCAAAAAAAATAAAAATAAAAATACACACAACGACTTTAATGCTTTTAAGTGTGCTGGCTATACCATTGAATTGGTCTGCCGCCACAACCTGCTTTATAAGTGTGCTGGCCATACCATTAAGTTGGTCTTGCCGCCACTAAGAGAATCATAAGTGTGCTGGCTGTACCATTAAGTTGGTCTTGCCACCACTAAGAGGATAACAAGTGTGCTGGCTATTCCATTAAGTTGGTCCGCCGCTACTATCAGGATTGTGAGTGCGCTGGCTATCCCATTAAGTTGGTTGTGCCGCCACCACCTTAGCCACAACTTGGCTCCTTGCTGCTGGGATTACCTCTCTGTTACAAATACATTCAGATTTCCATTACGTGGTATCTCTCATTTACAATGGCAGATAAAGCTACAGACCAGACATCTCAAGGTGCCTCCAGCAGTTCTCCCAGGCACAAGAAATCCAGATCAGCCAACCAGAAGGCTGCTGGGAAACTCAGATCCAGAGCCATCTCTGACAAAAGGTTCTCTAAAGCTGTTGAAAAAGAGGCAAGCAGAAGGCACCAGGCATTGGAGAAACAATTCTCCAAAGCTGCAAAACAAAAGGACGATGCAAGGGTTGGTCAGGTTATTCCTGTTCCCCTGGAGGCATAGTCTTTAGCCCTCAACACACTCCTTCAACCTTTGCTGCTCCAAGTGTCTGGTCTTCAGAAGGGGAAACAGGTCAATCCGTTTTTCCCATGGCAGAGCAGGTGGAGATGGTTCCCCCTTCTAGTGAGGGGATTGGTCTTCGGATCCCTGCTCCTCCAAATACATCTAGACCTCTGGGCCCAGAGGCAACATTCACCCCTACAGCGGCAGGGCTTCGCCCTCCAGAGACTCAGGGAATAGAATTATCAGAACAAATATAGGTTCTGATTTCTCAGGCTATTGCCCAGGGCGTGGCTTCGACCCTGCACCAGAGGGCTTGACCTAAATCGATGGCATCAGGGTTCCCATCTTATCTCTCCCAGGCGGAAGCAGCAGCATACCAAGGGTTGGTTTCCCCCTCCCATTCCTCCCGGAGCAGAATGTTGTTCATAGGGGACGATGAACAGACAGAGCAGGGGATGTCAGAAGATGAGGACTTATCCCCTGATCCCCCTCCTTTCATAGGTCTGTTTAATCCAGCCCTCTTTAAGTCCCTACTTCACAAGGCCAGGAGCACGGCTCAAATTGGTTCTGAAGGGGTTCCCCAAGCTGAACCTTCCACCAGCCAGGGACTTACCAGTCAGGTTTTTTCAGAACCAACTTTTACCCAGCAGGACATTCCCTGTCCTCCCCTTTTCCTCAATACAGTCCAAAGACAATGGGGGACGCCTGGTACCTTTCCATCCCAGGGGGGGACTGACAAAAAGTTGTTTAATGTGGCCCCAACACTGTCAGAGTTGCTAGCAGTCCCCACGGTAGATGAACCCTTAGCACCATTGGTTTCTTCCTTCACTGTGTCTGGAGATATAGCGGAGACTTTAAAATCAGAGGATAAAAAAGCGGAACTTAATTTCTGCAGGACCCATCAAACCTCAGCATGGGCAGTAAAGGCAGCTGCATCTACTTCCTTTTTCGCCAGAACTTCGCTCCTCTGGCTTCGCCAATTGTAGGCTAGGGTCCCGCCAGAAGTATGGATGTACCAGGACTTAAACAAATTAGTGGCTGCATCAGAATATATATAGTGGTCCCGGACATTAGCATCTAATGTTACCTCCTCATTCAATCCTCCTCAGGCCTATTGGCTCAGTCAGACCTGGGATTGTCCATTAAAACCCTCCAGGACCACGGGTTTTCAGTGAATTTCCAGAAAAGCCAGATAGTTCCCTCCACTCGCCTCCTTCACCTGGGCACAGTGATAGATACAAGGAAGTGCGAGGTTTAGGAACGGCGGGACAGCATATGATCCCTAGTCACCCAGGTTCAAAGGGAGCGAGTAGTCACCCTAGCGACTCTTTCTCAACTGCTAGGAAAGATGGCCTCCTGCATAGCAGTAGTTTCCTGGGCTTGACTCCACTCCAGAACCCTATAATGGTTTTTGCTCCCGTTCCAGAGACTAGGCACCAGTTCCTCCAATCACAGGGTAAGGGTCCTGTCACAGACCCTAAAATCCCTCCAGTGGTGGGCCTCCCCAGCGATGTCCAGGGGAACCTTATTCAAGGAGCCCAATTGTTTCATCCTAACATCGGATGCCAGTTTGTTCGGCTGGGGAGCACACCTGCAATCCAAGCTGGCCCAGGGTCGGTGGTCCAGGTCAGATCTGAAGCACAACGTAAATTGGTTAGAGCTCAGAGCTGTACATCTGGCTCTACGACACTTCCGCAAAACAGTGGCGAGGCAACACGTCCTAGTCCTCACGGACAACGTGGCAGCGAAAGCCCATATCAACAGGCAAGGGGGTACCCACTCCAGGTCCCTCATGGCCGAGGCTCAATTATTGGGAACCTGGGCAGAGACCAACCTCTCATCTCTCAAGGCCGAGCACATCTCGGGAGAGACGAATCGGCAAGCGGATTTCTTAAGCAGGGCAACAGTGGATCACTCCGAGTGGCGCCTGCACCCGGATCTCTTCAGGGAGATATTGGAGAGGTTTGGTCATCCAGTGCTGGACTTGTTTGCTACCCCGGCAAATTCTCAGATTTTTCTCCCGGTTCCTGTCTCCAGGGGCGGAAAGGGTAGATGCCCTCCACAGCCCATGGCCCAGAGAACCACTGTATGCGTTCCCTCCTCTCCCTCTGATCCAGGCAGTTATCCGGAAGATACTGCAGGAACGGGCAGAGGTGATACTCGTTGCTCCGCACTGGCCAAGTCTCTCGATCTCTCCTCCGTGGAGGATACCCCCAGATTGAATCTCCCTCAGCCAGGGGGTTCTACAACACCCAGAGCCCCAGTGCCTCCAGCTAGCCGTCTGGCATTTGAAAGGAGACTCCTAGCAAAAGAGTCCTACTCATCAGACGTGATTACCATGATTCAGGCTTCAAGGAGGCCGGCAACGAATAGAATTTATGATTCCACATGGAAGAATTTCTGTAACTGGTGTGGGAGGCAACAGTTAGATCCAGCCACAATTACAATTCCAAGAATTTCGGATTATTTACTGGAGGGGCTTAAGAGGGGTTTAGCACCCAACACTATCCGCGGACAAATTGCTGCTCTGTCCATGGTGCTCACATATGGCAGCTCAGAGCCTTTGCTCAACATCCCATGGTACGTTCCTTCGTCAGGGGAGCAATCAACAGCAAACCGCCCGTGGTTCACAGATATCCCTCTTGGGACCTGTCCAAGGTCTTACAGGCTCTCACTTTACCTCCATTTGAGCCCATCAGAACCTCTGCTATACAGTTCTTGACTCTCAAGGTCGCCTTCCTAGTAGCCGTCACATCAGCTAGGCGCATCTCAGAATTGGCAGCGCTCTCAATTAGAGATGACTTACGTATCTTTCATAATGACAGGGTGGTCCTATGCTTAGACCCATCCTTCATCCCCAAGATCAACTCATTGTTTCACAGGACGCAGGAGGTTGTACTGCCGGATTTTTGTCCTAAGCCGTCTCATGATTTGGAATGTAAGTGGCACACCTTGGACGTTCGTAGAGTCTTGCGTCGCTATATTAAGCAAACTACCTCCTTTCGCAAATCTGAAGCCCTGTTCGTTTCATTTCACCCCTCTTCACTGGGTCAGAAGGTGACTGCCTCTACTATCGGCAGATGGATTAGGGCTTGCACAGCAGGGGCATACCAGACACACTCCCTGCCAGTTCCAAGACGAATCACCGCACACTCCACTCGCAGTGCGGCAACTTCGGCGGCATGGGCGACACAGGCGTCCATCGAAGAGATATGCAAGGCGGCGACTTGGTCTTCTCCTTCCCCATTTGTGAGGCATTATAAGCTAGATAAGTTTGCCTCAGCTGACGCTTCATTTGGCAGGAGAGTTCTCCAAAGGGTAGTAACAGATAGTGGGACACAGGCCCAGACTTCTTCCCGCCCATAGGGACAATGAGGCTTTGGTATGTCCCATCTATGGATTCTCCATTCGTCATGCTGGAGAAGGGACGTTGTCTTACCTGAACGCCTTTTCTCAGCATGACAATGGAGAATCCACTCCCCCCCTTGGGTCCATCTGGCCCTGTGTCGGGAATTTGAGCCACCACCACATTGTAAAATCATCAACTGCTGCGCCTTCGTCGTGACTGGGGATTCCTAGCCGGAAGGAGAGAGGCGTGGCAAAGGTTGATTGACTTAGTCTCTAGGGCAGAAAGGCAAGATCAACCCATCTGGATTCTCCATCGTCATGCTGAGAAAAGGCGTTCAGGTAAGACAATGCCCCTTCTACTCTGCTATCTTAAGGTGTGTTGGAATAGGATTTCAGAATTCTTTGCTAGCATATTTCAGACAATTTTTTGGAGTTGTAGTTCCGAAACATATCTAGAAGGCACCAATTTGAATTTTGTTGGATCATATCAGCAGCTATCAGCATCTTCAGCCATATCAACAGCTGTCCCCACCATTAGCCATAGTTCACCATTTTCCTTACTATAGTAGAACAATGGACCTGATTATTCTAAACAATGGACTTTTGTTTCTGCTATTTAGAGCAATTACTAGTTCTGTCCCATTCTAGAGTCTAAATATTGGCATTTTGGTGTGCAGCTCTAATCTTAATCTTTTAAAATGCCTAATCTTTAAAATGTTCCTACTTCATTCAGAACAATTTATAATATTGTGAAGCTCCTGCTCAGCCCAGCGTTGTTGTTTTTTTTTTGGTGTACCTACATCAGTGTGATGCAGCTTTGCTGATCACCCATTTTCTTTACTAGTTTTGATGTGGTTATTTGTACATAAATATTCCAAGATAATTCAGTTTATGAGAAAATCATGGAGGTAGGATATCTGTGCAGCCCTGCTTGAAAATGGGAAGATCAACATTGATTTAAACAGCCTTCCCTTGTCTAGTATACATTAGTTTATTAATCTAAAAATTCTAATATTACTGTTAATGTATGATAGGAGCCATGATAGGGATCTAACCCTATTGGAGGGTACCAGAATGGAAATAAGTAGATTAAAAAAGCTTAGAAATTAGTATAATTGCTTGATATGCTCTTCAGGAAGCTGATAAACTTGTAAAATTAAAGGAATAATATATTTTAAAAATACCTTTTGAATGTCTCGGAAAAAAGACAAATTAGAAAATTTATACATCATCATTTTTTTGTAAAAGAATTTGCCTTTTTCCTTACTGCTTTTTCCCTGCAAATGTGGAACACTCTGTCCAAGTACAAACAGTGCTAAAATAAGGATCAAGACATCATAAACCACAGAATAAATAAGCTCTTCTGAACAAATAAGTGATGATGTTTTTGTTTAGTTCTCTCTTTCTAGAGGTGGATATAGAAAAATTCATTCACTTTCAAGCAGTGAGCCATTGGTTATGGTTTATGTGTGTTTATATAGGCTGTTTTAACCATGGTCTTCAAACACACCTGATGAACTAGTTTACATATCATATTGTGCTTTATTATGATGAGCTAAAATCTAGCAAATCATACTATGACTTAATACAGTATATACATCTAATCACAGACCTAGTAAGTAGGCTTTAACTTAGGGTTGTTGATTTGAATCTAATTTGCTTTGCTATTCTTGGCCATAATACCTTGTTTTGCACTTTTCAGAAAAGTATTTCATGGCCTGTTTAGTTGAATCAATGTTAGGTTCAGCACTACCAAAAACATGCATATAATTATTGATTAAGATGGGATCCCTAACTATTTTTTTTATGTGTAAATACAGCCATTGTGGTATTTTTGGATTGGTTTAATATATTAGTTTCCATGGCTTTTCTGACCTCTATGTCTGCATATATATTTTCTCTTCAACAGCACTGAGTGAAATGATGACATCACTCACTGCCCTCTTAAGCAAGTATGCGGCGGGCCTGAGAGTTAAGAAATTGCAAGACTTCTTGCTGGCAAAAGAAGGAATTGATCTTGAGAGGTTCAGCATTGCCCAGGGCCACAAAGACACAGTTGAATTTTTGGAGCAAAAGATGCCTCAACTATTGATGCATTATAGAATGAATAGGCTTAATACTGTTGTTGTTGAACCCCACTCAGGTAATGTCTGGCCTGGATAGATCAATCAATCACTTCTGGTGATGATTATTGGCATCCATAATGTGTGTGTGGGGGGGTGAGTCTTGCATGTACAACACATCTAGATGATTTGGATTTGGATTGGGCTACAAAATGAAAAAGGTTTGGTGTAGTAAAAGTGCTGGGCTACAGTCTAAGCTGTAATCTTCCTTCAGGTATGGAAACTAGCCAGTGACTTTCTCTGAGACTAAGCTAGCTCACAGTGTTGTTATGGAGCAAATAGGTAATATTATGTGTGCCAATGTGAGTTTTAAAAAAATAAAAGCCCGGTATAAATCTGCAGGTGGTCCTCAATTTATGACCATTCTTTTAATAATGATTTGAAGTTACACTGTTTATGAAAAAGATGGTGACTTACAACCCATCTTCAAAGTCATCATACCACTCCCTCGGTTATGTGATAACAATTTAGGCACCTGTAACTCTCTTGCATTTGTGATGGTTGCAAAATTGTGTAGTCACATGATCATAATTTGCATTCTTCATTGGCTTCTGACAAGCAAAGCCAATGAAGGAAGCTGGATGTGCTTGAAGACCATCTGATTCACTTTAACAACTGCCATCATTCACTTAACCACCATGGTAAAAATTGGGTCTGGTCATATAATGATTCACTTACCAAACACATTGCTTGATGACTGAATTCCTTTTTGTGGTCATAAGTTAAGGCTTATTTGTGAAATCCAATAAATAATCCCCGCTTCCCACTTTCTTTCTTCTGCATCTGATGATAAAAGAAATCTGTCACAGTTTTCTATCACATCAAAATGCATTAAGTTACCATGACCCATAAGTCATCCCTGGAGGGAATCACCTGCCATATATCAGTTTTGTTAGCAAGTTAGCAACCCTTCATCTTTTTCTGAATCTGGTTATAATTGTTACTGCCTATGGTTATTCTCAGTCAGTCAGGTGCATATCCCTTCTTACAATGAATGTGGTTTAGTTAAAAGAAATTTTGTGTAGAACTGCATGTTTATAGGGCAGAATGAGCTCATATTTAGCTCTACATCTGTTTTTTCTCCAGGTAGAGTAGAACAGCTTTTTCTATTGTGGTATCCTAAGGTTGTGTCGGAATTAGAATTTCAGAATTCTTTGCTAGCATATTTCAGAGAATTTTCTACAGTTGTAGTCCCAAAACATCTAGAAGGCACCAGTTTGGATTTTGCTGGATCATATCAATAGCCCTCACCATCCTCAGCCATATCACCATCTTCAGCCAAATCAACAGCTATTAACCACCATCAGTCGTAGTTCATTTTCTTTATTACAATAGAATCCATGGATCTGATTATTCCATACATTATTCTCTTGCTGATGTTCCACAGCAGTTCTGTCCCATTTTAGAGCCTGCATATTGCCATTTTGGTGTGTAGCTCTTGATGGGAGACCCTTCATGAATATGCCTAATCATATTTTAAAACAGTTCCTCACTACTCCATTCAGATCAATTTATAGTGACATTGTGAAGTTCTTCTCAGCCCAGGTTTGTTTTTTTTGTATCTACATCAGTGTGATGTGTGAATATGGCTATTGTGGTATTCTTGAACTGTTGTATTAGCTTGTTCTCCATGGTTTTTCTGTGCTTCATGTCTGTCTATACATTTTCTCTCCTTTTCAGCAGTACTGAGCGAAGTCATGGCATCGCTCACTGCCCTCTTAAACAGGTATAAGACGGGCCTGAGAGTTAAGAAATTGCAAGACTTCTTGCTGGCAGAAGAAGGAATTGATCTTGAGAATATCAGCATTGCCCTGGGCCACAAAGACACAGTGGAATTTTTGGAGCAAAAGATGCCTCAACTGATTTTGAATTACAGAACGAACAGGCTTAATACTGTTGTCCTTGAACCTCACTCAGGTAATGTCTGGCCTGGATAGATCCATCACTTCTGGTGATGGTTATAGGCATCCATAATGTGGGGGTGGGGTGATTCTTGCATGTACAATAGATCTAGCGTATTTGGATTTGGATTGGGCTACAAAAAAAAAAAGTTTGGTCTAGTAAAAGTGCTGGACTACAGTCTAAGCTGTAATCCTCCTTTAAGTATGGAAAGTGTTGTTGGGGAGCAAATAAGAAGCATTATATGTGTCAGCTTGAGTTTTAAAAATAAAAGCCAGGTATAAATCTGCAGGTAGTTCTTAATTTATGGCCATTCTTTTAATCACAATTTGAAGTTACCCTTTTGGTGAAAAAGGTGACTTACAACCCATCCAACCATTATACCACTCTCGGTTATGCAATCACAATTTGGGCATGGGTCAACTGTCTCACATTTGTGATGGCTGCATCATCCTGCAGACACATGATCAGGATTTGCAGTCTTCCCGGCTGGCTTCTGATAAGCAATGAAGGAAGCCAGATTCAGCATTACCATCATTTGCTTAACACCTGCTATGATTCACTTAGCAATTATGGTAAAAAATATTGCAAAATTAGGTCTGGCCACATAAAGTCTCACTTTACAAGCACATTGCTTCATTAATGAATTCTGGTCCTCCTAGCTGTTGTTGTAAGTTGAGGATTATCTGCAAAATCCAATAAATAATCTGTTCCTTGTTTCCGATTTTCTTTCCTCTCCATCCAATGGTGAAAGAAAGCTGTCACAGTTTCTATCACATCGAAATGCTATCTAGCTACAGTGACCCACAAGGCATCCCTGAAGGGAATTATCTGCCATTTATCAATCTTTTTTTTTGTAGTATTTTATTAATTTTCTAATTTTACATTTAAGTATTTAAAAAGCAACGTGGTGGCTGGGTTAATTGATAATTCAATAGCATACAAAAATCTTTAGTACAAATCTCAAGGTACCACATCAAATATTTCCTCTCTTTTCCCCTTAATATCTACTGTCTCATATTTGAACTAATACAGTTCTTATTATATCAATTGAGTAAAAATAGCATTATTACATTTATCAATAAATTTTTAGCTTATATATATCAGTTGCTTTTACATTCAACCTTTATAGACAATCAATGTCCTGTTATTAGTTTTTTCCCAAATTTTAATTTCCCATCAGTATTTAAATTTAACATTTGATATTTATAATTTCCAAGTTTTAGGTAACCAAAGTTTCCTTTATCTCAATTCATAACGAAGTCTAATATTCAAGATACACATCTTATCTATTTAAGTATATTCTATTAACCACCATCTTGCATCATCTAGTTAATTACAATATAACATCCTTATTTTCAACTAATTTCCAAATGTCTTAAATTTAATGACCAAAATTTCCCTTATTTCAACATCAAATACTTCCTCTCTTTTTCCCTTAATATCTACTCTCATATTTAAGCTAATACAGTTCTTATTATATCAACTAAGTAAAAACATGCTTATTACATTTATCAATAAATTTTTAGCTTATATATATCTTACTTTTACATTCAATCTTTATAGACAATATCCTATTTATTTGTTTTCCCCAATTTTTAATTTCCCATCAGTATGCAAATTTAACTTTTAATATTTATACCTCCCAGTTTTAAGTGACCAAAGTTTTCTTTATCTCAATTCATAACAAAATCTAGTATTCAAAATACACATCTTGTCTATTTGAGTATATTCTATTTTAATTAGCAATATAAAATCCTCTCTAATATAACCCCAATTTTCTTCAGCTTTCTCCCTTGCCAGCTCGCCTTCCATATCAGTGCTTTTAAGTCATCAAATAGATCTCCCTCTGTTGTTATATATATTATTTGAAATAAGAGAGACCATCCAGTCACCATTTTTTTGGAAGGGCTAAGGAATCGTCTCTATTATTCCAAATCCCCATAGTTGTCCTGATATGTTTGTCTTCCCTTAGGTCTGTTCTTCTTGCTCCTCAAATTTTTTCTGATTTATATAGAAAGACTTTTCCATTTTCAATGTTGTCAGTCCCTTTTCTGGATTTTCTATTGACTGTATTTATTGATCAGTTGAATTTTCTATCATAGTATTTAATTGTTCTACTTCTTCTGTTATCTTCTGCGTAGTTGGTCAAAATTTGGGTTCGTATATCTAGGCTGACATCTTGTTCTTTTCTGTATCATCTTATTTCCTCACAAGCTGAAATAATGGTTTCATGTATTGCTTTCAACATAAAAAGAGTCTGTTCCTGGTCTTCATCCATATTCTCTTGATGGTGTGTTAAGTTGAGGGTTTTAAAGTCAGAGAATGAAAATAATTTTATAACTGAGTATAGGACACAGTCTTATCTATAGTCTGGGCTTCAAGCCAAGTCTCCTTGTTTAGAGTCTTTAGACAATAACAAGTTGTAATATCAAACTTGGCCACAAGATGTCACCAATGCTGTTTAAGGTTTTTTAAGTTCAAAATTTTTATAATCCTTTTTTCAATTTTATTTCTTTTTTGTAAATAAAAACCACAGTCTTCTGTAAAAATAAGAAATCTTTTGGTTCCCAAATTTTAGAAGCATATAAATCCAGTTAGATTAAGGTTATTCTTTCAGTGTTTTAACTCCCCTGGATAGTCAGTCGCTGCTATTCTTAGAGGGTGGGATCGAAGTTCCCTCCCCTCTCACAGGGGGGAAGATACTTTGGGCAGCTTTTACAGGAAAAGAAAATACTTGGGATTGAAGAGAGGTTCAGATCTCACCCAATCTCATCCGCGCTGCTTTAGAAGTGCCTGGTAGTAAGTTTGACTTCGGATGTCTGCAGCCTAGTGATGAGCCATATTTCTATGGCTGGTCTTTCGTCCGCCGGTTTGAAGGGCTGCCCCGGATCGAGCAGAAGGGCTACCGCCCTCCTGCGATCAAGCGGGGGTCCCCTCCTTGCTTGTCATCCCTACAGGGCGACTCGACCCTTTCCAGGGTCCCCCAGCGGAGCAAAACCGAACGCGTCCGTGGCGGCCGCGATGGCAAACTGGAAGTCTCTGCCATTTAACAATCTTGTTAGCAAGTGTGCATTGGGGAAAGTTGCCCACATTTGGAAAAGACCCATGATTTTGGCTAACTTATTAGGGAGAATTTTATAGGGGAAAAATAGTATAGTGGGGCATAGTACTTGCTTAGAAAGTGGAAGACTTTCATGTACAGAAAGATAAATTGTTGGGAAAAATGTATACAAAATTTATGTGACACCAGAGCATGGATTGTCTGGGCATTAGGATTCCCTGAAAAATTAGTTGGAATGTGTTATTAAATTCCCATAAACAATTGGAAAATGGGGCACGATGGCTCAGCAGTTAAAGGCGCTAAGCTTGTAACTGGAAAGCTGACAGGCCAGGTTAGAGACCTGAGTGCCACATGACTAGAATACCTCCCGTTATTTGACCCAACTCCTGCTAACCTAGAAGTTCGAACCCCTGCAAATGCGAGTGGTATAAATAGATACCACTTGGGTGGGAAGGTAACAGTGTTCCGTGTGCCTCAGTGTATTGTCATGCTGGCCACATAACTACAGAAATGTCTTCGGACAAATGCGGACTCCCTCAGAGATGAGATTTCCCCCTAGAGTCAGATATGACTGGACAGGGGAATCCTTTGCCTCTTTAATGATTGGAAATTCTGCCATTTATCTGGAGGAAAAAATAACTGAGAAAGATGGAGAAGGTGGTCTTCCATCTTACCCTGATTGTGAAAATGGAGTGATGTTTCAGTTGTTGAACTGAGTAAATAAATGGCCCAGCATCTTAACCATCTCATTCTATCTACCAATCTTCCCCTGCATTTCCATCCCTTTATTTCACCTTGGCACTGGATGTAAATACGTTTTTGAAAAGATTGCCACTAGTGTGTGCTTGTACTTTTTTGACAGCTATCTACCAATCTTTCTGTGTGAAAGTGCATTCTTGGGATTCTGTTCTGCTAATTAGAGTTAGCCTGTAATTGTTACCATGTTTATTTTCTGTATTGCTCTTTAAAACAGAACTTTAGCTTTTTGATCAATACAACAATAAAGGTCAGTACCTGATTTGCTCATTTTCTCCGCCCCCGTTATATTAAGACGTTATCTTTGTCCCTTGTTTGTTAGATGTGCCAATACCTCTTCTGAAATCCACAGGAACAGCTCACCCACTAAACTCAGCACCAGGTAAACCTTTAATCTCATTTCTCCATACAACAAGGAAGGTAGAGATGGTTTTCAGCAAAAACTATGTTAAGCCAGGCGGAATTTATCTTTTTTTGAACCAGCTTGGAATTTTGAGAACATGCCATGAGCATGGCAAAATTCTGTCGTAGCAGTCATGTCCATTCAAAAGTGATCCACCAAGAGGGGCAAACTGTTAGTTTGGTTTTGATTATACTCAGTCTAGTTTATTAATTTTGTTGCTTCTGTAGGTCACAAAGTACTGAGCTGCAGCTGCGCCCATTTTTTTTTATTTCCTAAGAATGTTTGTGTATGAATGAAAAAAAAGGTAGAAATGTTTTGAAATAATTACTTTCATGAAGAAAGACAGTGTTGCATTGGTGCTTTACAGCATATAAGCTTTGCTAGTATTTCCCCCCCTAATATAGCCAAGTAAAGAGATAGTACTCTGCATACTTATCCCTAATTAAGCTCTTTGGAAATTGTATTGATAGCCAAATCCAGCCAATTTTTCAAGGCCATTTACAAAATCATATTGCCGTAGTTTGAGAATCTGCCTGAAGTCTGCAGGGTTTTCTGGGAGCTACAGGATAATGTTACTTTTTCTGAGTCTTTGGGAAGTAGATCATAGTGGAATATTAATTCTACTAGAAGAAAGCTGTTTAGTGTAGCAGTTAAAGGCACAAACTAGGACTGGGGTTCTTCACCTTCCTTAAGCGTGAAAGCCAGCTGTGTGCGTTTGGGCGATTGGGAGTTTCTCTCAATCCTAGAACCATAGTATTGGCAAGCCCCTTTTGAAATGTTGCTAAGCGACAGCATGGACTTGTCCACGTAGTCAACCAGGAATCGAGTGCTCAAAGAACCATAACCACGGGCCAACTGGTATCTGCAAACTCTATAGCATCTTTTATAATACAGTATTTTAATTTTTGACTATCTTTCCTTGACCACCTATGAGTTATTCTCAGCACTGTAGACGGTTTCAGTGATAAAACACTGAAAAAACACATTTTTTTGAGATATTGTTGGGAGTATAGTCTCCATTATCACTTGCTAGGACTTTAAATACAATAATGTATTTACTGCATAACTCATTGATTTATGTTATATCAATTATAAAGTTTAATAGTTTGATATTTTGAGTGGACATACACTATTTATAGCATTTCTTCAGGTTTGTGAGAGGAACGTTTTTTGACCTAACTGGTATTAATAAGGTCTCTGGTCAAAGTGCAGCAGTGGTTTTTTACTCATTAACAATAAGAGGGTATATTGTCATTGTGTAATCTTTGTATTTGTTCAGCAAGAAAAACAGCTTTTCCTTATGTACATTGGACTGGTGAGAGATCAATCTCACATTTTGCACAGTTTTAGTTTACTTTTATAGGGCAAAAAATTGAAAGAGCAAACAATGAAGAAATAGAATATATATATTTCATGAGATGCCAAGTGCAAAATCTTAGTAGGTAATAATTATTTATTTATTAAGAATATATATATGTGTGTGTGTGTGTACATATATACATACATATACATACACACACACACACACATATATATAATAACCAATAAGCCATATCACCCTTGCAACAACATTCAGACTAGTCGCTTGATAAGCTCTGTATCACTCGGAGGTCCCCTGGTCTGTTGTTAGAACCATTTCTTCAGGTCCTTGCAAAATACTGTTGAGGTGGGGGCAATCTTATTTCTGCAGGGATGATGTTCTATAGGGAGGGAGCTGCTACAGAGAAGGCCCTTCTTGGTCCCATTATATTGAAGATAGGGGACCCACAACATTCCCTACTTCCCTGCTGTGGTGGGTCAGGTAGATATGACTGGGAAAAGATAGTCCTTCAAATAACCTGGTCCCAAGCCATCTATGGTCTTGAAAGTGACAACCAGCATCTTGAATTGGATCAAGAAGCAAATCAGCAGCTAATGCAGCTTCCGCAGGACACATGTGCAAATATAGGCATGCATAAAACCATCTAGGCCACCACATTTTGAACCAATTGAAGCTGATCCTGGACACTTTTCAAGGGCAGCCCCATCTAGAGCGCATTGCAATAGTCAAGATGAGAGGTGGCTTGGGCATGGGTAACTGAGCAGGGATTGTTAGTCTAGGAAAGGCCTTCAGTTGCATAAAGGTGGTCCTAGTCCTTGAGCAGTAGGAGTCCAGGAAAATCTCCAGATTACTCACCAGGTCTGTCTGTGGCAGTGGAACCCCGTCCAAGATCAGAGATGGCAATTCTCCTTGGACGAAAGATCCCCAAACCTGAAGCTATTCTGTCTTGCCAAATTCAGTTTCACCCCATTGCTCCCCATCCAGCCATTAACAGCATCCAGGCACTGCAAAACGGAGATTGACTTAACTTGCCATGGGCTGAGATATATAGTTGGGTGTCATGAGCATATTGAAGATTTTTTCTCCTTTTTGTGTTTGAGTAAAGTCAACAGTAACAAAAGGCAAAAAGATATGACGCTGGAAGATGAGCTCCTCAGGTCGGAAGGTGTCCAATATGCTACTGGGGAAGAGCAGAGGGCTAGTACTAGTAGCGCCAGAAAGAGTGAAGCGATTGGGCCAAAACCGAAAGGATGCTCAGCTGTGGATGCATCTGGTGGTGAAAGGAAAGTCCGATGCTGTAAAGATCTATTATCCATAGGAACCTGGAATGTAAGATCCATGAATCAAGGCAAGCTGGATGTGGTCAAACGAGATGACAAGACTGAACATCGACATCTTAGGAATCAGCGAACTAAAATGGACAGGAATGGGTGAATTTAATTCAGAGGACCATCAGGTATACTACTGCAGGCAAGAATCCCTCAGAAG
This sequence comes from Azemiops feae, assembly GCA_023970755.1. Taxonomy (NCBI): domain Eukaryota; kingdom Metazoa; phylum Chordata; class Lepidosauria; order Squamata; family Viperidae; genus Azemiops; species Azemiops feae. The sequence goes on from JALGBA010002116.1 coordinate 17,619, forward strand.
AAATGGAGTAGCCTTCATAGTCAATAAAAGAGTAGGAAAAGCAATACTGGGATACAATCCCCAAAATGACAGAATGATCTCAGTGCGAATCCAAGGCAAACCATTCAATATCACAGTAATCCAAGTCTATGCCCCAACCACTGGTGCTGAAGAGGATGAAATTGACCGGTTCTATGAAGCCCTACAGCACCTTATAGAATCAACACCCAAAAATGATGTCCTTATTATCATGGGGGATTGGAATGCTAAAGTAGGAAACCAAAAGATAAACGGAATAACAGGCAAGTTTGGCCTTGGAGTACAAAATGAAGCAGGGCACAGGCTGATAGAATTTTGTCAAGAGAATACGATGGTCATAGCAACAACCCAAGAGACGGCTCTACACATGGACATCACCAGACGGTCAACACAGAAATCAGATTGACTATGTGCTCTGCAGCCAAAGATGGAGAAGCTCTATACAGTCAGTAAAAAAAAACACAAGACTATGGCTCAGATCATGAGCTTCTCGTTGCAAAATTTAGGCTTAAATTGAAGAAAGTAGGAAAAAACACTAGGCCACTCAGGTATGAACTAAATCATATCCCTGATGAATATACAGTAGAGGTGACAAATAGATTTAAGGAATTAGATCTGATAGACAGAGTGCCTGAAGAACTATGGACGGAGGTTTGCAACATTGTACAAGAGGTAGCAACTAAAACCATCCCAAGAAAAAGAAATGCAAGAAAGCAAAATGGCTGTCTGAGGTAGCTTTGCAAATAGCTGAGGAAAGAAGGGAAGCAAAAGACAAGGGAGGAAGAGAAAGATACACCCAACTGAATGCAGAATTCCAGAGAATGGCTAGAAGAGATAAGAATGCCTTCTTAAATGAACAGTGCAAAGAAATAGAAGAGAACAATAGAATAGGGAGAACCAGAGATCTCTTCAAGAAAATTGGAGATATGAAGGCAACGTTTCATGCAAAGATGGGCATGATAAAGGACCAAAATGGCAGGGACCTAACAGAGGCAGAAGAGATTAAGAAGAGGTGGCAAAATTACACAGAAGAACTATACAAAAATGAGCTTAGCGTCCCTGATAACCACGATGGGGTGGTCACTGACCTCGAGCCAGACATCCTAGAAAGTGAAGTGAAATGGGCCTTAGGAAATCTGAGCAACAACAAAGCTAGTGGAGGTGACAGTATTCCAGCTGAGCTATTCAAAATCTTAAAAGACGATGCAGTAAAAGTGCTACACTCAATTTGCCAGCAAATTTGGAAAACTCAACAGTGGCCACAGGATTGGAAAAGGTCAGTTTACATTCCAATTCCAAAGAAAGGCAATGTCAAAGAATGTTCAAACTATCGCACCATTGCACTCATTTCACATGCAAGTAAAGTTATGCTTAAAATCCTACAAGCTAGACTCCAGCAGTATGTGAATCGAGAACTTCCAGAAGTACAGGCAGGATTTCAAAGAGGCAGAGGAACTAGAGATCAAATTGCCAACATACGCTGGATCATTGAGAAAGCTAGGGAGTTCCAGAAAAACATCTACCTCTGCTTCATTGACTATGCTAAAGCCTTTGATTATGTGGATCACAACAAATTGTGGCAAATTCTTAAAGAGATGGGAGTACCAGACCATCTTATTTGTCTCTTGAGAAACCTATATGCGGGTCAAGAAGCAACAGTGAGAACTGGGCACGGAACCACTGATTGGTTCAAAATTGGGAAAAGAGTCCGGCAAGGCTGTATTCTGTTGCCCTGCCTATTTAACTTATATGCAGAGCACATCATGAGAAAGTCAGGGCTAGATGAATCAAAAGCTGGAATTAAGATTGCGGGGAGAAATATCAACAACCTAAGATATGCAGATGATACCACTCTAATGGCAGAAAGTGAAGAGGAACTAAAGAGCCTCTTGATGCGGGTAAAGAAGGAGAGTGCAAAAGTTGGCTTGAAACTCAACATTAAGAAAAGCAAGATCATGGCATCCGGCCCTTTCAATTCCTGGCAAATAGATGGGGAAGAAATGAAAGTAGTGACAGATTTTATCTTCCTGGGCTCCAAGATCACCGCAGATGGGGACTGCAGCCAAGAAATTGCTCCTGGGGATGAAAGCTATGGCAAATCTAGACAGCATACTAAAAAGCAGAGACATCACCCTGCCAACAAAAGTACGTATAGTCAAGGACATGATTTTCCCAGTTGCAATGTATGGCTGTGAAAGTTGGACCATAAGAAAGGCTGAACGCAAAAGAATTGAGGCCTTTGAACTATGGTGCTGGAGAAGACTCCTGCGAGTCCCTTGGACTGCAAGGCGATCAAACCGGTCCAGTCCTAGAGGAGATCACCCTGACGCTCCTTAGAAGGCCAGATACGTGAAGTTGAAACTCAAAGTACTTTGGCCACCTAATGAGAAGGAAGGCTCACTGGAGAAGAGCCTAATGCTGGGAAAGATTGAGGGCAATAGAAGAAGGGGACGACAGAGAATGAGGTGGCTGGATGGAGTCACTGAAGCAGTAGGCGTGAGCTTAAATGGACTCCAGAAGATGGTAGAGGACAGGAAGGTCTGGAGGAAGGTTGTCCATGGCGTCGCGATGGGTCGGACACGACTTCGCAACTAACAACAACAACAAAAGTCAAATTAGAAACAATAAAAATCATAATTTTATACCTAAAGTCTTTATTGAGCTCAGCTGGGAAGTACAACTTCAGAGAGCTAATCTAAGCACTTTGAGTTCACCTGGACTCAGTATGATATCAGAGTAGAAAAGACAGTAGTGTCAAGTGATATATTAAGCAAATCCAGCCAGTGTTAGAAGAGGAGGCATAAGTAAAGCATATAACATCATTACTATCGGTTTCTGAAATATAGAAGCAAGGGAGCCAAGATGTTTTGAACATACGGTTCCTTTACTGAAGAAGCTCTTGACCTAATAATATTTGTGAGGCATAGCATTCGGATAATCAAGACGAAATAAAATCTACTTGAAATCTTGTAATTTATTATAGGGAAGCTATAATATTAGAATGATGTGTGGAGGAGTATGATCTAATACAGTGTGGTGGATAAAGGTGCTGGGCTAAGAGTGGGTAAACCCAAGTTCCTGGCCCTCATGTAGAAAACCAGCTGGATGACTTTGGTCAGTCATTCACTCTCAGCCCTAGGGTGAAGGCAAAGCCAAACCACTTCAGAAATCTTCCGTATCATAGTGAGCATGAGGTCTAGTTAAATCTCCCTGAAAAACCCCCTGAAAATCCACATTCAGTGACAATGTTCCTATTATGATGCATAATCGATTGGTTTTCCAGTATAGTTGCAAACCTGCAGTTGGAAGATTTTTTTTGTCACATTTGCTACTCTTGACTTCTGAATGTTGTCACCTTCCCCCCCCCTACGTTTCTACTATTCTAGCTTCCTTCAGATGCTCTTCATCCCAGTCCAGCTCTTCTTCCTCTTCTGACTCAGATCAGTCTACCTGCATATCAAAAAATTCAAACCAATTCAAATCTGAAAAGAAGCCTGGTAAATTTCTATTTGATTCTGAAATTTTGGGAACAATGGGAACCAGGCTTAGAGGGTCAGGAAATGTTAGACGAAGTGATACATTTCTGTGAAAATGGGTCCTTAATATCATTATGAGAAGCCCTCTTGACAACCAACTAGATTCTTCATCTTTTTTTGCATCTGCTGTAATTGTCACTGCATATGGTTACTCTCAGTTCAGTCGTGTGCATATTCCTTCTTATAATGAGTGTGATTTATTTAAAAGAAAGTTTGTGTAGAATTCCAAGTTTATACAGCAGAATAGGCTCATGTGGCTATTGGCTGGATGGGAAGCGGGCCCAAGGCCTGCAAGCTGCAGCAGGTTCGCATGCACCAGTAGCTTCTGCACCCATCTGACTCTCCCCTCTGTGGCTGACTGGGAAGCAGGCCCAAGGTCTCTGGGAACTTAGCGTGTGGGGAAAGCAAGCGCAAGGTCTGCAGCTTAACCAGGGCTTTTCAACCGGTGGTACGCGAGCACATGGCTGGTGGTACGCGTAGGACGGGTTGAAAAAAAATGTAAACAAAATATTAAAAAAAATATTTTTGAATTTTTTTTTTTTTAAAGTGTAAAAGTGGAAGAGGTGAAGCGGCAGCAGCACCGCAGAGGCCTGTGGCCAAGTCAGCTGGAACTGCACGTTGCCTGGGTCCTACTGAGAGCCCAGGATCAAAGCGCGCAGCTCCAGCTGATTGGCGGCGGCCTTAGGGGCGGCAGGCAGCCTCACGCAGTCTTCAGGGGAGATTCCGCTGGAGCTGCGTGAGGCATTGCCTGGGTCCCTCCCCCCCCGCCCCCACCCAGATGCCCTCACCTCCCCCAAGCGTTTTTTTTACTCACCTGCTTTCAGCAGCATTCCCTTTCTCCTGTCCTTCTCGGCCTTCGTCACGTGTTTGTGAGACAAAAAAAAAAGTTCCATGAGACTTTCTAACTTCTCGCGAGAAGTTAGAAAGTCTCATGGAACCTTTTTTCCTTTTTTACCCACAAGCACGTGGCGAAGGCAGAGAAACAAAAGGAGAAAGGGCGTGCAGCTGAAAGCAGGTGAGTAAAAAAATGCTTGGGGGAGACGAGGGCATTTGGGCAGGGGTGGGGGCACCAACCTTACCCTGCATGGTGGCGGGAGGGTTAATGGCGGGCGCGGGGGGCCGAGGAGGAGCTGTGCAAAGCAGGCAGAGGGGAGGTCGGGCAGATTGTGGGTGCTGGCAAGCGAGCGAGAGGGCAAGGGCGCCAATCGGTGTGTGCTCAGAAACGCCGATTCCTCGCTCCTGCCCAGCTCACTTGCTCGCGCTTTGCCGGAAAACATGCTGCTTGCTAATTTAGCAGAAGCGCGAATCAGCTGTAGCCTGCGTTGATCCTGGCGCTTCTGCTAAATTAGCAAGCAGCATTTTTTCCGGCAAAGCGCGAGCAAGCCCAGGATCGGGGCGCGTAGCTACAGCTGAGTCGCGCTTCTGCAGAGCAGCCCAGAAGCGCGACTCAGCTGTAGCTGTGCGCTCTGATCCTGGGCTTGCTCGTGCTTTGCCGGAAAACATGCCGCTTGCTAATTTAGCAGAAGCGCGAATCAGCTGTAGCCCGCGCTGATCCTGGCGCTTCTGCTAAATTAGCAAGCAGCATGTTTTCTGGTGAAGCGCGAGCAAGCCCAGGATCGGGGCGCGCAGCTACAGCTGAGTCGCGCTTCTGCAGAGCAGCTCAGAAGCGCGATTCAACTGTAGCTGCTCTCCTGCCCAGCTCACTTGCTCGCGCTTTGCCGGAAAACATGCCGCTTGCTAATTTAGCAGAAGCGCAAATCAGCTGATCCTGGCGCTTCTGCTAAATTAGCAAGCAGCATGTTTTCTGGCAAAGCGCGAGCAAGTCAGCTGGGCAGAGCTCTCCTCTGCCTCTGCGCGTGCACAGACAGATTTGGCATGTCGCCATGGCCACCGGCAGCACAGCCTGTCCCCCTCCAGCGAAGGAGAAGCGGCGTGAGGGCAGCCTCCTCCGGGCTCTTTTATGCCCTCCCCGCTCCTGTCTGGTGAAGGTCGGTCAGGACCCCTGCAAGCGAGCCAGATAGGCAGGGGCGCGAATCGGCGTGTGCTCAGGAATGGCGATTCCGCGCCCCTGCCCAGCTCGCTTGCTTTCCGCTTGCTTTCTATCTATCTATCAACAGCTTTTGATGCCTTTCCGTGTCTTCTGAAGTTTGTTTCTCTGCTGCTTGGGACAATCTACTCCCTTGTTTGAATCTGCTTAATTGTAATTTCCTTGATTAGCTACAGTTTTCAAGCAGTTATAATCTCTCTTAACTTCGATCTATTTGATTTCTCCAGAGTTTTTTATTTCTTCCTGTCAGTAAAAATATGTTAAACATCAAGATCCTTGGCCCCCCAATTTTAATTACCTTACTTTTCATAGCAAATTTCTGCCAATTTGAATCAAAGGCACGGGTCCTTAGCACTCTCTGAGCTTTGTTGCAAAGAAACAAAAAAACCTCTAAGATCACTCCTCCCTATAGTGACAGGGCAACCTTAACAGCAAACCCCATTCCCTACTAGCACTGCTGATGTTACCTAATTTGGGTAATGAAACATCTGCAAGAAAACAACCAAGCTCAGAGAGCACCAAGGATCCCTCATGTCAACCCTGAGCTATAAATACTCTCCTTTATCAGTTGAATAAAAGTGTTATTCTTTTCAATATTTCTCAACTTTACTGCACCCTTCTGAGTTGCATTGTCATTATCATCATCTTAACTTTATTGCAGTCATTAATCAGAACAAAAGAATTGGCATTCAAATACTCAGAATATCCAAAACTAAAGTGACAAATTCAGGATAGTTAAAAAAGTACTTTCAGACAAACATTTTGGCTAAAAAACAATATCAAATCAGAATATGTTAAAAGGCTTATTCATACTACAGATATACAACAAGATGAAATTTAAATATGCAATCTGGATAATATGAACTTGGAATAGCACTATAAAATATGAATATATGCACAAATACATATGCATATTCATATACATTCTCCCTCTTCCTTTCTCACAGACACACAGACACACACAGACACACACACACACACACACACACACGTAGCCCGCTGATCCTGGGGCTTCACTTAGCAAGCAGCATATTTGCCCTTCAGAGTATAAACAGTAACATGCCTATTGAAAAGTTTGGTTTCCCTCCTGCCCACTCACAATAGTAACAACTTTTGGGGTGTCTTTTATGGTGGGTTGTAGTTCTTACACAAAGGTTGAGATTTCTTGCACCAGAATCTTGGCATGCAGTTTTTGCAACTGTTCCTGTATCAAGAGATTTAGTCATTCCTTTATATTGGACTTAACACTGCTCACCTTAATTATTACAGTGCAAAAGGAAAGTGATTCAGCAAAGGAACCACCATCGAAGAAATTAAAACTGAGTGATGGAGGGAGGGAGGGAGGGAGGGAAGGACAATGAGAGGAAGAGAGGGACAATGGAAGGGAGGGAGGGAAGGAGGAAGGGACAAAGAGGGAGGGAAGGAAAGAAGGAAGGAAGGAAGGGACAATGGGAGAGAGGGAGGGAAGGAAGGCACCCACCCCAGTCCCACCCCCCTCCACCAGAGACCCACGGATTCCCCCCCACAGGCACCCCGCAACCTGAATGATGAGCTGGCCACCTCACCCCCCGCCATTGATTTTGCTTGTCAAAAAGTTGCAAAAGGTGATCACATGACCCTGGGACACTTAAGTATGAATCAGTTGCCAAGCATCCAAATGTAAATCACATGACCCTGGGGATGCTGCAACAGTCATAAGTGTGAAAAATGGTCATAAGTCACTTTTTCCAGTGCCATTGTAACTTCGAACTGTCACTAAGCAAATTGTTGTAAGTCGAGGACTACCTGTACCTTATCATTTTTTTCCTTTTTGGGGGGGTGGTCAAGTTTTTGACACCTTGCTGGGTGACTGGTGGTACTCGGATGTTGCCTTATCCTAAAAGTGGTACAATGGGTGAAAAGGTTGAAAAGCCCTGAGCTTAACGACCATCATGACTTGCAGCATTGAAGTCATGGTAATGACTCCATTATTGTCATAACTCGAGGACCACCTGTATTGTAACACTGAAGGACCACCTGTACTATAACACTCCTTAAGAAGGAGATACACAATGATTCTGTAGAACTTGTTTGGGTTGTTTTGATTTCAATTTGCTGCTAACTATCGTATCTTGCTATAGCCTTTTTGGAAGAGTAGCTCTTTGTCTCTTGTTCTCCCACTTAAAGACTTAAAATAACAGATGAAGTACTAACATGTTACATGTCCTCTTTCGGTTGTCTCTGCAATAATGGTACACTACTTCTTTTCTAGACTTAAAAGACATCTCTAAACCTGCTTCCACCATCAGTGATCTCTCTGCAAGTGACTCTCAGCGTCAAAATGTACCTGAAGTAAATAACTTGTTTCACACAAAGCAGCCTGGTCCAGCTACCATGACATCAAACTTCCCTTCATTCCAGGAGCCCCACAATGCTTTATCAGTCAAAGTCAAGAGTTCCTCTCATTTTCCTTCTATTGTTCTGTCACAGCAGCCATACCATCTCAGTGCAAACTCACACACTGAAGAGCTTCCCAGCAATTCAAATGTGACTACATTCCAAATCTCAACTGTTCAGGATAAATTGAAGCAACAAGTGGCCCAGATTCTGGCAATGTATCCAGAGGGCATGTCTCTGTTCCAGTTCCGTATTGCCTATAGTGCTACTTTTAAACAACATTTCCCAGTGGGCAGTGCTGCTTCCACCAAGCAACGTCTTCTCGAGATGCCGGACACTGTTTATATGAAGGGTCATGGAGTTCAGGCATTGCTGTTGCCTGTGTCCCCTGATGTATCACCTGCAAAGCCAGGTATGTGCTATTGTGGAATTTCCTTCATTTCCTAATGTGACATTTCTTCTGCATTGTGTTTTTGAAACAGAAAAATAACTTGACTGCCCCAGATTTTCCTTCCGCACTTTCCACAAACCACATGACCAAATTAAAACAAAATTAGAGCTTTTATTCCAACTGCAGACATACGAAAATGCTTCACAAGCAAGAACACTTCATGTTCGTCAGGCACAAGGATCTTAAGCATGTAGGATAAAGAAAAATTAAATAAGGTTGTTGTGTGGGGTATTTTTAGACCGAAACTGGTACCACCATCATTTCAGGGAAAGAAGTATCCCTATTCTTGTGTAAAAAAAGACAAGAGCTACGGACAAGAATTTGGGAGAATAGGGATTGGTGGGTTAGGGGGTGGAATACAAGAACACAGACATGTTCTGCATTTTGATGCTTGGATTTAGGGAAAATGTAAGATTGTGTAGAACTTTCTCCCTCTTTCAAATGGTTATTTAACTGTTTTTTAAGCCAAAATCAGTATATGGTAATTAAGCCCTCAGAACTCCTATGAACTAGCAGTTTCCTGACATTGTGCAATGGAAACTTGTAAAACTATTTTTCAAATCCTAAAATAGGCAAATGACTTAAAAAAAAAAATCCCTAAAGATTTCCTCCACCCAGCCCACACATCTATACAAGTGATACAATCTATCTTATCTTAATATGTTGGGGTTTTGTTATAGATAAGTTGAAGGCCAATAAAGAGCCAACAAAAGAAATGCAAAGTTGATATGTGAGCATAATTATTAAATGCTCAGAGATCTGGCAAAATTCCCTTGGAACAGTTTTATCACAAGTTAAACTTTCTTTTATAGCCTCTTTCCCAGGTGATTATGAGCCCTGAAATTATTGGCCAAGATCCTGTAAGGTGCTCTGCTCTCTGGCCTTCAATGGTACCAACTACTTTTATCTACGAAACTTTCAGATAAATTTGTATTTTGTTTCTCCCCAGGTGAGCCTGCCTCTTCCAAAGTGGAGAATGTTGCAGTGGTCCCTAGCCATGCATTGGTTCATCCTGTAACTCTGACTAAACCTGCTGTAAAAACCTTTGAATCTTGCCTGGAGCCTGCTGTTCCCATGGTTGCCATGATGCCTATACCTAAGCCCCGTCATTCCTTCTTGCAATATTATCAATCCATAAGAGCACCAGAAAATAAAGGGAATAAGCCATTCACCGAACTTCACCCCCAGAGTGCCCCAGGTTTTATTAAAATTGTGCAAACGAACACATCCCATTTGAATGGTCCCAGTCCCAAGCTAAGAGAGATCTCCTTCAACCCACATTTCTCTGCAGCTTTACCTACATGTTCTCAAGTATGTGGTGATAATTTGCAGCCAGATATTCTTAAATCCAGATTTGCATCTCCCACTAACTCAAAGATTTCTGATACTCTTCCATCAGTTGAGTTGACACCAGTTCCCCCAGTTTCTGTAAAACCTGAAATTTACTCTCCGAGGAGTACATCACAGAGCTCTGTTGGTATTCGGCCTACGCTTCCGGTGCAACCACCATCTCCCATCCTGAGTACCGAACAAAGGAATAGTAATCATGCTATTGCAGAATTTGATTCCTTTTCTGAAGTGCAGAAACAATCCAGAGCTTTGCAGCGCTTCTCAAGTCCTGATTCCCCTGCAAAGAGAAATTCTGTTTCTCCATTGTTTAGAAATTCTGCAAGCTTCTTTCCACCCAGATCCCAACCAGACCACCAATTACAACAGCCTACCCATGCAAGACTAGATGATCTGCAACCCAGTTCTGTTTCTTTAGCAGATAAGAGCCTCATAAAAACCTCTTTGGACAGAGTGTCTCCTGTAGCCATGTATCAGAGAAAACCCACTTATGTGAATCCTCTTGAAACCAGCTCAACCACAGGATCATTCAGTACCTGTTCAGTCAGTGGACCTCTTCAGCCTTCGCACACTTCATCTGTGATTGCCAATAATTCCATGGCTTTGTCGTCTATGTCCTCAGGGACAAGAGCAGTAAGTCCAGCTTCTTCTCCGATAGACTCTATTGCCAGTGCTTCTGCTAAGAACACCAGTAATTCCAGTCCTTTGTTTCCTGAGACTCCTGCTTCCACTCAGCAGAGACAGTATGCCAGCGCAGCTGCTACTGTAATCTCAAACACAAAAACAACAAGCCCTACTTCTTTGTCATCGGAATCCACCACCAGTTCACACTACCAGTTTGCATATGCTTCCAGCAGGATGACCACTAGTTCCAGTGCTCTATCTTCTGAGACTTATGCTTTCACACATCAGAGACAGAACGCACAGGCAGGTGGGACTATAATTGCCTCAAGTACAAAAACGGCAAGCTCCATTTCTTCTCTAGATTCTACCACCAGCTTATCTTGCCAGCATGTCTATGCTTCTGCCAAGGCCTCCAGTAGTTCTAATGTATTGTCACCTGAGGCTTGTGCTTTTTCATATCGGAAACAACAAAGTGCAACTGCTGCTGCAGACGCTTCAGGGACAAGATCAAGAAGCAAAACACCTTCCCCTTCAAAGTCCACTGCCTATCATATTCCAAATGCTGCTTCCAGAACTACTTTAAATCGTGATCCTCCTAGTCAGGATAATTTTACATCCTCATTTTCTAAACGGGGGGACCATTATGTCTCTTTGCAAGAAAAGCAGATGCCTGAGTCCACTGTTACTTCTGTCTCCCGAATCTATGATGCATGTCTCATCCTATAAAGCTAGCCTTAAAATGGTCCATATGAAGACATTTGCCTATGAACACTTTTTTTTTCAGGGAGAGATGCCTCTTGAATGTGCTGCCTAAGTACATTCGGAGACCATCCTTATCTAAGCCAACCAGTGACCATTTAACTATCAAATTCAGAGAATTCTCTGTTAAGAATATTGAAATTGAATTGATTCAGCCATAAAAAGAACTGTCATTAAGATTGCAAACAGTGACATAGCTACCTCAAATGGCACATAACATGGAGCTACAGTACAGTAGAGGAAAGAATGATGGGTGCTCTTATAGCCATTCCAGTGCCCTCTAGCTGATTTTCTGGCTTTTTATGTGATGGAAAACTCCATCAACAGCATTGAGCCAATGTCAGCTGATTAACTCATTTTCTGAATAAGCAAAAGCTGTGATTTCCCCCCCCCCCCAGGTGGGTGTATGCCAGGGGTCTTCAAACTTGGCCCTTTTATGACTTGTGGACTTCAACTCCCAGAATTTCTCAGCCAGCATGCCTGGCTGAGGAATTCTGGGAGTTGAAGTCCACAAGTCATAAAAGGGCCAAGTTTGAAGACCCCTGGTGTACGCCTTGGGTTGTCTTGCCCAGAAATATCACTGTGAGACCTTCCTTTTTGTTCTACTAACTAGAGCTTTTTTTGGGGGGGGGGGAAGGCAGGGTAGAATTGTAATTTTCCAGGGTGGTCAGATTCTATGCTGGAAGCAGCTTGGTTTGCTGTTGTGCAAGCTTGTAATTGTGTATATTTGTACTGTTCTATTCTGAAACCATGGGCACAAACTGATTCCTGAACCTTCAGCCTTCTCTCTCAATCTTCTGAAATGTTTGTATGCAACATATTTGAAACAATTCTGGAGCAATTTGTTTTGATAATTTGCAGGATGTCAAATGTGTTGCCCTCTGAATTTTGTAATACCTGAGAGCCAGAATGGTTGAAGATTGTTCTTTCTGTATTTTCTTCTGGAAATTCTGCTGAATCATCTTCACATGGGTTGTGATTTGGCAGAAATAAAAACCTGGATTGTTCTGATTAGTTATGACCAAAACAAAATCTGAAGACATTAAGAACGAATGCAGCTAGGTTGGAATGTGTTGCTTTTTGCCCTCCTGCTTCTCCACACAGGCTGGATGTTTGCCTGCTCACTTCCTATTTTCCCAGCACTCTTCCCTTTTACCCCTTCAGCTGTGACTGATGTCCCAGTGCTGCATATGCCACTGGCTGACTTGTCCTTCAATCTTCCCAGCACCTTCCCCTTAGCTACCTCCTACCCTTTTCCTCATAGTCTTCTCTTTCTCTCCCTCTTCTCTCAATGAGAGCAGATTTACTTCAAATCCTTTTTCTAAACCTGCTTCTGACTAATTACCAACCATCTCTATTTTGCAACTGCCTCCCCCCCCCAATGTCTATAGAGAAAGAAGTAACCTCTTAGGGGTAGTTATATTGAAGGATAAGAATTTAGGAGAATATTCAAGCAACAATAATTTAAGGAACGTGCAAAAAATTTTGCGGACAAATATTCCATCTCCAATTTAATTGCTGTTTAGAAAATTAATACTTTATGTAATACTTTTATTCATTGTGTGGATCTTTTGACTTATATTTTTGTGTCAAATAAAATGTTTAGCAGAGAATAAGTTATGTTTGACATGTTTTAATTGTCACGTTTGTTTTATGTAAATGGGTGTGGGCAAAAATCTATAGGAATTGCTTAAAGAGTTAAGAATTTTATTAGTATTGTCTCCCCCTCCCAAAAATATGTGTATATCATCTAAATTATAGAGAGAGCCAGTTTAGTGTAGTTGTTGAGGTGCTGGCCTAGAAACCAAGAGACCTCTAGGCCTCCCTTAGGCATGAGAGCTGGATAACTTTGAGCCAGTCACTTTTTCAGTTCAACTTGCCTCACAAGGCTGTGTGGGAAAAATAGAAGGCTGGAGTATTCAGTATGTTTACTGTCTTGAATTATGGGATAAATAACAACATATGCTATTTGTAAGTGTAATAATATCAAATACTGTATAGTATTTGTTGTAGAAAAATGAGAGCATTTAAGATTGGATTATACATCTGAACCCTGGAAGGATTGGGAACTAATTTGGTTGACATGCCTTTCAGAATGATGCAACTAGGTGATTTATTGCTGACTTTTGAGAAGCCTGGCTGATCATCTTGATTTCTAGAATGAAGAGTTGCTCTGGGAGGCAGCTTAGTTTAATGGTTAAAGGCACCAGACCAGAAATCGGGAGACCAAATTTTTTGTTCTGCCTTAGACACAAAACTAGCTTGGTAACTTTGAGCCAGTCACTCATTCCCAACCCTAGTAAGTACAGAATGGCAGGCAATCTTCCCAAGAAAAATGTGACAACTAGTCTGGGTAGTCACCAGGGGTCGACATTAACTAAAAAAATAAAAATAAAAAATCAACTGCCATAAGATTCGCTTTCCACTCCCCTGAAGTTGATTATTTTTTATTATGTTTTATTATCAAACATTAAGCACATGTAAAAACCTATTCCGTGTATCCAGAAAGTTACTGAGGTTGATCCATTTGTTAGATTTAATCCAACACTGTTAGGAATAAGGTAGGAAGGGAGACTTATTTGCACCTGTATTATAGAATGGTATGCACGTACGACATGTAAATAAATTGGCCTCTACTTAGATTCCCATCTAATTGTGAACACCCACCTACTACTGCAAGAGGTCTCTGGGAGGGGAAAATGATTGTTCATGACTTACACTGTGATAATGATTGCAAGAAAGGAGACATTTTTATTGCTTACACCTCACTTGCTTGGCATTATGCACTATGGCTTTTCCAAGTGTGGAGGATCTAAATAAGTATATTTGCTTGAACTGTATCTTCTACAACCTGATAAAATTGTTTTTCTCAACTAACCTTTGTTTCGTTCCCAAATCACATTTTTTTCTCATAATAGTAAATGGGTTGTATGAAATCTTTTATTAGAAGTTTTGCTATCATGTTCTTATGAGAGAGACAAGCCATGATGGGAGATACTCTCAAGGGAAATCCTATTGGTCTAAGATCACAATGACCTGTTTTAATTCAAGACGAACAACATCTACTGGAGATCAATATAAGTCTGTCCATTTCCAATATTTCAATGTTAATATTTCTCATGTTCAACAGGAAATGTCAGAAAATCAATGAGGCTTACTTTCCAGGAAGACAGTATCAGTCTGAGGTTATCCAGCTGAAGCTGTTCTTATTTTTTTTTTAAAAAAAAGGGAAAATGCTAAATTTTGGGTGTTTTGCAATTGAATTTCAGGTCTGAGTTGCCACCCTTATTCTATGAAAACATATTCTTCTAGAATGAATTAAATTCTAATCTTTAACTAGGCTTTTCATAGACAAGGTTACCTTTACAGTTGCTAAGATTTTAGGATGAGAAATAAGGTCATGATTTGTTTGGTCTTCATGTATAGCAGGACATACAAAATATTCTTTGTCCTTATTCCTTGCATGTGCATATTCAAGCAATAGATCCAATGAGTAGATTGAAAAGAACAAAGCGTAAATAACTAAGGCTGAAGCAGTAGAAATGAAATGTCTGGAGGTTTAAATGAAGAGCACAAGGGTGTATGCCAAAAGTATATAATCCCAGCAAGGCCACCAGATAAAACAAATAGGCACCTATATTGGGCAGGAATAATATAAGGTGCTTAAAGCAAAGTAAATGGTAAGGAACCTGACTGTTAAAGGGGAAACAGATAGAAATGGTGAATGATACGGGAGTACACAATAATTCATTTGCAACTAATTTTATTATGCACAGTTGCAAGTAAGGAGTAATAGTTGTTGCTAACTATATATATTTGCCCCTGATCAGCCCTGCCCACACAATCATCTTGCCACTTTACAGCACAATTTGTTGAAAACAATAATATGATTGTTAACTTTGGTAAGTTATTAGATACTTAGAGATACTACTTGGGATAAAAAATGTACTTTTTCATATTTTTCAGTGAAATAGATATTCTAAACTACATTACAATGCTATTGTTCATTGTTAGAGTCATCTAAATCAAGTAGGAAAACAGTGCAGCTTCTTGTATAAAGGACTTGGACAAATTATTCAATATTCTTACAAAGTTACAATGAATGAGTCGATGGTGCCTGTTATAGGAGAGAGGAAAAATCCATCTCTGTATGAAACATTCTTTTAATAAATACAGGTGATAAATAGAACATAGTATAAGAGAATTGGAAGGGACTTGGAGATCTTCTAGTCCAACCCCCTGCTCAAGCAGGAGACCTATACCATTTCAGATAAATGTTTGTCCAGTCTCTTTTTGAAAGCCTCCAATGATGGAGCAAGCTGTTCCATTGGTTGATTGCTCTCACCATTAGGAAAGTTCTCCTTAGAGTTATGGTGGCACAGTGGTTAGAATGCAGTACTGCAGCTAACTGCTCACTAGGAATTTGATTCTGAATGGCTCAGGATTAACTCAGCCTTCCATCCTTCTGAGGTCAGTAAAATGAGGACCCAGATTGTTGGGGGCAATATGTTGACTCTCTAAACTGCTGAGAGAGGACTGTAAAACAGTATATAAGTCTAATTGCTATTGCTAATTCTAGGTTGCTTCTCTCCTTGGTTAGTTTCCATCCATTGTTTCCCATTTTGCCTTTTGGTGCTTTGGAAAATAGTTTGATCGCCTTGTCTTTGTAGGAGGGTCTCAAATATTGGACTACTGCTCTCATGTATCCACTAGTCCAGGGGTGTCAAATTGGTGACCCACGGGCCGGATGCGTCACGTGCAGGCCACGCCCACCCCAACGTCGCAATTGTCACGATATGTCATGTGACACGATCGAGTTTGACACCCGTGTCCTAGACCTTTTCATTAGACTAGACCAGGGGTCGGCAACCTTAAAACACTCAAAGAGCCACTTGGACCCGTTTCCCAGAGAAAAGAAAACACTGGGAGCCGCAAAAGTTGCACACGATTGAAGAGTTTAATTAAAAAGAAATAGAGGCTGCTGTGCATGAGTTCTCCCTCTCCCTCCCTCCCTCTCTCCGATCTTCTGCTCACCTGGCAAGCTGGCTTCACGCTGTCCTCCGACAAGCTGACATACATTCTTATTGGGCTGGCTCTCTCCTTCCTTGGTCTGCCAGTCCTCTTCCCCCACTCAGTGTGAATGAGTGTGTGTGTGTGTGTGTGTGTGTGTGTGAGACAGAGACAGACAGAGACAGAGAGAGCTGCTGCTTCCTGCTTTCTGCTGCTTCCTGCTTCAACGCAGCAAAGGCAGGAGCCTCGCCCAATAAGCTTGTCAGCTTGTCGGAGGACAGCGTGAGGCTCTCTTTTTTACACACGCACGCACACACACACACACATGCACACGCACAGAGAGAGAGAGAGAAGGGAAGCGCAAGTGTCTCTGTCTCTGTCTCTGTCTCTCTCTGTGCAAATGGGGGAGGAGGCTGGGAGCCGCAGGTTGCCGACCCGTTCACTAGACATACCCAATTCCTGTAACCATTCTTTGTATGTTTTAGCCTCCAGCTCCCTAATCATTCTTGTTGCTCTTCTCTGTACTCTTTCCAAAGTCTCAACATCTTTTTTATATTGTAATGACCAGAACTGGATGCAGTATTCCAAGTCTGGTTTTATTAAGGCTTTGTAAAGCAGTAGAAGAACTTGATGTGATCTTGATTCTATCTCTCTATGAATGCAGCCTAAGACTGCATTGGATTTTTTGGCTGCTACTTCACACTGTTGGTTCATATTTAAGTGATTGTCCACTAGGTCTCCAAGATGTGTCTTACAATTACTGGCATTAAATCAGTTTTCACCTATATAATTGGTTTTTCTTGTCTAAGTGTAAAACCTTCCTTTTATCTACACTGAATTTCATTTTCTTAGTTAGAGTCCAGTGTTCAGGTCTGTCATGATTGTTTTGGATATTGAACTTGTCTTCTGGGTATTGGCTATTCATGCCAGTGCTGTCTGCAAATTTGATGAGTTCCCCTTCTATTCCCTCATCTAATTCATTTATGAAGATACTGAAGAGTATTGGGCCCAAAACAGAGCATTGTGGTATCCCACTGCTTACTTCCCTAAATGTAGTTCCATTGAGGAACTACATGTTGAATAAAATTTGTCAGCCAGTTAAATCATACTCAACATGTAGTCCCCAGTGGAACTACATCTACATGGAGGGAAGTAAGCAGTGGGGTAAGTCAAGGTTTCATTGAACAATGTATTTTTTCCTTACCCTGGTGCTCTCCTTTAATTTCAGATTACTGGCTAGCCCAGTGGTCTTCAAACTTGGCCCTTTTATGACTTGTGGACCAACGCCCAGAATTCCTCAGCCAGGCACGCAAGTCATAAAAGGGCCAAGTTTGAAAACCCCTGGGCTAGACTGATTTGGGCTGCTGGAAAAGCAGGGGAAGATGACTCTAAAGTTTTCACAAAATAGGTTAAGATTTGTTGATGTCCCTCTTTGGCCAATGTCTATCACATCATTCTCTTATTCTTTTTCTCCATCTTACTTTCCAGCTTCTCCTATGATGTTTTCTTTTCTCCCCATAGCACAACTATGCTTCCAGTTATCTCGGGTTCTAGTATCCTATTTGGTCTCCCTTTGAAGCATAGATCTAAAACCATTCAGTATTTTTGGATCAGCACTAGAAATAGTACAGGTACCAGCAAGCAGTAAGACATTAATCTGTGGTTAGTACCAGGGAGGGAAATTTAGTTTAAACTAGCGATACTTTAACCATTGTTTCTTATGATGCCAGAGAGTTGTTACCAATGTTCTCAGTTATTGCGTTTATTTTAGTTGTAAATTATGGAAGTTCTTAGTTTGGTTCCCTACAGAATTAATTAGACATGCAGCTTCGGTTATCAATTCAAAAACTTTGTCTACCATTAGGGAAGAAACCTTTGGAGAAAAGGTTACTTAGGAATTAAATCCTTAGTCAAACTGAACTTGATTCTGCTTTAATGAATAGTACTGAGATTCTGTACTGTGCTAATGCAATCCTCAAAGCATTTTTTCTGAATCATTCTTGAAACATGAAAGCTGCACAAACACCTGCCTGCAAGAGATAGTACATAATAGCATTCCAAATGAGATCAGCATGACTACAATCCTATGCTTAATTTATTGGGGACAGGTTTTATTCCTTTGCTATATTCTATAAATCATATGAACATTTATGAAAAAACATTAGCCAGTTCAAATACACAACTGAACCTTTTAAACAGTAGCCTTGTTGGAGCTTCACACTTGCAGTTCAATGATAATGCTAGCTAGCTGTAACTTGCCACCTAGTGTAATAATTTGAAATTGCAAGTGCAAAGCACAGGCTACTACAGCAAATGAAGATTCAATACCAATGTCAGTTGTTATCTGAAATTAGCCTCTCCCAAATGAGTTCTATCTGTTCCATAATATCTGACAGAACAAGTGTCCTTTATATCCTGTTTGTTAAATAATGGTATTCCGTGGAACCTAGGAAGCACATATTTTCCAGTATTGTTCATGCCTTTTGGAATATCATTCCCCTGAAGGTTCAGACTGCCCAAATTCTGCACGCTAAATGACCTTTGAAAATCTGTTCTTTCCCCAAGTCCTAGGTCAGATTGGGATGTGCCCATCTTGTATATACTATTCTGTATATTTGTTTGTTCCTTGTGACATTATTATTATTATTATTATTATTATTATTATTATTATTATTATTATTATTATTATTATTATTATTATTATTATTATTATTATTATTATTATTATTATTATTATTATTATTATTATTATTATTATTATTATTATTATTATTATTATTATTATTATTGTTGTTGTTGTTGTTGTTGCTTATTGCACAATCAGCCAGATATTCAGACTGGATTTGGCGTTTTTGTCTATCGAGTCTTTACCAAGGACCTGGGATAGGCAAATGTGGATGTTTGATGGTGTTACAGATATTGTCGCAGGATGGAAGCTGTTCCCAGTAAGGCCGCCTTTTGCAATTGACTGATGGTGAATTTGTCAATGCCAATGTGTCCAAGTGGTGCTCCAGTTGTTTTGGGATTGCACCCAAGGCGCCTATTACTATTGGTACTACTCTTGCTTGCCTTTGCCACAGTCGTTCTATTTCTCTTTATAGGTCTTTGTATTTTGTTATCTTCTTCAGTTCTTTCTCTTCTATTCTGCTATCTCCAAGCACTGCCATGTCCACTATCCAGACTTTTTTGTCTTTCTTATCGACATTTGTTAAGTCCAGGGTGTTATGTGGCAGGTGCTTGTCTGTTTGAATTCTAAAGTCTCAGAGCAATTTAACATTTTCATTTTCTATAACTTTCTCTATTTTATGGTCCCACCAGTTCTTGCTTGAAGGCAAATGATATTTCTTGCAGATCTTACAATGCACCATTATTGCTACTTTGTAGTAGGTCTGTGCAATCTTCTTGCAACAGCTTACCAGGTGGTAAGATAAGATAAGATAAGATATCCTTTATTGTCATTTTTTTTACTGTGGGCACAACGGCACACATCAAAAATGAAATTTAGTTGCCATCAAAAATGAAATTTAGTTGCCCGCTCTCACTGTTTCTTCAGCTTCTTTGCATAGGCGGCACTTACTGTCTGTTGCTGTCTTCTCAGTTTTGACTTTGTATGCATTTGTCCTTAAGGCTTGGTCTTGTGCAGCCAGCATTAGTCCCTCGGTCTCTTTCTTCAACTTTCTTGCTCTTAACCATTGCCAGGTCTGGTTGTTATCTGCTTTTCCAGCTATTTTTTTTTTTAATGTACTGGCTATGTAGTGCTTTGTTTTCCCATTGCCTCCATTCTGTTCTTCATTTGATCTTTCTTGTAGGCCAGTTTGGTCTCTCCAGTAATCAGTAAGCCTTCCTGATATACTAATTTCAGTGCATCTTCATCACTGTCCTTCAGATATTCTTCCAAAGCCATTTTTTCTTCTTCAACCATCTGATGTACTTGCAGCATTCCATGCCCACCTATTTGCCTTGGTAGATAAAGTCTGTCAATGTCACTGCGTGGATGAAGGGCATGATTCGTTGTCATTATTTTTCTGGTCTTCCTATCCATTGCTTTTAGTTCTGCTTGAGTCCAGTCCACTATTCCAGCTGTGTATCTAATGACTGGAATTGCCCAGGTGTTGATTGCCTTTATGGTATTTCCTCCATTGAGTTTGGACTTTAAAATCTTCTTCACTCTCTTGATGTATTCACCTCTAATCTTTTTCTTGACTTCAGTGTGCTTGATGTTGTCAGCTTGAAGGATACCCAAGTATTTGTAGTAATCTTCCTCATCCAGACTCTTAATGTTATTTTCGTGGGGCATCTTGATTCCTTCAGTTTTCACTATTTTTTCTTGTTTGATAGTAAGTGTGGCACATTTGTCCAATCCAAACTCCATTGCAATATCTTGGCTATATTATTATTATTATTATTATTATTATTATTATTATTATTATTATTATTATTATTATTATTATTATTATTATTATTATTATTATTATTATTATTATTATTAGCATTATTATTATTATTATTATTATTATTATTATTAGCATTATTAGCATTATTAGCATTATTATTAGCATTATTATTATCATTTAAATATTGCTTATGTTTTGAATCGGCAAGCTACCCAGAATCAGTACTGAGTTGGACAGTCCTATATATTTGATTTGCAAATAAATAATTACATGTATTGTCATCAACAATGGTAGGGTTTAATATTCTTGGTATTAATTCATTTATTGTGCTCACTTCTAATCTCAGCATTGCTGTTGGTATACATGCAGGTAAGGCTAAGACTGGTCTTACAAATTTATTCTGGAAAACTTTTAATTCTTCTAGTTGATTGAAACCCCAAATTGGGCCCGGCATATATCAATTGTGAGATTGTTTTCTCCTGGAAGATTTTAAGCGTACTCTGTACTAATCATTCTCCTTTTGAGTAGAAGAAGAAACAAATGGCTCTCATTAATCTCATGGCTGTTCTTGGTGATGCTATGTATATATATCAAGAACCTGTTGCTAGATTCATCATGTCTTTGTTAATCCAATTGAATCAGTCTAGTTTAGAAGAAAAAAAGCCATCTAGTTTTGGTTGACTGATATAAAGCCACATGGAACAAAACAAGATGGATTGTTTGCAAGGGCCACAACAAAGATATGAAAGCACATGTTGATAAATAGTGCTGTTAATATTAAAAGGAATGCATTGAACTGGTACAGATTGTTGCAATTTTATATGAATTTTTCTAAAACCTATGATTGTAAATAAATGTATACACTACTACTATATCTCATTTATTTGTGAAAGCAGGGAAAAGCAAGCAACGATTCTGGCTGTCCAGCAGATGTCACAACTGTCCAGCAGATGTCACAGCTTATATTCCTTCATTCACTAAATTACTACTAATATTTCCACTTCATTCCTTAATCAGAATTTCAAAATGTCAGCACAAATTCTGTGATGAGAAGTATTTTGTTGTTGTAGGAATTTACTATCAGTCACTTGATGGATATTTCCTTGTTTTCTCTTCTATTCTACTAGTGTATACTAAAATATATATTTGGGTATCTTCTCCAAGTGTTCAAATTTATAGCAGCAGAAGAGAGAATGCAAAATTATAATCCAAATTATCCATTGCTAAATTCTTCTGATTTTCGTGATTGTTTACAATAATTTATCCATTTATTGACAGTTTTCTCTTTGTCCAAGAACATTCAAAATTGTTGCTTCCATTTTCTTATTCTTGTAAGTATAGATCAGAAAATCTAGAAAAGGAATTAGTATTGTATCCTTGATTTATTAGGGAAGAATAATGACACAGGTGGTGAATGTTTTCATAGATCCGTCAGCTAAGTGGACATTGAGAATTGCTAAGACTGTAAAGAAATTATTTATTGTGTTATTTAGCAATTGCAGCAATATAAGACGTATAGAATAGCAATATTTTCTCATGCAGGTAGTTCTTGACTTACAACCATTTGTTTAGCAACTGTTTGATATTACTGTGACACTGAAAAAAGTGACTTTTGACCAATCTTCACACTTACGACCATTGCAGCATCCCTAAAGTCAAGTGATCCAAAATTGAGCACTTGGAATCCAGCATGTATTTATGATGGTTGCAACATTCTGGGATCAAGTGATCATGATTTGTGACTTTCCAGCTGGCTTCTAACAAGCAAAGTCAATGGGAAGCTGGATTCACTTAATTACTTCACGATTCGCTTAAAAACTGTCATTCATTTAATAACCTTAGCAGAAAAGGTTATAAAATTGGACAGGGCCCACTTGCTTATCAATGGAAATTTTGATCTCAATTGTCATAAACTGAGGGCTACCAGTAATGATGGGATGATATTATGAATTGTTAGTCTGGAAATCTTCATGATGGTTTCAAGACATTACTTTGGTTCTCATACGGAAATTCAAAAATATCAATTTCAGAAATTATTAAACTGAAAAATCCTGTATTTACAGGAATTATATGCATGACTGCCCAAGGTGTGCATTGTACTTTAATTAGGAAACGATATTTTAGATATACAATGTTCTTTGTGTAAATGTTAAATAATTCATTAACATTAACACTTTTGAAATATTGCACACCACATTTGCACATAATATGTTATGTTATATATTCTATTTTCTATCTGGTATGAGAATAGGGTTCCAGAATCACCTCCCTTCTTCTAAACCTAGCAGATTCTATTGCAGGAATTTTGTGTTATATGAGAAAGGCTTCAGTGGGACCATCTAATACATATTAAACTCTCCCATGCCATTTGGAATTGGGGGGAAAGGACAACTCTCCATTCTTCTCTTTGTGAGAATAAGGTCAGCAGCACTGGGGAAGCTTAGTGAAAGGTTCTTTTGAGTGGCATTGAAACATCCGTTCTGGCAGTGGTGGTTTTCAATTGCAGACTGGCAACATGGAAACATGAGTAGGCAGGCAGTGGTGTTGTGGGTTCCTTGGCTGCTGTTCAGACCGCTACCCAGTATGAACTAATCACATATAGGAGGGCTGACCTTATGTGCATTACTGAGACTTGGGCACTCTCAAAAATGTGCCTGCCTAGGTTTCAGTTATGGCATTAGCTGAGAGCCCAGGGTAGAACTAGTGAAGTCATATTGGTCGTCTAGGACAGAGTTCCCTAACCTATGGGCTGCTGCCCAGTACCGGGCCATGGCCTCTTGGATACCGGGTGGCATGAATAGTTGGGCAATGCATGCACACATGTGCACACACCCCCTTGGGCCACCATTGCCACGAATGTTGTGCGGGCAGCGGCAGTGTCGCTAGTATTGTGTGGGCAGTGGTGTTGCCATGAACCTTATGTGGACCGTGGCATGAGCCTCGCGCGGGGGCGACAGCATGAGCCTCATGCTGGTGGCAGCATCACTGTGGGCCATGGTGCAAGCCTCACACTGATGATAGCATTGCCACGAGCCTGGCGGCAGCAGCACAAGCCTCACATAGGCGCCAGCATCGCTGAGAGCCTCACGTGCATGTTTGCGTGGTGTGCATGCTTGCGGCCTGTTTGTGCATGCACACACATGTATAGCCACAATCACATTTGTGCATGTGCACGTAAAGTGCCTGCCCCTCCCTCTCCCACTGGGCTGCCAACCCAGAAAGGTTGGAGACTCCTGGTCTAGGATACTCCAGTGGTTTTCAGATGTGCTGCTCCACAGATAACTGACTGTAAGACCCCATTTGGCCTCTATAGATCAGTTGGGATTGCTGCTACTATACCATCTTCCCTATTGCATAATATTCTCCTTGTCTGAGCTCCTTGATTCCATGGCTGACTGGTAGTGGTCTTCTCTAGACTTAAGGTCTTGAAGGACTTCAACCTGTCTTTTCTGGTGGTAGAATCTGAGATAACCTGGGAGTTTATGGCTATCATGACAACCATGGTGCTGATCCAGGTGATTAAAGGTCTGACTTAGAATGGTGGTCATATCCCAGATCTGATTTTCTTGTTGGTATAGTGGTAATGTGGTCCAAGATTTGGGAAGATTACCATTATTCCCTGTCAGGGCTTCATCACTTGCCCTAGAGCAGGGGTAGGCAACCTTGGGTCTTTTATGACTCGTGGACTTCAACTCCCAGAATTCCTGAGCCAGCATGGCTGGCTCAGGAATTCTAGGAGTTGAAGTCCACGAGTCATAAAAGACCCAAGGTTGCCTACCCCTGCCCTAGAGTGTTGTTTCAGGATGCAGGAAGGTAGGACATATCCAATTGGTGTGTCCCAGGCACCTTTTGGATCCTATGAAGCAGATTGGGGCTATCCCTGCAAGTCTGATGCAAGGTCCAACAGGGGCCTAAGGCACCATTGTGAATGAGAGAACAGCTGGGGCCTTGGATTGAATCACACCTATGCAAACTCTCTCCTCTTAGGGATCCTGAAGTCTCACAGGTTTACAGAGGAGCTAAGGTACCAGAAACAGGGTAAGAGATGTCTGCCACAGTAATGAAGGACAAGGGGGGGAACCTGGTCAAGCACACATTACAGGTACTGTTAAGGCCTATCTTGTTTCAGTACAAGAGTAACTCATCAATATTTTTCTGCTATTATAGTATTTGTGGATAGCCATCTAGTGTTCCTGTCATTTCAGGAAAAAGAGAAGCTGAAGGTTCATATGCAGTGCTATTGTGAGCAATATGCCTTGCATCTTCGGAATAAAGTCACTTGAATCTGCTCTGAACTTGAGTTTAGCCTTGAGGCAGGTCCCATGAAGTGAATGAGATCCAATCTTTGTCTTCTGGGATGAATTTGATCCAGTTAGTCCTAATGGACAAGGTTCTTGGTTCTCTAAGTTTGACTATCTACATACTAGTTTTGGGTCCTTCCTGGTTAGGTAAGGCTTCTTAAGAGACAATGTGTAATTGGTTCTGATGGTGGTAAATTCATCCTTGAAAGAGGAATATTCCCACTGATGCCAAGAAGAGATGGTGGTGCAATCCCTTCTCAAAAAGCCATCAGTGGACCATCACCAGCCATTTTTGTTTTATCTCAAATCTTCCCCTGAGGATGTAATACACTGCAGTTTCAAAAAACTCTGGAGGAATTATCTGGACTCTTTTAGTCAATTTTCAAACTTGGGTATGAAGGAGCACTCTTAATTTTTGTGGATTACTTTTCATGGGAATAAGATGGGATGATGCATTCATCATAGCTGCCATTAATCTCTCAGTGGTTTTCAATGATATTGAACATTATATCCTTCTGGACCAATTCAGGGGTTGGGAGTAGGGGACAGAGTATCCTATCAGTTTTCTTCCTTCCTGAGTCTGTTGGAGGGGTGGGGGAGAGAGGATATCTCTATCTTGACATACTCTTCACTCTTGTTTTATATCCACAGGAAGTTTCTGTGAGAAGATCAGTCAGTTTGGGGTCAGATATCAGCCATGAAAAGGGTAGATAGCCAAGGTATGCCTGTCTGGGTGTCTGAGAAAACTGGACCATATTTAACTAATATCACTATAATTCCTAACATAGAATTTGTAATCGCCCACTGCGATCTCATACTGAGGCTGGCTATCTACAGGGGTAGCGGTGGCTATTGTGATCTTGTTTGGGTGTTGGTTGCATAGCGATAAAGAGACTGGCCATTGTGACTTCAGCTTATGTGATATGTGGGCAAGTTTGTAACTTATATTGTGACATAATGAAACCTGCTCCTTACGTATCTGACTTTGGAGTTTGCACTGAGATATCACAATGAATGTGATTTTTAAAATGACTTTGTGCTTTGATAAGACTCCTATGTTTGGAATGTTGATGTCCATTGGAGAAAGAAATTGATCAGTGTATTATTTCAACTCAACTCTTCTAAAAGACAAATTTCAGGTATTGACAGTCAATGAAGACATTAGATGACTAGGCTCCAGATATAGCTAAATTTAAAAATCTTTTAAATAAATAAACACGTAATTTTCCTTAAATAATTATTACTAAGTAATTGATTTCCAATATTTTACAAAAGAGTGTCTCAGCATTTACTTTTAAACTAGAATTCTTCTATAAAGATAGATATTATATTCATGATAGCATCAAAATCCAATCTACACCTCAGGAAGGTCCACATATGTCTAATTGCTCTCAGCTTAGAGGAAAAAAGGTTTATGATACATTGGAGTTAAATAATTGCCAAGATCTTAGGGGAAAAATAATAACTTTCCTATAACGTCCATAAAAGTTGATATTCAGTCAAATTCCATTCCACATAAATTTACTCTAGATAAAATAAATACCTAGTGTTATTTATGAAATTAAAGCCTCTTTCATCAAAAGAGTTTCAGTTTAGCCAATGACATTATTAAAGGCCTGTATATTTCTTCAATAGTCTGGCTACCTGGATGAATGTCTGTTTACTGTTAACAGCAGAATGCCTCTTAAAATATAAATCAATGGGGAGTGGTAATCTTACCACAAATGAAATTTTAATTTATTTATTAATATCCATTGCTATTACTTTTGCTGTTGGTGCTGTTTTATTAAATGCAAACCATTTAATAAAAGAATTCTTCTCTTGGCTTCCTTTTTATAAAAATATCATTGATTGGGAAGCAGCTGCTGGCTGCATCATTAAATCTCTGTATGGCAAGTTGATATTGTGATGTAGTGTTAATTCTAAGGGGTATTTGGGATAAATATGGTCATACTCATGACATAGTATTTTGGGAACATTATAGAGACCCACAACCACAATCAGGGCAGAATTTCCATTGTTAAGAGAGGCAGTTGTTAAGTGAGTTGTGCCCAATTTTGCAACTTTTTTTGCCATGGTTATTAAGTGAATCACTTCAGTTGTTAAGTGAATCATGCAATTGTTAAGTGAATCTGGCTTCCCTCATTGACTTCAGTTTTCAGAAACTGCCTGGGAAGGATGCAAATAGTGATCACATGACCCCAGGATGCTTCAACCATAATCAATACATGCTTGTTGCCAAGTGCCTAAATTGTGATAAAATTGTGGGGATGCTGTGATGTTTGTAAATACGAGGACTGGTCATAAGTCACTTTTTTCAGTGTTGTAACTTTTAACGGACACTAAAGAAATGGTTTTAAGTCGAAGACTATCTGGGCAGTAATCTAAAACCTCAGTTCTCAATTATATAAAGAAACATCTACTTTTCTGTATATAGTCTCTTTCTAACAGTGAATGTGTGAACCATATAAATATAAAGATCAGACAATTCTCAAAATTGTCAGACTGCAGTCAGTGATATTTTGTGGCTATATTGTATCTTCCTCATTTTCAAGGGAAACAAAGTTCTTGACAATACAACTGAAGAATTATATTAATCTCCATTGTGTAATTCCCTTGTTCATGAAAGATTTTAATGTTGGGTCTATATTCCATATGGGAGTGATCAGTACTTGCTGAGGAGATTTCTTTTACCAAATTTGCAACATAATAAATACAACTGGATTATATGAATAATAGTCATAGAAGGCAATTTTTTTGGAGGTGGTCAGTTAGTAAGGAAAATCAACTTTTTTTCTTCTTGTTTTTAATTCAGGATTGTTTTAGCAAAAGAACAAAAATCTTTGAAGTCTAGCCATAAATCCATTTCCATCATAAAAATACTTACTGCTGTTCAAAGCTAGCTTTTTCTCCATCACTTTATCATACAGTTACTGTTTAACTAGAGTTGTGCTGTGACTCTACCACAAAATTTTGAAAGTTTGTGTGAGATGTGAAAGAAATTAAAAGCATTCTGAAAAAGAGAGACAATATATATATGGCAAACTAGAATGTGAAGGACAATTATCAGCTTAAAAGGATCTATGTGGGGAAAAAGTCAGCTCCAAAATTGTTTTATCAAGTATGTATCTCTTTGTGATGGTTTCCTGTATATTTCTTCATGTTCGTTTCCAATTTTTATTTCTGATTTTTAGGAACTGAGAACTCATTTCTGAATTCCAATATAACCTATTTATATATTTCTTAGTTAAATATGCAATTTGCTTTTCCTGTTGTGATTCTTGAAAGAAATCTAAGAAAAGGTCATCTACAAAACTGGTATCTTTCTTTCATCATCTGTTTTGAGTTTTCATTTTTAAGATTTTGTCAAAAATAAGCTAAAATCTTGACATAGAAACATATGGGCTGCATATTGTGCTGATCAGAAATCTATCCAACCTGGAGCTTCAAATATTAATTCTATTTCTATCTCTTTTTTAAACCAATTCTTGAAGATATCTATAGATAAACAGACTGGCTTGATCAACCATATTTTGTTGTTAAAAGCAATAGAGGAGCCATTCCAAATAAAGACTTTAATTAGGCTTACAATCAAGCATGATTTACTTCACATCCTTGGATATCATGCAGCTGCTGATTTGATGGTGCATTGGTGCATAATAGCAAATGATGCTTTTACAATCATAGTAAAGCAGAATTGTATCTGAATTCTACGTTTAAGTAAGATTGGAGTTCTCTGATTAGATAATATGATAAAATCTTGCACTATGCTGTATTATACTCCTGCAGAATTGGTTGCTTACTAAAGGAAGTTGTTACTGATGAATTACCTTGGAAGTTCTAAATGTAGCTTTCTATGTTATTGGAGTGACCATATCAAAATAAAAATAAGAGAGTTGGAGTGTATAGTTTTATAAACTGGAATCAAATTCAATAGCAAGATTTGTTATAATGATATATCTTTCTCGACAGTTAAAATATCAGTGAAATGATGCCAAATATAACCATCATCATGGATTTCTTGCTTATGGGATTTTCTGATCAACGGGAGTTCCAGTTTTTGCACTTTGTGGTCTTCCTCCTGATGTATTTGGCTATCCTGATAGGAAATCTTCTCCTCATCATTTTGGTAGTAGTGAACAACCATCTTCAGAAACCAATGTACTTCTTTCTGGTCAATTTAGCGACTGTTGATCTGGGATCCACCTCTGTCACCATTCCCAGGTCAATGGCCAGTGCCCTCATGAACAAAAGAATGATATCCTATTCTGAATGTGCTGTGCAAATATTTTTTTTTGTTTTCTTCCTGTCCTCAGACCTTTTCCTTCTCACTGCTATGGCCTATGATAGATATGTGGCTATCTGTCATCCTTTACATTACGTGTCTGTGATGAAATGGGGAAGCTGCTTCCAGATGGCAGGAGCTGCATGGATGCTCGGCTTTATTAATGCTGCCATACATGCAGGAACTCTTTTTTCATTGCCCTTCTGTTCCAAAGTCATCCATCAATTCTTCTGTGAAATCCCACACCTCATGAAGATTTCCTGCTTCGATCCCAAATTCAGTGAAATCAGGGTTCTTCTCTTTAGTTCTTTGCTTGGTGTTGTTTCTTTTGTTTTAATTGTCATGTCCTATGTAAAAATCTTTAAGACTGTATTGAGCATGTCCACAGTGGCCAGTAGAGAAAAGGCCTTCTCTACTTGCATTCCCCATCTCCTTGTTGTCTGCTTATTATGTGGTACAGGTATATTTTCTCATTTCATATTAAATTCTGAGTCTTCTTACAATTGGAATGCAGTCCTTGCAGTGATCTACTCTGTGATCCCTCCAATGATGAACCCTGTAATCTATAGCATGAAGAATAAAGATATCAAAGCTGCTTTATGGAAGTTGTTTAACCAAAGGATTACAAATCAAAATACAAAACTCTGCTAAGAACAACTAAACCAGGCATGTCAAACTCGTAATGTCATCTGATGTCGCGTGACGTGTCGTGAGTTTTTCCCCATTGGAAAATGGGGTGGGCGCAGTTTTGGTAGGACACATCCGGCCCGTGGGCTGGCAGTTTGACATGCCTGAACTAAACAGTTTTTGCTTAACAATTCAAAAATCCCACAAATTTTATTATCTTAAAGACTAACATCTTTATTATCATTTATGCCTTGTGAACTACAATTTACTTATTTGGATGCATAGGAACAGTTCAGAAAATCACACATATACACTTATATGAAATGGTTGAAAAGCTGGAATTACTTGTGTTAACCTTTAGCAAAATAGAAATCAGATATAACACCCATATTTTAACATTAATATATTTATTACACTATTGGGATAAGAAGATATTGGCTGTCTATTTAATTAATAGAAAATGTTCTTAAATCTTATCTTGCTGAAATATTTGGTCATGGAATCTGTATTTTGCTCTCATTTTCTTTCTTAAGTGTTGTCATCTTGAAATAAGGCTCAGAATTCTTTGAGAAAGGTCCTTCAATTTTTGTATAGAGGTGGGCTAATTTATCCCATATAAAATTTATTGAGGCCAGGGAAACAGATGATAGCAAATATTTGCCCCTGTAAAGTTGTAAGTGAGACAAAGGAATATTTTTACTCTGCATTTTTCACTCCGGTGCACTCTGGATTTGTGGGTTAATAACTGCTCTACCCAAGGTAGCTGTCAGCAAGAAAATGCGGGTCTCCAAATTGCAAATAGTGAATATGACATAAGAATAAATGTCTTCAAGGCACTGCAGGTAGCACAACTATCTATGTGTTGTTTATTGTTGTTCTCCGCCTAGCATTTATTGTGTCTAATTCTCAAGCTCTTAAAGAATCTCTTTGATACAACAATGTCATTTATTGAGGCCTTCGATGTTAGACTTCTACCTTCTGGAATAGTTTCTCCAGAATTCTATATAGTTCCAGTTGATATTCAGAAAATTATTGAAAATGAGAATATACTCCCAGGCCTTCAGCAAGACTAGAAGTT
The DNA here is from genome assembly GCA_023970755.1 of Azemiops feae. Taxonomy (NCBI): domain Eukaryota; kingdom Metazoa; phylum Chordata; class Lepidosauria; order Squamata; family Viperidae; genus Azemiops; species Azemiops feae. The sequence goes on from JALGBA010002116.1 coordinate 48,472, forward strand.
GAATCCCCATTATTGTATCTATCCCTACCCCTGGTCTAATCCTTGTTTTTTCACCCTATGTTATACCTTTACCTACCCTTCCCCTTTTTATCCCCATAAAAATAATAAAATATATTTAAAAAAAAAAGAAAGAAGTTGAACCCCTACACAATGTTTTGTTGTTTTGGAGTTTGCCATAAGGATCCTTATGATCTATTCCTCTTTTTTTAATTGCTCTTTTTAATGTAAGCCACTCAGAGTCATTTGGGATCTTGTCTCTAAATTGTATTAAATGAATGATTTTCTTTTATGTGACTCTGAAAGAACACAATTGTAGTATTCTCATATTCATAGTTATTGTAAGAAAGATGGAGGCCGTTGCCAAAGCATTATTTCAGCTTTGGCCACTTGCAATTTTATTTGGAGTAGGAACACCTGACAATTCATGTTCTCATCAGGATATATACATATATACATATATACATTGGCATACCTATGAACAGTACTTGAAAACTGCAGTTTAGAACAGCACAGAACAACACAGCACAGCACAGCATAGCACAGAACAGAACAGAACAGAACAGAACAGAACAACAGAATAGAATAGAATAGGACAGAATAGAATAATAGAGTTGGAAGGGACCTTAGAGGTCTTCTAATCCAATCTCCTGCTTTGGCAGGACACTTTGTACCATTTCATACAAATGGCTGTCCAATCTCTTCTTAAAAACTTCCACTGTTGGAGCATTCACAGCTTCTGGAGAAAATGTTGTTCCAATGATTAATTGTTCTAACTGTCAGGAAGTTTCTTCTTAATTCTAAATAGCTTTTCTCTTTGATTAGTTTCTATCTATTGCTTCTTGTCCTGCCTTCAGGTGATTTGGAGAACAGCTTGACTCCCTCTTCTTTGTGGCAACCCCTGAGATATTGGAACACTGCTATTATGTCACCCTTAATCCTTCTTTTCATTAAACTACACATACACAATTTCTGCAACAGTTCTTCGTGTGTTTTAGCCTCCAGTCCCCTGATCATCTTTGTTGCTCTTCTCTGAACTCTTTCTTTCTTTCTTTTTTTTTATATATATTTTTATTTTTTTAAAACAACAAAACATAACACACATAAACACACAGTGTATACTCCTTTTTTTTTTTAAACAGCAATTTCGTAACGGTAATCTTCTATTATTTACATTTCCCCCCCTTATTCTTCTTTAAAAAATATTTGTCCTTGTTGTCCCATTGTTTCTTATTTCCATTTTCTTCCTTCATACTATACTTCATACTTAGAATAATACATATTATTACTATACATTATTATACATTATTATACACACATTTTCCCTTTCTTGACCTTTCCATGTTTATTTTCATTTATTATTTCTAATCTCCAACCAATCATACCACTTATTCCATATTCCATAGTACTCTGTGTCTTCCTTTTCTTTTATCTCTTTTGTTAATTTGTCCATCTCCGCACAGTCTAAGATTTTCCTTATCACTTCTTCCTCTGATGGTATATTCTCATTTTTCCAGAACTGTGCGTAAACTATTCTTGCTGCCGTTGTTATATGTAAGATTAAGTACCGTATTTCTTTACTATATTTTCTATTTAAAATACCCAGCAGGAAGATCTCTGGTTTCCAGTCTACAGGTTGATCTATTATTTCTTCCATCCATCTTCTTATTTTAGTCCAGTATTTTTTCGCAACGGGGCATGTCCACCATAGATGATAATATGTTCCATGTACCTTTTTACATTTCCAGCATGTCGGCGAGTTGTTCTGGAACATCTTGGCAAGCTTTGCTGGTGGAAGATGCCATCTGTAAAACATCTTCAACTGGTTTTCCTTGAATGCCGCAGACATAGTCAATTTTATGTTTGTTTCCCATATTTTTTCCCATTTCTCCAATTCTATGTTGTATCCGAAATTTTTTGCCCATCTAATCATTGTGTCTTTGACAACCTCGTCTTCCATTTTATATCTCAGTAAATATTTATATATATTACTAATTAATTTTATTTCTGTTCCGTGTATAATTTTATCCAATTCTTGCGGCTCTTTTTGTATTTCATATAATTTTTTGTCCTCTGTATATTTAGATTGAATTTGTGTAAATGTCCACCAATCAATCTCTCTGCCTACATCTTGTTCCAATTCTTGTTTTGTTTTCAGATTTCCCTGTTCATTTACCAATTCCTTGTATCTAATTATCTTATTTATGTCCAGTAAGTTTGGGTGTTTCAGAGCTTCTGTTGGGGATAACCACATTGGAATTCTTATGTAATGTTTTTGTTTTATTTTTTCCCAAGTCTGTAGCAATGCATCCCTAACTATGTGTCTTTGAAAGTATCTGTGTATTTTATATTTTTCGTCCCATAGGAATGCATGCCACCCCGCTTGCAAGTCATGTCCTTCTAGTGTTAAAATTCTGGTATTTTTCAATTCCATCCATTCTTTTAGCCAAGTTAGGCTTGATGCTTGGTAGTATATTTCCCACTCTGGTAATGCCAATCCCCCTTTATCTTTCGTATCTTGCAAGAGTTTTAATTTAATCCTAGGTTTTTTTCTTTGCCATATAAATTTAGTAACCAATTTATTTAATTCTTGAAAGAATGTTTTCCCTAGTTTTATTGGAATAACTTGGAACAGGAATAATGTTTTTGGCAGTATATTCATTTTGGCCGTTGCGATCCTCCCTAAAAATGAAATTTGTAGATTTTCCCAATTTTCTAAATCTTTTTTTATCTGGTGTAATATTTTATCATAATTATCCTCCTTAATCGAGGAGCACTTCGCTGTAAGCCAAATCCCTAAATATTTTATTTTCTTAGTTACGCTTATTTTTGTTTTATCTTCCAATTCGCTTTCCTGTGCCTTTGTAAGATTTTTGGTTATCAATTTGGATTTATTCTTATTAATCTTAAGTCCGGCTACCTCACCAAATTCTTCTATTTTTTGAATTAATTTAGGGCCGGTTTCTAATGGGTCTTCCAAAATAAATACCAAATCATCAGCGAAGGCTTGGACCTTATATTCTTCCTTCTTAATTTTTAAACCCTTTATTTCTTGATCCTCTCTGATTTTTGTCAGAAGTATTTCTAATGATAAAATAAATAGAAGAGGAGAAAGTGGGCACCCTTGTCTTACTCCTTTAGTTATATCAATTTTTTCTGTCATTTCGTCATTCATAATTACCCTAGCTGTTTGTTTAGTATATATTTTCTCAACCATCTTTCCAAATTTTGTCCCAAATTCCATGTAGTTCAATTGTGTTATAATAAACTTCCAATTCAAATTATCAAATGCCTTCTGGGCATCAAGGAAAACCAGTGTAGCTTGTCTTTCAGAATGGACTTCATAGAATTCTAAGGTGTTCATTATTATCCTCATATTATTTTTTATCTGTCGTCCTGGTAGAAATCCATTTTGATCTGGGTGGATGTATTTATTCAATTTTTTTTTAATCCTTTCTGCTATTATTGTTGCAAATGTCTTATAGTCTATATTCAGTAAAGAAATCGGCCTATAATTTTGAATTTGTTGCAAGTCTGAGTCTTCCTTAGGGATGAGAGTAATAATTGCTTCAGTCCAAGATGCCGGTATTTTCGCCTCCTCCAGCACCTCATTACAAATCTCCAACATTATCCATTGTAGTGACTCTTGTGTATTTTTATAAAACTCAACCGGAATTCCATCTGGGCCTGGTGATTTATTATTTTTTTGTTTTTTCAATGCTTTTTCTAGTTCTATTACGGTTATTGGTCTATTCAACATTTCCTTTTGTTCTTCGGTGATTTTGCTCATTTTTGCTGCCTCTATATATTGTTTAACTTTATCATCTGCTATATCTTCCTGATAGTATAGCTTTGAGAAGAAATTTTGTATTATGTTCTTTTTCTCTTACCATCTATATTGTACTGTTCCACTTTCATCTTGTAGTTGATGTATTGTTCTTTTGCCTTTTTCTTTTTTTAATTTATAGGCCAACCATCGACTAGTTTTATTCGCGTTTTCAAAATAATTTTGTTTCGCCTTCCTAATTTTCTGTGCCATTTCTTTTTGTGTTGTCAGATTAATCTTGTGTTTTATAATATTCCATTTTTCTTTTATCTTTTTGTTTTGTGGATCCTTCTGTAGGTCACTTTCTGTTTCTTTAAGTTCTTTTTGTAGTTTTTCTTGTTGAAGTCTCCTATCTTTATTTTTCTTAGAGTTGTATGCAATTGTCAATCCCCGAATGTAGGCTTTTGTAGTATCCCACAAATTTTGTGTTGATGTCTCTTCCTTTTTATTTACCTGAAAAAATAATGTCAACTCCTTTTCTAGCATCTGTATATATTGTTTGTCTTTACATAGTCTTTGATTCATTGACCATCTTTTTCTCTGTTTCTGGCCTTTCCATTTTATTGTTATTGGGTTGTGATCCGCCCAGTCATTAAGTCCTATTTCAATTTCCTCTATCCCGTTCTGTACTTCTGTTGTTACCCAGGCCATATCGATCCTAGACCAGGATTGATGTGGATACGAATAAAACGTGTATTATTTGTCTGATCTGTGTGTCTCTCTCCATATATCCCGAAGGTTAAGTTCTGTTACCATGTTAAAGAACGATTTTGGTAATATATTTTTCTTCTTTTTGCTCTTTTTACTACTCTTATAGTCTTTCTTAACATCAACTATTGCATTTAGATCCCCAATCATACAAATACTTTCATAATCCAGATCCACTAGTTTCTTATGTAGCTTTTTAAAAAATTCATGTTTGTTATTATTTGGTGCATATACTGCCGTTAATAAAATTTGTTTTTGCTCTAATTCTATTTCCAACATTAAAATTCTCCCCTCTTCATCTGAATATATTAATTTTGATTTTATTTTTTCTTTGACATATATAGCAATTCCTCCTTTCTTGTTTTGTGCTAGTGTTGTGTATAGTGTATAGTGTTCCTAATGTATAGTGTATAGTGTTCCTAATTTTACGTTCTCTAGTAGTTTTCTATAATCCTTTTTTATATGAACTTCCTGAAGACATATCACGTCTGCATCCAATTTCCTTAATTTATTAAACGTTTGTACTCTTTTTCTTGGTATGTTTAAATCATTAATGTTTACAGAAAAGAGCTTAATTGCCTCTCCCGTTTTTTACTTGATCTGTTTTTTTTGTGCTTCTTGTCTCTATTACCCTTCCTATGGGTAGTCATCATATCATGTCTGCACAGGACAATCTCCTTTGATCAATTAAGAGCTGTGGTGACACAATAGTTAGAATGCAGCACTGCAGGCTAATTCTGCTGACTGCCGACTGAAAGCAGTTTGGCAGTTTGAGTCCCACCGGCTCAAGGTTGACTCAGCCTTCCATTGCTCTCAGGTCGATAAACCGAAGACTCAGATTGTTTCGTGGCAATATGCTGACACTGTAAACTGCTTAGAGAGGACTGCAAAACACTGTGAAGCAGCATATAAGTCTAAATACTAATGTTATCAGTTGAAATGCTTACATCAATTGGCCATCTGATCCAAATATGGTCTTCTCACTGGCTGTTTCATGGATTATCTGGCCATCATTTTGATGAAATATCACTAACAAAGAAAAGATTCATGTTATTATGGCAATTGTGGAATGATAATAGAAATCACTATTTGTGGAAGCCTTCCGTTAATTCTCAGACGTAAAGCTGAAATTTAGAGATACAATTCAAAGATCACTATAAGTTTGAGATTACTGCTACAACAAATCAGGAAAGAACATACTTTGTCTCCCTTATAGTTAATCCATAATCAGAAGGAGTCTGGTAGCAGGTTTTCTGACAACATTTAGTTTTGAGCGCTAAAATCAAAACTAATGGAAATAATCCATTGATTCTCCAGCGTGAAGAATGGAGAATCCACCAATGGGTTAACTTGGACCTCCTGCCCACGTAGACCAAATCAATCAAAGCTGCCATGCCCGTCTGGCTGAGGGCACGCCCCCAGTTTCGATTTGGTCTTCAGCCCAGACAGACGTGGTAGATTTGGCTCCCAGCTACTTGAGAACAGCAGGTTTTATTAAGTTTATTCCATTCGTGGATTCTTGTTGATATTCGTGCCTCTCCCCCCCTCTCTCTATTTCGTTATTGTCAGTGCTGATTTCTTGCTTATAGTGAACCTTTTGGGGGGGAAAGAGTTCCCTGTTCTTCAGGCCTTGAAAATTACTCAGCCGATCGGCTCCTTATAGTCATTACTCGTAATTACTGATTTATCTTTTAAAGAGAGCAGTTTGAGGGAGTGCTGCCTGTTATCTAGGCTGCCTTGGGCCTTGAAATTATTTAGCCAATTGTGGGCCCCGCATGGCTAACGGCCCATTTCTCCTTTGAATTATTTATTCTCTCTTCAAAGGACCAAAAGGGGAGGCTTGGCAGCTCTTAATTTAACCAGGATTCAAGGAAAAACTGTCTTTTCCTGGACAAAGCGACTAAATCAGCTTACTTTCATTTTCCCCTGGTCCAGATTACTGGCGGCCGCCATTTTAGTCTGCAGCAAGCAGTCAAGGCCTTGAATTCCGGACAGAGCAGTGGAGGGAGTAATCCAAAAGGCCACTCATTTTCATTCCTCCTGTTGGAATCATTATTCAATGTGTGTCAGGGGATTTTGATTCTAATCAGGCCTTTGGTTGCTTGCCATTTTAGGCCTTACTTGCTGCTGGCCACGAGGGCTCTGCTTGACCCTATTTTGCAGCACGGATACTGTGGCCCCCTGTATTTGTACATGCCAGTTATAGCCTGTTGCCATAGTCTGCATCTAGTGAATGGTCAATACTGAGCTTGCCGTCACTAAGTGAGGCACATGTTGATCCCATCACTAAATGCGAAATTGGCCTCAAAGTAGGTCTCACGCTCAGTCTCATCATCGCTAGTGACCTGCGACATCCGTCGCTAAGTTTGAGTCCATGCTTGCCGGTGGGCCGGACCATCACTGATCCACGTGGAGGCCAGTCCCACCTTGGTGGTTAACAGCCACATCTCTTGCAGACCAAGACGCTTCAGCACACCACTGAAAACTCTTGCTTTACAATGGCAGATAACACCGAGCCACAGGCTTCCACTTCCAGTGGACATGGAAAGCTTAAGTCCTCTAGTCAGGAGGCAGCTGCAAAAATCAAGGCCAAGACCAAGGCCGGCTCAAAGAAAGCAGCCTCCAAAGCGGCTGACAAACAGGCCAGCCGTAGGCACCGTGCCCTGGAGAGACAGTTCTCCCGTGCACAAAGACTGGCTGTAGGGGAGACGGTTAAGCCGCCCCCTACCACAACGGTGACACTACCTTGTGGCCCTCAACCTGAGCCCCAGGCCCCATGGTCCCCAGAGTGGGATTCAGAGGGGGCCCCTTCAACTGGTCCTTATCAGGAACTCCTTTCCCTCTTTGGAGAGGAACAGGGGCTTCAGGACCCTAAGGCTCCAGAAGCCACATTTACTCCAACTGCAGCGGGGCTTCGACCCCTTGAGAGATCACCCCTGGCGGGCCAGGCTCCAACTGCCACCTTTACCCCCACAGCAGCGGGGCTTCGTGAGCTGGAGGATCCATCCTTCAAAGCTCATCTGCAAGAATTGGTTTCTCAGGCAGTTACTCAAGCCTGACGCCCATGAGGCGTCCTCAAGTGGCTCCCGCTCCCATGATCCCCATGCCATCATCTGACCCCTCGAGGTCAGGTGCCCTCCAGTACCCAATTTCTGACTCACCTCCTCACTCCTTTGCCAGCGGAGGCTTGGAATACGCGGAGTATAGTCAGGCGGAGGAAGAGTGGTCGGACGATGAGGAGCCTCCTCAGGAACCTCCTCCTCTAATAGGACTGTTTAATCCCTCGCTATTTCCATCCCTGCTCCGCAAGGCCTGTGCGACCGGTAAGATACATCCGGTTCAGCCATCGGTACCTGAGCAGGTTCCTGAACAGCTTCCTGGCCAGGACACGGACCCGTTGTTTTCAGAACCGGTGGTGCTACACAAACAAATACCTTGCCCCCCCCATGTTTTTGAAATCCATTAGGGGACAATGGGAGGCCCCAAGTGCTCCTCCCTGTACTGGGGGAATCGACCGTAACTTGCTTGACACGGAACCGGTCCTGAATGAGGCCCTGGAGGTGCCTGGGGTTGATGAGTCTTTAATGCCTTTATATTCTGATTCCAGGGTACCTGGAGATATGGCGGAGGCATTGAAGCCCGAGGATAAGAAATCCAAGGCTTCTTTCCGCAGGACACACAAAGCTTCAGCTTGGTCAATAAGAGCTTCTACTTCAGCCTCATTCTTCGCAAGGGTCTCTCTTATCTGGCTCCGCCAATTACAGGCTAGAATTCCCCTGGAGGAAGTAAGAGTCCATCAGGACTTGATAAAAATAATGGCCGCATCGCAGTACATGGCGGACGTATCATTGCAGGCTGCCAGATTCTCTGCCCATGCCATAGCATCCAACGTCTCTGCACGCAGACTTCTATGGCTCAGAAATTGGAAGGCCGAGGCTAGACACAAATGGCGCGTAGCCTCCGCCCCGTACCGCGGCGCCCGTCTGGGGAGGCCCTGACCCCCTACTTAGTTGAAAACAGGGAGAAACGGAGGGTTCTCTATCACCTTTCCAGGAGACCTAGCCGTCGTTTTTCCCCGTATACCCGTCGACAGCCCTTTCAGATGGGATCAGATTCGGCCTCAGCACATCTCTCCCAGCCATTTCCTGCAGGCCCGGACCGTTCATTTGACCGGTCTGGGTACAGGGACAGATACAGACAGCAGGCCCAGGGTAGGCGGTCCTTTCGAGGCAGGGGCGGCTGTCCCTTCCATAGATCCAGGTGACTCGGGGAGGGAGGCTCCCATAGGTGGCAGACTAACTTATTTCTCCACCAATGGGAGACCATGACCACGGACTCTTGGGTGCTAAGCACCATCAGGGACGGGCTGTCTCTGGAGTTCGTGGACAGGCCACCCGGGCGCTTTGTTTCCTGTCCCCTCCCCAGGAATCCAGTCAAGAAGAACCTCCTGGGGGAGGCCATTCTGCATCTGTTACACATACGAGCCATAGAACGGGTACCAGTCGATCAGCTGAAACAGGGTTTTTACTCCATCTTATTCATTGTTCCAAAGGCCTCAGGGGGATGGAGGGCGATACTAGACCTCAAGGGCCTCAACTCTCACCTGTCGTACCGAAAGTTCAAGATGCAGATGCTTCAGTCCATCTTGGCAAGCGTAAGACGGGGGGACTTTCTGACGTCCATAGACCTTACAGAGGCGTACCTCCACATCCCTATACACCCAAATCATCGGCAATATCTCCGGTTTTGCTATTCCAACAGCCATTACCAATACAGAGCCCTCCCGTTCGGCCTATCCTCGGCTCCCAGGGTCTTCACCAAGATCCTGGCGGTACTTGCCGCACACCTACGGTTAGTACCGGTGCGCGTCCAATGTTACCTGGATGACATTCTCATCCAGTCGTCCTCCGCTCTGGCCACCCAGGCGGAACTGGCCCTCACCATAAGGACTCTTCAGGACCATGGTTTCTCAGTCAACTTTCAAAAAAGTCAATTGGCTCCCTCAACACACCTACTACACTTGGGCGCGATAATAGACACAGACCTTTGGCCGGGTCTATCTGTCTCGAGACCGTCAAAACAGCATTCGAGACATGGTTCTCAAAATCTGCAGGAAATGTGTAGTAACACTGGCTATCCTCTCCCAGTTATTTGGAAAGATGATATCTTGCTTAGAGATAGTGCCTTGGGCCAGACTACACTCCAGACACCTTCAATGGTTCTTGCTCCCATTCCAAAGACTGGGCACAAGCTCTTCCAACCAAAGGGTACGAGTTCCTCTTCAGACCCTAAGATCCCTTCTGTGGTGGGCTTCCCCAGAGGTGACAAGAGGGTCACTATTCAAGGAGCCCAGCAGGCTAACATTGACCACAGATGCCATTCTGTTTGGCTGGGGGGCTCATTTCCAATCTCAGTTGGCTCAGGGTCGGTGGTCCAGAGCAGATCTGACACACAATATCAACTGGCTGGAACTGAGAGCCATTCATCTGCCCTTTGCCACTTCTGCAACCAGATTGCGGGGCAACAAGTGCTGGTCCTCATGGACAACATGGCCGCAAAAGCCCATGTGAACCATCAAGGCGGTACCCGATCCCGGTCTCTCATGGCCGAGGCCATGTTATTGGGGTCCTGGGCAGAAAACAATCTCCTCTCCCTGAAAGCCGAACACATCTTGGGGGAGGCAAATCATCAGGCGGATTACTTAAGCCGGACGACAGTAGACCATTCAGAATGGAGTCTACATCTGGATCTCTTCAGGGAGATATCGGAGAGGTTCGGGTTGCCGGTCCTGGACTTATTCGCCTCTCCGGCGAACTCCCAACTTCAAAGATTCTTTTCTAGGTTCCCCTCTCCAGGGGCAGAGAGGACGGACGCTCTTCGCAGCCCTTGGCCAGGGGGACTATGGTATGCCTTCCCACCTCTCCCTCTGATCCCAGCAGTTATCAGGAAAATATTGCAGGAACAGGCAGAGGTCATATTCATTGCCCCGCACTGGCCGAGGCGACTGTGGTTTGCCGACCTCGTGAGCCTCTCCATGGTCCCTCCATGGAGGATTCCTCCAGATCGGATACGACTAGTGTGGGGAGTCAAACAACACCCGGAGCCTCAGTGGCTTCAGTTAGCCGCCTGGCACTTGAACTCAGGGCCTTGGCCCAAGAATCTTATTCCTCGGGAGTGATTTCTATGATTCAAGCCTCCCGGACACCGGCGACCAATTGAATTTATGACTCCACTTGGAGACATTTCTGCGGTTGGTGCGACAGCAATCACTTAGCTATCTCAGAGGTAACCATTCCACGGATATTAGACTATCTGTTGGAGGGTGTTAATAAGGGCTTGGCGCCCAACACTATTCGCCGACAGGTCGCGGCTCTGGCCACGGTGTTTACCTGTGACACTTTGGAGCCACTGGCCCATCACCCCATGGTACGATCCTTTATCAAAGGGGTCACCAACAGTAAACCACCAGTAGTACATAGGTATCCCACTTGGGAATTACCCTGGGTCTTACAGGCCTTTATTCAGGCGCCTTTCAAACCCATTAGGTCCTGCACCTTTAGGTCCTTGTCTCTTAAGGTTGCTTTCTTGGTTGCAGTTACCTCGGCTTGGCGTATTTCGGAACTGGCAGCTCTTTCTGTCAGAGAGGACTTGCGTGTTTTTCACATGGACAGAGTGTTCCTGCGCTTGGACCCCTCATTTGTTCCTAAGGTTAACACCATTTTTCACAGGGCACAGGAGATTGTGTTACCGAACTTTTGCCCTAATCCGTCTCATACATTGGAACGGCAATGGCACACTCTCGATGTTCGCAGGGCGTTATGCTGTTACATCAAGCGGACGGAGTCTTTTCGTAGATCTGAAGCCCTCCTTGTTTCCTTCCATCCGGCCTCCAAGGGTAAGAAGGTTTCTTCTACTACCATTGGCAGGTGGATTAGAGCCTGTACTTCTGAGACGTATCAGGCGTCTTCCTTAACAGTTCCAGGTCACTTGACGGCCCATTCCACTCGCAGTGCTGCTATCTCTGCAGCATGGGCCACACAGGCCAGCATAGAGGACATTTGCAGGGCGGCGACGTGGTCCTCGCCTTCCCCTTTTGTGCGCCATTATCGACTTGATAAGTTTGCCTCGGCGGAGGCCTCTTTTGGCCGCAGGGTACTGCAACAGGTAGTGCCGGCGGCAGGGACACTGGCCCAGTCTGCTCCCCTCCCATAGGGACAGTAGGGCTTTGATAAGTCCCATTGGTGGATTCTCCATTCTTCACGCTGGAGAAGGGGCATTGTCTTACCTGAACGCCTTTTCTCAGCGTGATGAATGGAGAATCCACACCCATCCCTTATGCGCACTCAGGTCCAGTGTTTAGGATCTGGGAGCCAACACGTCGTACAGTCATTGGCTTCGCCCTTTTCGAAACTGGGGGCATGCCCTCAGCCAGACGGGCGTGGCAGCTTTGATTGATTTGGTCTACGTGGGCAGGAGGTCGAAGTTAACCCATTGGTGGATTCTCCATTCATCACGCTGAGAAAAAGCATTCAGGTAAGACAACGCCCCTTTTATTCATTTTGTTTTTCTTCCTAAAAGCAACAAGAAAAACTTCATCAATTTTTCTTTGCTACTCTTTGAGGCATATATAACCAAACCTTCCCACTTTCTGTCCCTCATGCCTTGTAAATGGCTAGGAAGTTTTCTTTTAAACATTTTCATGTCCACATTTTTCATTCTCACGCACTCTTACCAAATCCTAACAGGAAAATGGCATGGGGGAGAAGAAAATGAGTTGTATTATGATAAAGCAGTCTTTTTTTACATTTGTCTTCCTTTTTACCACTGTGGTGCGTCAATAATTTTTGCAGTAATTGGTGGTTTTTTTTGTTAAATAATTTTTACTAAAACATTTAAACAAGTAGATAAAAACATAACACAAGCTAATGGGTAGGGAAATGGAAAAGAAAGAAAGCACAGAAAAAAGCAAAATGTGTAAGAAAAAAGTTTAAGAAAAATAAAAAAGAATAAAGAAGTGATTTTCAATATTGTGCAGAGCATGATAAGTACAAATACATTTCAATCTTTTCCTCAAAGTTAGTTTGTATAATCTATAATTCTTAGTGTCTATAATGTATCCTGCCTAATGATTGCTGCTACCGTTGCTGGCATAAATAGATGTTGCTCAATGTTAAACTTTCAGCATGTGGTTGACTTCCAGAGTGGTCTCATTTTAAACTAGTCCACTCGCTGTCCTTCACACAGTTAAGAGCATATTCCTTACTTTATTTTTTTAATTTGCTTTCTTGTTATGTTTGAATTTGTTCTTCTCTTCTCTTTCATTGTCAGGTTACTAAATCCAGATACAATTGATACAAATTACCAAAACCTGTTTGCTCAATGAATTAGAGAATATACTGTATACTAGAATAATAGAAACTGAAGTTAGCAAGGACTTAATTAAGTCAAGCATATATAGCTAACTGCCATGATGCAAAAAAAACCCAAAACATATTTTGTGATGTGTTGATGAAAGCTCTAGTTGGGATAGACACAGTGGTCTATAAGGGACAGTTGTTTTAGTTCATGACATAATATTTTGGGAAATTAAAGGCAGTGATCGAAAACATGAGATATTATATCAATTTTTTATTACAGAAAGAGAAATTTCCACATTTCATTACTTCCTAAAATAATATTACTCTCAATAATATTTTATACCTCTACTGTACATTCCTCTTGTTGAAAGTAAACATTATGTCCTTGCAGTGCCCTGGAGAATAGCATCTGCCACCACTAAAGTTGCCATTCTGCAATCATTCCTTTGTGTATAGAAGTCTTCATGTTCCTTATGGGAATAATTATCAAATGTTGAGAAGAAAGCCATGTCTGATTGTAACTGCTGGATATAATAGCTATAGACTGAGAGTTTAAAGATATAGTGAGGAAATATTTTACTTTATTCTTTGTTTTTTAAATTTAAGTCTATTTTTGAATAAGAATAATCATCTCTGGATCCGAATTAAGGATTCATTTCCATTATTTAATACTCCATCAATCTTCATCATACATTTATACTTGAGCTAAAGTTGTATTGTAGGTCTTCCACAAAAAGACCTCGAGAGGTTGTAAAAGAAATATTAAGAAACAAAAGGAAAAAAGCGGTTACAGACTGGCTTGTACTACTTTTTTCATTATCAATTTAAAAGGATCAATGAGGAAAAAGTAAGTTTTTACATTTTAAAATTTATAAAGGTTATTCAAGAAAGATTCAACAGGCTACCTGTCTTCTTATGAGTTTTAATAAAGGGGTTTTGTTGTTGTATTCATAGTTTTGGTAAAAATAGGCTAAAACCTAAAAGGAGAAATGTAATATGTTCAATAAACAACTGAAGTACTAGTTTTGTGCTAATCAACAGAAATTGCACTTTTTCTTGACAGTTCATATCCATGAATATATTTCATGGCTGCAGATAAAATCTTTGTAATAGTGAAAGAAAGGGCTAACATTTCAAAGGTATGAAGAACTGTCTTTTCGAGACTTCCGGATCTGGTTGCAGCACCAGCGGATGTGCAAAAAACTTGCTCTCTTTGCCGTCCGGTTTCCCCCCGCCGGTAGACCCTGGACAGGGTCGAAAGTCGCCCTGGAGGGGCGACCACCATAGAGGAGGGCACTCGTTGATCGCGGAGGGGGCGGCAGCTCTCTCTGCGGTCCGAGAAATCACCTTTGGGCCGACGGGGAAAAGATCGGCCAGTAACATGGCCGATCACTTAGCTGCTCCAGCCGAAAGTCACAGCAACATCTAAGCAAAAAGAACCACCATGGAAGATCCAGGTGAGACCTTTCCTTCCCTCTTGCTGCTTTTTTTATTTCTGTGCTGGACTTGACTATTTGCTTTTTTTAATTTCTGTTTGGAAATATATTTCGGTTTGGATTCTATATTTTATAACGCTGCAATCTATTTTTTAAGCTGAACTTCCACTAAAAAAAAAAAAAGAGAGGATGGAATCCTACTCACAGATTAATTATAGACTTATATTAGAAATTTTTTTGGAAATGAGAGTGGAACTTAAAGAACATATTAGAACGCTTAGGGAAAAGGAGGTTTCAGAATTAAAAACTGAAGCTCAAACTTTGACTGACTATGACACAGAATCAGATCTACAATTTAACGAGATGGATGAAATATATTCACAATCTATTGATGAGGAAGAGGATACATCCCACATGCAAATGATGGAGATTTCTGATGACCAAAAGCAGAATTCAACTAAAACATTTACAATTTTAAAAGCAACAGGAATGGACTTCCAAACACGAGGCACAAAAAACGCTGACAATATGATAGTGCAGACAACACTGGATAAAAGAGAAGAAGACTATGATTGGACTCAATGGTGGGAAAAGGCTTATAGCCAATCACTAAGATGGGAGGAATTAGAGGCCCTGCTGTGGAAACCTACCTGGCACAAAAAGAAAGCTAGAATTAGATTTAAAAATGAGAGCTAAAACTTCATTTGATGGGTAAAAAGGGCTTTTGGACTTTGATCGAGCTAATACTTTTGAGATTTTTAAGGTTATTCTGGTCTGAGTCAACATTAGATCTAAATTATGGATTTGATTATGGTTTGGAATGGCAATAGGGAAAATTGGAAAATCTAAAACTAAAGGAGTTAGATTGAGATTGGTGAAATATTACTGATATTCTTACTCACAAGAATTGAATGGTAATTAGCAATGTATTAAGTGGACTAAATTGAAACAATTGAGGAATTTTTAGGGATTTGGATTGATCTATAAAAATATTGGATAGAGTATATGAAATAGAATATAGTTGAGAAACATTAAAATATAATAGTTATAGAAATAATTATTGTTTTATTATTTTAGGCTAAAATGTAATGGTTTTAAAATATATAAACTTATGTTTACTTACAAAATATGTATGTGAAATAGAATAGAATAAGAGATATAATCTGATTGAGAAGTATAAATTGAAATTGGAATAATAGGTATATGTGAAAAACAATTTATATTTTAGGAATGCTCGAATTGTATACTATATGTTTATGTAAGACCAAATTGAAATAGGTTAATTGAAAGTTGGTTAAGCCTGAAAACGGGTGAAAATATGATTGATAGCTTTTGTTTTTTGTTTTTGTGTGTTTTTCTTTTTTTTCTTTTTTCTTTTTTCTTTTCTTTATTGATAAAATAGAGAGGGAACCTTTAAAGAAGTAGTTTAAATTGTATATGTATGACTGTATCTTTTGCTTTGTTCTATGGAGTGCCCTATCTCCACGATGTGTTATAAGCACTTGGCTGTAAAACAAAAAAATTAATAAAACTTGTTATTAAAAAAAAAAAAGAACTGTCTTTTCAGTTCAAGATATGGCCTTTGTGACACAAGAGATATCATATTACCATTAATATAAAATGGTTGGTCTATATCTGGGATCATGTCATCACAGAAAAAGCTTAAATGGCCTTTGTTTTCCAAAAGTTAAAACTTCAGTGAAATGCCAAAATAACAGGCCCCATTGCCCCTCGATTATACATAAACAATCTAAATAGGCTTGCAATCCAGCCTAAGGTATTTCATATCTATAGGATGTCATGCAGCTGAAAATCTCCAGGTTTAAACCAGATTGGAATTATATAATTAAGTAAGAAGATAATCTATTGCAATATATTATATTTTTCTCATGCAGAATTGGTTCCTTAATAAAGAACGTCAGTACTGAAGAACTAACTTGAAGTTATATAGCTTTCCTTGTTACAGGAGTGACCATATCAAAATGAAAATAAGTTAGTTGGAGTGTATAGTTTTGAAAAATAGAATCGTATTCAATGGCAAGATTTGTTAAATTGATATGTCTTTCTCGACAGTTAAAATATCAAAGAAATGATGCCAAACATAACCATCATCATGGATTTCTTGCTTGTGGGATTTTCTGATCAACGGGAGTTCCAGTTTTTGCACTTTGTGGTCTTCCTCCTGATGTATCTGGCTATCCTGATAGGAAATCTTCTCCTCATTATTTTGGTAGTGACAAACAACCATCTTGAGACACCAATGTACTTCTTTCTGGTCAATTTAGCGATTGTTGATCTGGGATCCACCTCTGTCACCATTCCCAGGTCAATGGCCAGTGCCCTCATGAACACAAGAAAGATATCCTATTCTGAATGTGCTGTGCAAATGTTTTTCTTTGTTTTCTTCCTGTCCTCAGACCTTTTCCTTCTCACTGCTATGGTCTATGACAGATATGTGGCTATCTGTCATCCTTTACATTACGTGTCTGTGATGAAATGGGGAAGCTGCTTCCAGATGGCAGGGGCTGCATGGATGCTCGGCTTTCTTAATGCTGCCATACGTGCAGGAACTCTTTTTTCATTGCCCTTCTGTTCCAAAGTCATCCATCAGTTCTTTTGTGAAATCCCACACCTCATGAAGATTTCCTGCTTCGATCCCAAATTCAGTGAAATCTGTGTTCTTCTTTTTAGTGCTTTGCTTGGTGTTGTTTCTTTTATTTTAATTGTCATGTCCTATATAAAAATCTTTAAGACCGTATTGAGCATGTCTTCTGTGGCCAGTAGACAAAAGGCCTTCTCTACTTGCATTCCCCATCTCCTTGTTGTCTGCTTATTAATTGGTACAGCTTTATGTTCTCCTTTCATATCAAATTCTGGGTCTTCTTACAATTGGGATGCGGTCCTTGCAGTGATCTACTCTGTGATTCCTCCAATGATGAACCCTTTAATCTATAGCATGAGGAATAAAGATATCAAAGCTGCTTTATGGAAGTTGTTTAACCAAAGGATTACCAATCAAAATACAAAACTCTGCTAAGAACAACTAAACCAGGCATGTCAAACTCGTAACATCATGTGACGTCGCACGCAACGTATCGTGACTTTCCCCCCATTGCCAGCAATGGGGTGGTGCGGTTTTGATGGGACGCATCCGGCCCGTGGGCTGGCAGTTTGACATGCCTGAACTAAACAGTTTTTGCTTAAGAATTCAAAAATCCCACAAATTTTGGTGTCCTAAAGACTAACATCTTTATTTTCATTTAATACTTATGAACTCCAATGTACTTATTTGGATGCATTGGGCATAGTCCAGAGAATCAGATATATACACTTATATGAAATGGTTGAAAAGCTGGAATTACTTGTGTTAACCTTTAGCAAAATAGAAATCAGATATAACACCCACATTTTAACATTGATATATTTATTACACTATGTATTGGGATAAGAAGATATTGGCTGTCTGTTTAATCAATGGAAAATGTTCTTAAATCTTATCTTGCTGAAATATTTGGTCATAGAATCTATATTTTGCTCTCATTTTCTTTCTTAAGTGTTGTCATCTTGAAATAAGACTCAGAATTCTTTGAGAAATGCCCTTTACCGGTAACATTACTGAGGCTGGCTATCTACAGGGGTAGTGGTGGCTATTGTGATCTTGTTTGGGTGTTGGTTGCACAGAGATAAGACACTGGCCATTGTGACTTCAGCTTATGTGATATGTGGGCAAGTTTGTAACTTATATTGAGACATAATGAAACCTGCTCCTTACATACCTGAATTTGGAGTTTGCACTGAGATATCACAATGAATGTGATTTTTAAAATGACTTTGTGCTTTGGTAAGACTCCTATGTTTTGGAGAAAGAAATTGATCAGTGTACTATTTCATAAGATCAACTCACCTTTATTATGATTTTTTCAGGGACAAAAGCAAATATTTTTCAAAACTCTTCTAAAAGACAAATTTCAGGTATTGACAGTCAATGAAGACATTAGATGACTAGGCTCCAGATATAGCTAAATTTAAAAATCTTTTAAATAAATAAACACATAATTTTCCTTAAATAATTATTACTAAGTAATTGATTTAAGGTTACTATTCAGATAGTATCCTTTCCAATATTTTACAAAAGAGTATCTCAGCATTTACTTTTAAATTAGAATTCTTCTATAAGGATAGATATTATATTCATGATAACATCAAAATCCAATCTACACCTCAGGAAGGTCCACATATGTCTAGTTGCTGTCAGCTTAGAGGAAAAAAAGTTTATGATACATTGGAGTTAAATAATTGCCAAGATCTTAGGGGAAAAATAAATAATAACTTTCCTATAATGTCTATAAAAGTTGATATTCAGTCAAATTCCATTCCACATAAATTTACTGTAGATAAAATAAATACCTAGTGTTATTTATGAAATTAAAGCCTCTTTCATCAAAAGAGTTTCAGTTTAGCCAATGACATTATTAAAGGCCTGTCTTCCATGTATATTTCTTCAATAGTCTGGCTATCTGGATGAATGTCTGTTCATTGTTAACAGCAGAATGCCTCTTAAAATATAAAATCAATGGGGAGTGGTAATCTTACCGCAAATGAAATTTTAATTTATTTATTAATATCCATTGCTATTACTTTTGCTGTTGGTGCTGTTTTATTAAATGCAAACCATTTAATAAAAGAATTCTTCTCTTGGCTTCCTTTTTATAAAAATATCATTGATTGGGAAGCAGCTGCTGGCTGCATCATTAAATCTCTGTATGACAAGTTGATATTATAATGTAGTGTTAATTCTAAGGGGTATTTGGGATAAATATGGTCATACTCATGACATAGTATTTTGGGAACATTATAGAGAACCACAACCACAATCGGGGCAGAATTTCCATTGCTAAGAGAGGCAGTTGTTAAGTGAGTTGTGCCCAATTTTGCAACTTTTTTTGCCATGGTTATTAAGTGAATCACTTCAGTTGTTAAGTGAATCATGCAATTGTTAAGTGAATCTGGCTTCCCTCATTGACTTCAGTTTTCAGAAACTGCCTGGGAAGGATGCAAATAGTGATCACATGACCCCAGGATGCTTCAACCATAATCAATACATGCTTGTTGCCAAGTGCCTAAATTGTGATAAAATTGTGGGGATGCTGTGATGTTTGTAAATACGAGGACTGGTCATAAGTCATTTTTTTCAGTGTTGTAACTTTTAACGGACACTAAAGAAATGGTTTTAAGTCGAAGACTATCTGGGCAGTAATCTAAAACCTCAGTTCTCAATTATATAAAGAAACATCTACTTTTTTGTATATAGTAGTTTGCATGACTGAAGTCTTTGAAAGTCTCTTTCTAACAGTGAATGTGTGAACCATATAAATATAAAGATACAGACAATTCTCAAAATTGTTTGTCAGACTGCAATCAGTGATATTTTGTGGCTGTATTGTACCTCATTTTCAGGGAAACATAAAGTTCTTGATAATACAACTGAAGAATTATATTAATCTCCATTGTGTAATTCCCTTGTTCATGAAAGATTTTAATGTTGGGTCTATATTCCATATGGGAGTGATTAGTACTTGCTGAGGAGATTTCTTTCACCAAATTTGCAACATAATAAATACAACCGGATTATATGAATAGTAGTCATAGAATGCACTTTTTTTGGAGGTGGTCAGTTAGTAAGGAAAATCAACTTTTTTTCTTCTTGTTTTTAATTCAGGATTGTTTTAGCAAAAGAACAAAAATCTCTGAAGTCTAGCCATAAATCCATTTCCATCATAAAAATACTTACTACTGTTCAAAGCTAGCTTTTTCTCCATCACTTTATCATACAGTTACTGTTTAACTAGAGTTGTGCTGTGACTCTACCACAAAACTTTGAAAGTTTGTGTGAGATGTGAAAGAAATTAAAAGCATTCTGAAAAAGAGAGAGAGAGAAAATATATATGGCAAACTAGAATGTGAAGGACAATTATCAGCTTAAAAGGATCTATGTGGGGGAAAAGTCAGCTCCAAAATTGTTTTATCAAGTATGTATCTCTTTGTGATGGTTTCCTGTATATTTCTTCATGTTCGTTTCCAATTTTTATTTCTGATTTTTAGGAACTGAGAACTCATTTCTGAATTCCAATATAACCTATTTATATATTTCTTAGTTAAATATGCAAATTGCTTTTCCCGTTGTGATTCTTGAAAAAAATCTAAGAAAAGGTCATCTACAAAACTGGTATCTTTCTTTCATCATCTGTTTTGAGTTTTCATTTTTAAGATTTTGTCAAAAATAAGCTAAAATCTTGACATAGAAACATATGGGCTGCATATTGTGCTGATCAGAAATCTATCCAACCTGGAGCTTCAAATATTAATTCTATTTCTATCTCTTTTTTAAACCAATTCTTGAAGATATCTATAGATAAACAGACTGGCTTGATCAACCATATTTTGTTGTTAAAAGCAATAGAGGAGCCATTCCAAATAAAGACTTTAATTAGGCTTACAATCAAGCATGATTTACTTCACATCCTTGGATATCATGCCGCTGCTGATTTGATGGTGCATTGGTGCATAATAGCAAATGATGCTTTTACAATCATAGTAAAGCAGAATTGTATCTGAATTCTACGTTTAAGTAAGATTGGAGTTCTCTGATTAGATAATATGATAAAATCTTGCACTATGCTGTATTATACTCCTGCAGAATTGGTTGCTTACTAAAGGAAGTTGTTACTGATGAATTACCTTGGAAGTTCTAAATGTAGCTTTCTATGTTATTGGAGTGACCATATCAAAATAAAAATAAGAGAGTTGGAGTGTATAGTTTTATAAACTGGAATCAAATTCAATGGCAAGATTTGTTATAATGATATATCTTTCTCGACAGTTAAAATATCAGTGAAATGATGCCAAATATAACCATCATCATGGATTTCTTGCTTATGGGATTTTCTGATCAACGAGAGTTCCAGTTTTTGCACTTTGTGGTCTTCCTCCTGATGTATTTGGCTATCCTGATAGGAAATCTTCTCCTCATCATTTTGGTAGTAGTGAACAACCATCTTCAGAAACCAATGTACTTCTTTCTGGTCAATTTAGCGACTGTTGATCTGGGATCCACCTCTGTCACCATTCCCAGATCAATGGCCAGTGCCCTCATGAACAAAAGAATGATATCCTATTCTGAATGTGCTGTGCAAATATTTTTTTTTGTTTTCTTCCTGTCCTCAGACCTTTTCCTTCTCACTGCTATGGCCTATGATAGATATGTGGCTATCTGTCATCCTTTACATTACGTGTCTGTGATGAAATGGGGAAGCTGCTTCCAGATGGCAGGAGCTGCATGGATGCTCGGCTTTATTAATGCTGCCATACATGCAGGAACTCTTTTTTCATTGCCGTTCTGTTCCAAAGTCATCCATCAGTTCTTCTGTGAAATCCCACACCTCATGAAGATTTCCTGCTTTGACCCCAAATTCAGTGAAATCAGGGTTCTTTTCTTTAGTTCTTTGCTTTGTGTTGTTTCTTTTGTTTTAATTGTCATGTCCTATGTAAAAATCTTTAAGACCGTATTGAGCATGTCTTCAGTGGCCAGTAGACAAAAGGCCTTCTCTACTTGCATTCCCCATCTCCTTGTTGTCTGCTTATTATGTGGTACAGGTATATTTTCTCATTTCATATCAAATTCTGAGTCTTCTTACCATTGGGATGCAGTCCTTGCAGTGATCTACTCTGTGATCCCTCCAATGATGAACCCTGTAATCTATAGCATGAAGAATAAAGATATCAAAGCTGCTTTATGGAAGTTGTTTAACCAAAGGATTACAAATCAAAATACAAAACTCTGCTAAGAACAATTAAATCAGGCATGTCAAACTCGTAACATCATCTGACGTCGCGTGACGTGTCGTGAGTTTTTCCCCATTGCCGGCAATGGGGTGGGCGCAGTTTTGGTAGGACGCATCCGGCCCGTGGGCTGGCAGTTTGACACGCCTGAACTAAACAGTTTTTGCTTAAGAATTCAAGAATCCCACAAATTTTGTTATCTTAAAGACTAACATTTTTATTATCATTTATGCCTTGTGAACTACAATTTACTTATTTGGATGCATAGGAACAGTACCGAAAATCACACATATACACTTATATGAAATGGTTGAAAAGCTGGAATTACTTGTAGTAACCTTTAGCAAAATAGAAATCAGATATAACACTCATATTTTAACATTAATATATTTATTACATTATATATTGGGATAAGAAGATATTGGCTGTCTGTTTAATTAATGGAAAATGTTCTTAAATCTTATCTTGCTGAAATATTTGGTCATGGAATCTGTATTTTGCTCTCATTTTCTTTCTTAAGTGTTGTCATCTTGAAATAAGGCTCAGAATTCTTTGAGAAACCTCCTTTAACTGTGTCAATTTTTGTATAGAGGTGGGCTAATTTATCCCATATAAAATTTATTGAGGCCAGGGAAACAGATGATAGCAAATATTTGCCCCTGTGAAGTTGTAAGTGAGAGAAAGGAATATTTTTACTCTGCATTTTTCACTCCGGTGCACTCTGGATTTGTGGGTTAATAACTGCTCTACCCAAGGTAGCTGTCAGCAAGAAAATGCGGATCTCCAAACTGCAAATAGTGAATATGACGTAAGAATAAATGTCTTCAAGGCACTGCAGGTAGCACAACTATCTATGTGTTGTTTATTGTTGTTCTCCGCCTAGCATTTATTGTGTCTAATTCTCAAGCTCTTAAAGAATCTCTTTGATACAACAATGTCATTTATTGAGGCCTCCTATGTTCCACTTCTACCTTCTTGAATAGGTATTAAATGAATGATTTTCTTTTATGTGACTCTGAAAGAACACAATTGTAGTATTCTCATATTCATAGTTATTGTAAGAAAGATGGAGGCCGTTGCCAAAGCATTATTTCAGCTTTGGCCACTTGCAATTTTATTTGGAGTAGGAACATCTGACAATTCATGTTCTCATCAGGATATATTGAAATGTGCTATACATTGGCATACCTATGAACAGTACTTGAAAACTGCAGTTTAGAACAGCACAGCACAGCACAGCACAGCACAGCACAGCACAGCACAGCACAGCACAGAACAGAACAGAACAGAATAGAATAGAATAGAATAACAGAGTTGGAAGGGACCTTAGAGGTCTTCTAATCCAACCTCCTGCTTTGGCAGGACACTTTGTACTATTTCATACAAATGGCTGTCCAATCTCTTCTTAAAAACTTCCACTGTTGGAGCATTCACAGCTTCTGGAGAAAATGTTGTTCCAATGATTAATTGTTCTAACTGTCAGGAAGTTTCTTCTTAATTCTAAATAGCTTTTCTCTTTGATTAGTTTCTATCTATTGCTTCTTGTCCTGCCTTCAGGTGATTTGGAGAACAGCTTGACTGCCTCTTCTTTGTGGCAACCCCTGAGATATTGGAACACTGCTATTATGTCACCCTTAATCCTTCTTTTCATTAAACTACACATACACAATTTCTGCAACAGTTCTTCGTGTGTTTTAGCCTCCAGTCCCCTGATCATCTTTGTTGCTCTTCTCTGAACTCTTTCAAGAGTCTCAACATCTTTTTTACATCATGGTGACCAAAATTGGATGCTGTATTCCATGTGTGGTGTTACCAAGGCATTATAAAGTGGTATTGTGGTTGCAATGTGTGGTTCTACTGGGCAAACATCTAAGGATAATCAGAATGTTAGTAAGATTCTGATCATTATAAGTTTCCATATTTTGAAGTTTTGCATTTCCATTTAGTTCCTATATTTTAGAAAGCAAATTTCTGAATGGGGATATTGATTTAATAGTTTTCTCATTTTTCTTACATTCTTGCATTATAACAATTATTTCCACATTTGATTTTAATTTAGATTTTATAGATAGGAGTTATGGGTAGTCATCATATCATGTCTGCACAGGACAATCTCCTTTGATCAATTAAGAGCTGTGGTGACACAATAGTTAGAATGCAGCACTGCAGGCTAATTCTGCTGACTGCCGACTGAAAGCAGTTTGGCAGTTTGAGTCCCACCGGCTCAAGATTGATTCAGCCTTCCATTGCTCTCAGGTCGATAAACCGAGGACTCAGATTGTTTCGTGGCAATATGCTGACACTGTAAACTGCTTAGAGAGGACTGCAAAACACTGTGAAGCAGCATATAAGTCTAAATACTAATGTTATCAGTCGAAATGCTTACATCAATTGGCCATCTGATCCAAATATGGTCTTCTCACTGGCTGTTTCATGGATTATCTGGCCATCATTTTGATGAAATATCACAAAGAAAAGATTCATGTTATTATGGAAATTGTGGAATGATAATAGAAATCACTATTTGTGGAAGCCCTCCGTTAATTCTCAGAAGTAAAGCTGAAATTTAGAGATACAATTCAAAGATCACTATAAGTTTTAGATTACTGTTGCAACAAATCAGGAGAGAACATACTTTGTCTCCCTTATAGTTAATCCATAATCAGAAGGAGTCTGGTAGCAGGTTTTCTGACCACAGTTAGCTTCGAGCGCTAAAAATCAAAACTAATGGAAATAATCCATTGATTTTATTCATCAATTTTTCTTTGCTATTCTTTGCGGCATATATAACCAAACCTTCCCACTTTCTGTCCCTCATGCCTTGTAAATGGCTATTAAACATGGAGGAGAAGAAAATGAGTTGTATTACGATAAAGCGGTCTTTTTTACAGCTGTCCTCCTTTCTGCCACTGTTGTGCCTCAATGATTTTTGCAGTAATTGGTGTTTTTTTTTGTTAAATACTTTTACTAAAACATTTAAACAAGTAGATAAAAACATAATACAAGCTAATAGGTAGGGAAATGGAAAAGAAAGAAAGCACAGAAAAAAGCAAAATGTGTAAGAAAAAAGTTTAAGAAAAATAAAAAAGAATAAAGAAGTGATTTTCAATATTGTGCAGAGCATGATAAGTACAAATACATTTCAATCTTTTTCCCCAGGTTAGTTTGTATAATCTATAATTCTTAGTGTCTATAATGTATCCTGCCTAATGATTGCTGATACCGTTGCTGGCATAAATAGATGTTGCTCAATGTTAAACTTTCAGCTTGTGTTTGACTTCCAGAGTGGTCTCATTTTAAACTAGTCCACTCGCTGTTCTTCACACAGTTAAGAGCATATTCCTTACTTTATTTTTTTAATTTGCTTTCTTGTTATGTTTGAATTTGTTCTTCTCTTCTCTTTCATTGTCAGGTTACTAAATCTAGATACAATTGATACAAATTACCAAAACCTGTTTGCTCAATGAATTAGAGAATATACTGTGTACTAGAATAATAGAAACTGAAGTTAGCAAGGACTTAATTAAGTCAAGCATATTTAGCTAACTACCATGACGCAAAAAAACCAAACATATTTTGTGATGTGTTGATGAAAGCTCTTTCTTTTCATACTTGTATTTCAACATCACACATGTATATGAAGGTGGCAATTGACACATATTTTGTCACATGTGCCACTTATATTCCTGTTGATGGCTACAGGATATTAGATTTAGTTCCTTATTTCACTGATGGACTCTGACTGGGCCTGCACTAAACTTATTTGTACAACCATAGATCTTTATTCAAATTGCCTTTAATAGTGCAGGTCAATTGTGATGTAGTATTCATTGTAAGGAATAGTTGGGATAGACACAGTGGTCTATAAGGGACAGTTGTTTTAGTTCATGACATAATATTTTGGGAAATTAAAGGCAGTGATCGAAAACATGAGATATTATATCAATTTTTAATTACAGAAAGAGAAACTTCCACATTTCATTACTTCCTAAAATAATATTACTCTCAATAATATTTTATACCTCTACTGTACATTCCTCTTGTTGAAAGTAAACATTATGTCCTTGCAGTGCCCTGGAGAATAGGATCTGCCACCACTAAAGTTGTCATTCTGCAATCATTCCTTTGTGTATAGAAGTCTTCATGTTCCTTATGGGAATAATTATCAAATGTTGAGAAGAAAGCCATGTCTGATTGTAACTGCTGGATATAATAGCTATAGACTGAGAGTTTAAAGATATAGTGAGGAAATATTTTACTTTATTCTTTGTTTTTTAAATTTAAGTCTATTTTTGAATAAGAATAATCATCTCTGGATCCGAATTAAGGATTCATTTCCATTATTTAATACACCATCAATCTTCATCATGCATTTATACTTGAGCTAAAGTTGTGTTGTAGGTCTTTCACAAAAAGACCTCGAGAGGTTGTAAAAGAAATATTAAGAAACAAAAGGAAAAAAGTGGATACAGACTGGCTTGTACTACTGTTTTCATTATCAATTTAAAAGGATCAATGAGGAAAAAGTAAGTTTTTACATTTTAAAATTTATAAAGGTTATTCAAGAAAGATTCAACAGGCTACCTGTCTTCTTATGAGTTTTAATAAAGGGGTTTTGTTGTTGTATTCATAGTTTTGATAAAAATAGGCTAAAACCTAAAAGGAGAAATGTAATATGTTCAATAAAACAACTGAAGTACTAGTTTTGTGCTAATCAACAGAAATTGCACTTTCTCTTGACAGTTCATATCCATGAATATATTTCATGGCTGCAGATAAAATCTTTGTAATAGTGGAAGAAAGGGCTAACATTTCAAAGGTATGAAGAACTGTCTTTTCAGTTCAAGATATGGCCTTTGTGACACAGGAGATATCATATTACTATTAATATAAAATGATTGGTCTATATCTGGGATCATGTCATCACAGAAAAAGCTTAAATGGCCTTTGTTTTCCAAAAGTTAAAACTTCAGTGAAATGCCAAAATAACAGGCCCCATTGCCCCTCGATTATACATAAACAATCTAAATAGGCTTGCAATCCAGCCTAAGGTATATCATATCTATAGGATGTCATGCAGCTGAAAATCTCCAGGTTTAAACCAGATTGGAATTATATAATTAAGTAAGAAGATAATATATTGCAATATATTATATTTTTCTCATGCAGAATTGGTTCTTTAATAAAGGACGTCACTACTGAAGAACTAACTTGAAGTTATATAGCTTTCCTTGTTACAGGAATGACCATATCAAAATGAAAATAAGTTAGTTGGAGTGTATAGTTTTGAAAAATAGAATCGTATTAAATGGAAGATTTGTTAAATTGATATGTCTTTCTCGACAGTTAAAATATCACTAAAATGTTGCCAAACATAACCATCATCATGGATTTCTTGCTTGTGGGATTTTCTGATCAACGGGAGTTCCAGTTTTTGCACTTTGTGGTCTTCCTCCTGATGTATCTGGCTATCCTGATAGGAAATCTTCTCCTCATCATTTTGGTAGTGACGAACAACCATCTTCAGACACCAATGTACTTCTTTCTGGTCAATTTAGCGATTGTTGATCTGGGATACACCTCTGTCACCATTCCAAGGTCAATGGCCAGTGCCCTCATGAACACAAGAAAGATATCCTATTCAGAATGCGCTGTGCAAATGTTTTTCTTTGTTTTCTTCCTGTCCTCAGACCTTTTCCTTCTCACTGCTATGGCCTATGACAGATATGTGGCTATCTGTCATCCTTTACATTATGTGTCTGTGATGAAATGGGGAAGCTGCTTCCAGATGGCAGGGGCTGCATGGATGCTCAGCTTTCTTAATGCTGCCATGCATGCAGGAACTCTTTTTTCATTGCCCTTCTGTTCCAAAGTCATCCATCAGTTCTTTTGTGAAATCCCACACCTCATGAAGATTTCCTGCTTCGATCCCAAATTCAGTGAAATCCGGGTTCTTATCTTTAGTTCTTTGCTTTGTGTTGTTTTTTTTATTTTAATTGTCATGTCCTATGTAAAAATCTTTAAGACCATATTGAGCATGTCTTCAGTGGCCAGTAGACAAAGGGCCTTCTCTACTTGCCTTCCCCATCTCTTTGTTGTCTGCTTATTATGTGGTACAGGTATATTTTCTCAATTCATATCAAATTCTGCATCTTCTTACAATTGGGATGTGGTCCTTGCAGTGATCTACTCTGTGATCCCTCCGATGATGAACCCTGTAATCTATAGCATGAGGAATAAGGATATCAAAGCTGCTTTATTGATGTTGTTTAATCAAAGGATTACAAATTAAAATACAGAACCTGCTTAAGTTGAAATCTTAAGCAACTTTTGCTAAAGAATTCAAAAATCCCACAAATTTTGGTGTCCTAAAGACTAACATCTTTATTTTCATTTAATACTTGTGAACTCCAATGTACTTATTTGGATGCATTGGGCATAGTCCAGAGAATCACATATATACACTTATATGAAATGGTTGAAAAGCTGGAATTATTTGTGTTAACCTTTAGCAAAATAGAAATCAGATATAACACCCACATTTTAACATTAATATATTTATTACACTATGTATTGGGATAAGAAGATATTGGCTGTCTGTTTAATCAATGGAAAATATTGTTAAATCTTATCTTGCTGAAACATTTGGTCATGGAATCTATATTTTGCTCTCATTTTCTTTCTTAAGTGTTGTCATCTTGATATAAGACTCATCTTGAAATAATGAAACCTGCTCCTTACATACCTGAGTTTGGAATTTGCACTGAGATATCACAATGAATGTGATTTTTAAAATGACTTTGTGCTTTGGTAAGACTCCTATGTTTGGAATGTTGATGTCCATTGGAGAAAGAAATTGATTAGTGTACTATTTCATAAGATCAACTCACCTTTATTATGATTTTTTCAGGGACAAAAACAAATATTTTTCAAAACTCTTCTAAAAGACAAATTTCAGGTATTGACAGTCAATGAAGACATTAGATGACTAGGCTCCAGATATAGCTAAATTTAAAAATCTTTTACATAAATAAATACATAATTTTCCTTAAATAATTATTACTAAGTAATTGATTTAAGGTTACTATTCAGATAGTATCCTTTCCAATATTTTACAAAAAAGTGTCTCAGCATTTACTTTTAAACTAGAATTCTTCTATAAGGATAGATATTATATTCATGATAGCATCAAAATCCAATCTACACCTCAGGAAGGTCCACATATGTCTAGTTGCTGTCAGCTTAGAGGAAAAAAAGTTTATGATACATTGGAGTTAAATAATTGCCAAGATCTTAGGGGAAAAATAAATAATAACTTTCCTATAATGTCTATAAAAGTTGATATTCAGTCAAATTCCATTCCACATAAATTTACTGTAGATAAAATAAATACCTAGTGTTATTCATGAAATTAAAGCCTCTTTCATCAAAAGAGTTTCAGTTTAGCCAATGACATTATTAAAGGCCTGTCTTCCATGTATATTTCTTCAATAGTCTGGCTATCTGGATGAATATCTGTTTACTGTTAACAGCAGAATGCCTCTTAAAATATAAATCAATGGGGAGTGGTAATCTTACCACAAATGAAATTTTAATTTATTTATTAATATCCATTGCTATTACTTTTGCTGTTGGTGCTGTTTTATTAAATGCAAACCATTTAATAAAAGAATTCTTCTCTTGGCTTCTTTTTTATAAAAATATCATTGATTGGGAAGCAGCTGCTGGCTGCATCATTAAATCTCTGTATGGCAAGTTGATATTGTGATGTAGTGTTAATTCTAAGGGGTATTTGGGATAAATATGGTCATACTCATGACATAGTATTTTGGGAACATTATAGAGACCCACAACCACAATCAGGGCAGAATTTCCATTGTTAAGAGAGGCAGTTGTTAAGTGAGTTGTGCCCAATTTTGCAACTTTTTTTGCCATGGTTATTAAGTGAATCACTTCAGTTGTTAAGTGAATCATGCAATTGTTAAGTGAATCTGGCTTCTCTCATTGACTTCAGTTTTCAGAAACTGCCTGGGAAGGATGCAAATAGTGATCACATGACCCCAGGATGCTTCAACCATAATCAATACATGCTTGTTGCCAAGTGCCTAAATTGTGATAAAATTGTGGGGATGCTGTGATGTTTGTAAATACGAGGACTGGTCATCAGTCACTTTTTTCAGTGTTGTAACTTTTAACGGACACTAAAGAAATGGTTTTAAGTCGAAGAGTATCTGGGCAGTAATCTAAAACCTCAGTTCTCAATTATATAAAGAAACATCTACTTTTTTGTATATAGTAGTTTGCATGACTGAAGTCTTTGAAAGTCTCTTTCTAACAGTGAATGTGTGAACCATATAAATATAAAGATCAGACAATTCTCAAAATTGTTTGTCAGACTGCAGTCAGTGATATTTTGTGGCTGTATTGTACCTCATTTTCAGGGAAACATAAAGTTCTTGATAATACAACTGAAGAATTATATTAATCTCCATTGTGTAATTCCCTTGTTCATGAAAGATTTTAATGTTGGGTCTATATTCCATATGGGAGTGATTAGTACTTGCTGAGGAGATTTCTTTTACCAAATTTGCAACATAATAAATACAACCGGATTATATGAATAATAGTCATAGAATGCAATTTTTTGGAGGTGGTCAGTTAGTAAGGAAAATCAACTTTTTTTCTTCTTGTTTTTAATTCAGGATTGTTTTAGCAAAAGAACAAAAATCTCTGAAGTCTAGCCATAAATCCATTTCCATCATAAAAATACTTACTACTGTTCAAAGCTAGCTTTTTCTCCATCACTTTATCATACAGTTACTGTTTAACTAGAGTTGTGCTGTGACTCTACCACAAAATTTTGAAAGTTTGTGTGAGATGTGAAAGAAATTAAAAGCATTCTGAAAAAGAGAGACAATATATATATGGCAAACTAGAATGTGAAGGACAATTATCAGCTTAAAAGGATCTATGTGCGGGAAAAGTCAGCTCCAAAATTGTTTTATCAAGTATGTATCTCTTTGTGATGGTTTCCTGTATATTTCTTCATGTTCGTTTCCAATTTTTATTTCTGATTTTTAGGAACTGAGAACTCATTTCTGAATTCCAATATAACCTATTTATATATTTCTTAGTTAAATATGCAACTTGCTTTTCACGTTGTGAATCTTAAAAAAAATCCAAGAAGAGGTCACCAACAAAACTGGTATATTTCTTTCATTATCTGTTTTAAGTTTTTATTTTTAAGATTTTGTCAAAAATAAGCTAAAGTCTTGAAATAGAAATATATGGGCTGCAGTGCCCATATTGTGCTAATCCTAAATCTATCCAACCTGGAGTTTCAAATATTAATTCTATTTCTATCTCTTTTTTAAACCAATTCTTGAAGATATCTGTAGATAAACTGAGACTGGCTTGGTCAACCATATTTTGTTGTTAAAAGCAATAGAGGAGTCATTCCAAATAAAAACTTTAATTAGGCTTACAATCAAGCATGATTTACTTCACATCCTTGGATATCATGCAGCTGCTGATTTGATGGTGCATTGGTGCATAATAGCAAATGATGCTTTTACAATCATAGTAAAGCAGAATTGTATCTGAATTCTACGTTTAAGTAAGATTGGAATTCTCTGATTAGATAATATGATAAAATCTTGCACTATACTGTATTATACTCCTGCAGAATTGGTTGCTTACTAAAGGAAGTAGTTACTGATGAATTACCCTGGAAGTTCTAAATGTAGCTTTCTATCTTATGGGAGTGACCATATGAAAATGAAAATAAGAGAGTTGGAGTGTATAGTTTTATAAACTGGAATCAAATTCAATGGCAAGATTTGTTATATTGATGTCTTTCTCGACAGTTGAAATATCAATGAAATGATGCCAAATATAACCATCATCATGGATTTCTTGCTTATGGGATTTTCTGATCAACGGGAGTTCCAGTTTTTGCACTTTGTGGTCTTCCTCCTGATGTATCTGGCTATCCTGATAGGAAATTTTCTCCTCATCATTTTGGTAGTAGTGAACAACCATCTTCAGAAACCAATGTACTTCTTTCTGGTCAATTTATCAACTGTTGATCTGGGATACACCTCTGTCACCATTCCCAGGTCAATGGCCAGTGCCCTCATGAACACAAGAAAGATATCCTATTCTGAATGTGCTGTGCAAATGTTTTTCTTTGTTTTCTTCCTGTCCTCAGACCTTTTCCTTCTCACTGCTATGGCCTATGACAGATATGTGGCTATCTGTCATCCTTTACATTACGTGTCTGTGATGAAATGGGGAAGCTGCTTCCAGATGGCAGGGGCTGCATGGATGCTTGGCTTTCTTAATGCTGCCATACATGCAGGAACTCTTTTTTCATTGCCCTTCTGTTCCAAAGTCATCCATCAGTTCTTCTGTGAAATCCCACACCTCATGAAGATTTCCTGCTTCGACCCCAAATTCAGTGAAATCTGTGTTCTTCTTTTAAGTGCTTTGCTTGGTGTTGTTTCTTTTATTTTAATTGTCATGTCCTATGTAAAAATCTTTAAGACCGTATTGAGCATATCTTCAGTGGCCAGTAGACAAAAGGCCTTCTCTACTTGCATTCCCCATCTCCTTGTTG
Organism: Azemiops feae; assembly: GCA_023970755.1. Lineage (NCBI taxonomy): Eukaryota > Metazoa > Chordata > Lepidosauria > Squamata > Viperidae > Azemiops > Azemiops feae. The sequence continues at coordinate 81,253 of JALGBA010002116.1, forward strand.
TCTGCTTATTAATTGGTACAGCTTTATTTTCTCATTTCATATCAAATTCTGAGTCTTCTTACAATTGGGATGCGGTCCTTGCAGTGATCTACTCTGTGATTCCTCCAATGATGAACCCTTTAATCTATAGCATGAGGAATAAAGATATCAAAGCTGCTTTATGGAAGTTGTTTAACCAAAGGATTACAAATCAAAATACAAAACTCTGCTAAGAACAACTAAACCAGGCATGTCAAACTCGTAACATCATGTGACATCGCGCGCAATGTATCGTGACTTTTCCCCCATTGCCAGCAATGGGGTGGGTGCGGTTTTGATGGGACGCATCCGGCCCGTGGGCTGGCAGTTTGACATGCCTGAACTAAACAGTTTTTGCTTAAGAATTCAAAAATCCCACAAATTTTGTTATCTTAAAGACTAACATCTTTATTATCATTTATGCCTTGTGAACTACAATTTACTTATTTGGATGCATAGGAACAGTTCAGAAAATCACACATATACACTTATATGAAATGGTTGAAAAGCTGGAATTACTTGTAGTAACCTTTAGCAAAATAGAAATCAGATATAGCACTCATATTTTAACATTAATATATTTATTACACTATATATTGGGATAAGAAGATATTGGCTGTCTGTTTAATTAATGGAAAATGTTCTTAAATCTTATCTTGCTGAAATATTTGGTCATGGAATCTATATTTTGCTCTCATTTTCTTTCTTAAGTGTTGTCATCTTGAAATAAAGCTCAGAATTCTTTGAGAAATGTCCTTTACCGGTGTCAATTCTTGTATAGAGGTGGGCTAATTTATCCCATGTAAAATTTACTGAGGCCAGGGAAACAGATGATAGCAAATATTTGCCCCTGTAAAGTTGTGAGTGAGACAAAGGGATTTTTTTACTCTGCATTTTTCACTCCGGTGCACTCTGGATTTGTGGGTTAATAACTGCTCTACCCAAGGTAGCTGTCAGCAAGAAAATGCGGGTCTCCAAACTGCAAATAGTGAATATGACATAAGAATAAATGTCTTCAAGGCATTGCAGATAGCACAACAATCTATCTGTTGTTTATTGTTGTTCTCCGCCTAGCATTTATTGTGTCTAATTCTCAAGCTCTTAAAGAATCCCTTTGATACAACAATGTCATTTATTGAGGCCTTCTATGTTACAACTCCTACCTTCTGGAATAGTTTCCCTCCAGAATTCTATATAGTTCTAGTTGGTGATATTCAGAAAATTATTGAAAATGAGAATATACTCCCAAGCCTTCAGCAAGACTAGCAGTTGAATCCCTACACAATGTTTTGTTGTTTTGGAGTTTGCCATAAGGATCCTTATGATCCATTCCTCTTTTTTAATTGCTCTTTTTAATGTAAGCCACTCAGAGTCATTTGGGATCTTGTCTCTAAATTATATTAAATGAATGATTTTCTTTTATGTGTCTCTGAAAGAACACAACTGGAGTATTCTCATATTCATAGTTATTGAAGGAAAGATGGAGGCCGTGGCCAAAGCATTATTTCAGCTTTGGTTACTTGCAATTTTATTTGGAGTAGGAAGACCTGACAATTCATGTTCTCATTAGGATAGATTATTGAAATGTGCTATACATTGGCATACCTTTGAACAGTACTTGAAAGCTGCAGTTTAGAACAGCACAGCACAGCACAGCACAGCACAGCACAGCACAGCACAGCACAGCACAGCACAGCACAGAACAGAACAGAACAGAACAGAACAGCATAGAATAGAATAGAATAGAATAGAACAGAACAGAACAGAACAGAATAGAATAGAATAGAATAGAATAGAATAGAATAGAATAGAATAGAATAGAATAGAATAGAATAGAATAGAATAACAGAGTTGGAAGGGACCTTGGAGGTCTTCTAATCCAACCTCCTGCTTTGGCAGGACACTTTGTTCCATTTCATACAAATGGCTGTCCAATCTCTTCTTAAAAACTTCCACTGTTGGAGCATTCACAGCTTCTGGAGAAAATGTTGTTCCAATGATTAATTGTTCTAACTGTCAGGAAGTTTCTTCTTAATTCTAAATAGCTTTTCTCTTTGATTAGTTTCTATCTATTGCTTCTTGTCCTGCCTTCAGGTGATTTGGAGAACAGCTTGACTGCCTCTTCTTTGTGGCAACCCCTGAGATATTGGAACACTGCTATTATGTCACCCTTAATCCTTCTTTTCATTAAACTACACATTCACAATTTCTGCAACAGTTCTTCGTGTGTTTTAGCCTCCAGTCCCCTGATCATCTTTGTTGCTCTTCTCTGAACTCTTTCAAGAGTCTCAACATCTTTTTTACATCATGGTGACCAAAATTGGATGCTGTATTCCATGTGTGGTGTTACCAAGGCATTATAAAGTGGTATTGTGGTTGCAATGTGTGGTTCTATTGGGCAAACATCTAAGGATAATCAGAATGTTAGTAAGATTCTGATCATTATAAGTTTCCATATTTTGAAGTTTTGCATTTCCATTTAGTTCCTATATTTTAGAAAGCAAATTTCTGAATGGGGACATTGATTTAATAGTTTTCTCATTTTTCCTTACATTCTTGCATTATAACAATTATTTCCACATTTGATTTTAATTTAGATTTTATACATAGGAATTATGGGTAGTCATCATATCATGTCTGCACAGGACAATTTCCTTTGATCAATTAAGAGCTGTGGTGACACAATAGTTAGAATGCAACACTGCAGGCTAATTCTGCTGACTGCCGACTGAAAGCAGTTTGGCAGTTTGAGTCCCACCGGCTCAAGATTGACTCAGCCTTCCATTGCTCTCAGGTCGATAAACCGAGGACTCAGATTGTTTCGTGGCAATATGCTGACACTGTAAACTGCTTAGAGAGGACTGCAAAACACTGTGAAGCAGCATATAAGTCTAAATACTAATGTTATCAGTTGAAATGCTTACATCAATTGGCCATCTGATCCAAATATGGTCTTCTCACTGGCTGTTTCATGGATTATCTGGCCATCATTTTGATGAAATATCACTAACAAAGAAAAGATTCATGTTATTATGGCAATTGTGGAATGATAATAGAAATCACTATTTGTGGAAGCCTTCCGTTAATTCTCAGAAGTAAAGCTGAAATTTAGAGATACAATTCAAAGATCACTATAAGTTTTAGATTACTGTTGCAACAAATCAGGAGAGAACATACTTTGTCTCCCTTATAGTTAATCCATAATCAGAAGGAGTCTGGTAGCAGGTTTTCTGACCACAGTTAGCTTCGAGCGCTAAAAATCAAAACTAATGGAAATAATCCATTGATTTTATTCATCAATTTTTCTTTGCTATTCTTTGCGGCATATATAACCAAACCTTCCCACTTTCTGTCCCTCATGCCTTGTAAATGGCTATTAAACATGGAGGAGAAGAAAATGAGTTGTATTACGATAAAGCGGTCTTTTTTACAGCTGTCCTCCTTTCTGCCACTGTTGTGCCTCAATGATTTTTGCAGTAATTGGTATTTTTTTTTGTTAAATACTTTTACTAAAACATTTAAACAAGTAGATAAAAACATAACACAAGCTAATAGGTAGGGAAATGGAAAAGAAAGAAAGCACAGAAAAAAGCAAAATGTGTAAGAAAAAAGTTTAAGAAAAATAAAAAGGAATAAAGAAATGATTTTCAATATTGTGCAGAGCATGATAAGTACAAATACATTTCAATCTTTTTCCCCAGGTTAGTTTGTATAATCTATAATTCTTAGTGTCTATAATGTATCCTGCCTAATGATTGCTGCTACTGTTGCTTTCGTAAATAGATGTTGCTCAATGTTAAACTTTCAGCTTGTGGTTGAGTTCCAGAGTAGTCTCATTTTAAACTAGTCCACTCGCTGTTCTTCACACAGTTAAGAGCATATTCCTTACTTTATTTTTTTAATTTGCTTTCTTGTTATGTTTGAATTTGTTCTTCTCTTCCCTTTCATTGTCAGGTTACTAAATTTAGATACAATTGATACAAATCACAAAAACCTGTTTGCTCAATGAATTAGAGAATATACTGTATACTAGAATAATAGAGACTGAAGTTAGCAAGGCATATATAGCTAACTGCCATGACGGAAAAATAACAAAACATATTTTGTGATGTGTTGATGAAAGGTTTTTCTTTTCATACTTGTATTTAAACATCACACATAAGTATATGAAGGTGGCAATTGACACATATTTTGTCACATGTGCCACTTATATTCCTGTTGATGCCTACAGGATGTTAGATTTGGTTCCTTATTTCCTCTGACTGGGCCTGCACTAAACTTATTTGTACAACCATAGATCTTTATTCAAATTGCCTTTAATAGTGCAGATCAATTGTAATGCAGTCTTCATTGTAAGGAATAGTTGGGATAGACACAGTGGTCTATAAGGGACAGTTGTTTTAGTTTATGATATAATATTTTGGGAAACTAAAGGCAGTGATCGAAAACATCAGATATTATGTCAATCCTTAATTGCAGAAAGAATTACATTTCATTACTTCCTAAAATAATATTACTCTCAATAATATTTTGTACCTCTACTGTACATTCCTCTTGTTGAAAGTAAACATTATGTCCTTGCAGTGCCCTGGAGAATAGCATCTGCCACTACTAAAGTTGTCATTGTGCAATCATTCCTTTGTGTATAGAAGTCTTTGATGTTGTGTTCATGTTCCTTATGGGGTTAGTTATGAAATGTTGAGAAGAAAGCCATGTCTGAATGTAACTGCTGGATTACAAGAATAATAGCTATAGATTGAGAGTTTAAAGATATAGTGAGGAAATATTTTACTTTATTCTTTGTTTTTTAAATTTAAGTCTATTTTTGAATAAGAATAATAATCTCTAAATCTGAATTAAGGATTCATTTCCATTATTTAATACTCCATCAATCTTCATCATGCATTTATACTTGAGCTAAAGATGTGTTGTAAGTCTTCCACAAAAAGACCTTGAGAGGTTGTAAAAGAAATATTAAGAAACAAAAGGAACAAAGTGGATACAAACTGGCTTGTATTACTGTTTTCATTATCAATTTAAAAGGATCAATGGGGAAAAAGTAAGTTTTTACATTTTAAAATTTATAAAAGTTATTCAAGAAAGATTCAATAGGCTACCTGTCTTCTTATGAGTTTTAACAAAGGGGTCTTGTTGTATTTATAGTTTTGATAAAAATAGGCTAAAACCTAAAAAGAGAAATATAATAAGTTCAATAAAACAACTGAAGTACTAGTTTTGTGCTAACCAACAGACATTGAATTTTCTCTTGACAGTTCACATCCATGAATATATTTCATGGCTGCAGATAAAATCTTTGTAATAGTAGAAGAAAGGGCTAACATTTCAAAGGTATGAAGAACTGTCTTTTCAGTTCAAGATATGGGCTTTGTGACACAGGAGATATCATATTACTATTAATATAAAATGATTGGTCTATATCTGGGATCATGTCATCACAGGAAAAGCTTAAATGGCCTTTGTTTTCCTAAAGTTAAAACTTTAGTGAAATGCCAAAATAACAGGCCCCATTGCCCCTCATTATACATAAACAATCTAAATAGGCTTGCAATCCAGCCTAAGGTATATCATATCTATAGGATGTCATGCAGCTGAAAATCTCCAGGTTTAAACCAGATTGGAATTATATAATTAAGTAAGAAGATAATATATTGCAATATATTATATTTTTCTCATGCAGAATTGGTTCCTTAATAAAGGACGTCACTACTGAAGAACTAACTTGAAGTTATATAGCTTTCCTTGTTACAGGAATGACCATATCAAAATGAAAATAAGTTAGTTGGAGTGTATAGTTTTGAAAAATAGAATCGTATTAAATGGAAGATTTGTTAAATTGATATGTCTTTCTCGACAGTTAAAATATCACTAAAATGATGCCAAACATAACCATCATCATGGATTTCTTGCTTATGGGATTTTCTGATCAACGGGAGTTCCAGTTTTTGCACTTTGTGGTCTTCCTCCTGATGTATCTGGCTATCCTGATAGGAAATCTTCTCCTCATCATTTTGGTAGTGATGAACAACCATCTTGAGACACCAATGTACTTCTTTCTAGTCAATTTAGCGATTGTTGATCTGGGATCCACCTCTGTCACCATTCCCAGGTCAATGGCCAGTGCCCTCATGAACACAAGAAAGATATCCTATTCTGAATGTGCTGTGCAAATGTTTTTCTTTGTTTTCTTCCTGTCATCAGACTTTTTCCTTCTCACTGCTATGGCCTATGACAGATATGTGGCTATCTGTCATCCTTTACATTACATGTCTATGATGAATTGGGGAAGCTGCTTCCAGATGGCAGGGGCTGCATGGATGCTTGGCTTTCTTAATGCTGTCATGCATGTAGGAACTCTTTTTTCATTGCCCTTCTGTTCCAAAGTCATCCATCAATTCTTCTGTGAAATCCCACACCTCATGAAGATTTCCTGCTTCGATCCCAAATTCAGTGAAATCCGGGTTCTTCTTTTTAGTGCTTTGCTTTGTGTTGTTTTTTTTATTTTAATTGTCATGTCCTATGTAAAAATCTTTAAGACCATATTGAGCATGTCTTCAGTGGCCAGTAGACAAAAGGCCTTCTCTACTTGCATTCCCCATCTCCTTGTTGTCTCCTTATTATGTGGTACAGGTATATTTTCTCATTTCATATCAAATTCTGCATCTTCTTACAATTGGGATGTGGTCCTTGCAGTGCTCTACTCTGTGATCCCTCCGATGATGAACCCTGTAATCTATAGCATGAGGAATAAGGATATCAAAGCTGCTTTATGGATGTTGTTTAATCAAAGGATTACAAATCAAAATACAGAACCTGCTTAAGTTGAAATCTTAAGTAACCTTTGCTAAAGAATTCAAAAATCCCACAAATTTTGGTGTCCTAAAGACTAACATCTTTATTTTCATTTAATACTTGTGAACTCCAATGTACTTATTTGGATGCATTGGGCATAGTCCAGAGAATCACATATATACACTTATATGAAATGGTTGAAAAGCTGGAATTACTTGTGTTAACCTTTAGCAAAATAGAAATCAGATATAACACCCACATTTTAACATTAATATATTTATTACACTATGTATTGGGATAAGAAGATATTGGCTGTCTGTTTAATCAATGAAAAATGTTCTTAAATCTTATCTTGCTGAAATATTTGATCATAGAATCTATATTTTGCTCTCATTTTCTTTCTTAAGTGTTGTCATCTTGAAATAAGGCTAAGAATTCTTTGAGAAATGTCCTTTACCGGTGTCAATTTTTGTATAGAGGTGGACTAATTTATCCCATGTAAAATTTACTGAGGCCAGGGAAACAGATGATAGCAAATATTTGCCCCTGTAAAGTTGTGAGTGAGACAAAGGTATTTTTTTACTCTGCATTGGTCACACCGGTGCACTCTGGTTTTGTCAGTTAATAACTGCTCTACGCAAGGTAGCTGTCAGCAAGAAAATGCGGGTCTCCAAACTGCAAATAGTGAATATGACATAAGAATAAACGTCTTCAATGCACTGCAGGTAGCACAACAATCTATCTGTTGTTTATTGTTGTTCTCCACCTAGCATTTATTGTGTCTATTTCTCAAGCTCTTAAAGAATCCCTTTGAGTCAACAACGTCATTTATTGACGCCTTCTATATTACAGCTCCTACCTTCTGGAATAGTTTCCCTCCAGAATTCTATATAGGTCTAATTGATGATATTCAGAAAATTATTGAAAATGAGAATATACTCCCAGGCCTTCAGCAAGACTAGCAGTTGAATCCCTACATAACGTTTGTTGTTTTGGAGTTTGCCATAAGGATCCTACAGTTCTTCGTATGTTTTAGCCTCCAGTCCCCTGATCATCTTTGTTGCTCTTCTAGGTACTCTTTCTAGTGTCTCAATATCTTTTTTACATCATGGTGACCAAAATTGGATGCTGTATTCCAAGTGTGGCCTTACCAAGGCATTATAAAGTGGTATTAACACTTCATGTGATCTTGATTCTACCCCTCTGTTAATGCAAGCTAGAACTGTGTTGGCTTTTTTGGCAACTGCAACACACTGCTGGCTCATATTTAAGTGATTGTCCACTAGGACTCCAAGATCCTTCTCACAGTTACTACTGGTATTATTGAGTGAGGTACCACCTATACTGTATATGTGCATTGGTTTTTCTTGCCTAAATGTAGAATTTTACTTTTTTCACCACTGAATTTCATTTTGGTAGATAGTGCCCAATGTTCAAGTCTGTCAAGATCCTTCTGTCCCTTAAATCTGTGTTATGGAGTGTTCACTACTCCTGCCAACTTGGTGTCATCTGCAAATTTGATGAGTTCCCCATCTATCCCCTTATCCAAATTATTGATGGTAGTAGGCTACCATCAATCAACTCTTGTGAATCTCAGTTTAAATATTTTTGTTTGTTTGTTTGACAAATAAATAAACTGGCTATCTATTGGAATACCCCTTTCTTAAATACAAAAGATTTTTTTAAATTCATTAATATGCTTTGCCAACTAAATATCCACAAAATGATAAAACTATAGATTTAGGCTATTCATATTAAAGAATACCTGCAGATATTACCCAATTTATATGATTTCTGAGTCACTCCCTGAAAAACTGCAGATTATTTTTATCTAAAATAATGGGGCTATGTAAACATTTAGTCTATTTAAGAGGCATAACTTTTCATCCTGATTTTAAGGCAGGCTTATTAGTCAATTTCCTTCTTTTGTTTCATCAATCAATCATTATAAATCTGCAGTTTAATCATAAGCAATATGTTACTGAACTTTTCTCTTCATTTATGTAGTTCCTCTTATCCAAATCATTGATCAAGATGTTGAAGAGTACTGGGCCTAAAACAGATCCTTGGGGTACCCCACTGCATACTTCTGTCCATGTAGATGCAGTTTCATTGAGGACTACACGTTGAGTGCAGTTGGTCAGCCAGTTATGAATCCATCTGGTGGTGATGCTGTTTAACCCACATTTTTCTATCTTATCTAGTAGTAAGCTATGGTCTACTTTATCAAATGCCTTACTGAAGTCCAAGTAAATTATATCCACAGCATTCCTCAGGTCCACTAATTTTGTCACCTGGTCAAAGAATGCAATAAGATTTGTCTGGCATGATCTGTTTTTGACAAACCCATGTTGGCTTTTGGTTATGACTTTGTTTGCCTCTAGGTGTTCACTGATTTGTTGCCTGATTATCTTTTCCATAATCTTCCCAGGTATGGAGGTCAGGCTTATAGGTCTGTTGTTTCCTGGATCTATTTTTTTCCACTTTTTTGAAGTTGGGAACTACAGCAGCTCTTTTCCAGTTGCAGAAGAAAGCAATGGCCCAAATTCTGCATTTATCCTATATATTTCATTCATTTATTTGGTCAATTTATATCCAGTAGTTGTCTTCTTAACATATGACGTATGGTAGGCATGTCAAACTGCTGGCCCATGGGCCGGATGCGTCACGCTGAAACTGCGCCCATCCCATTTCCGGCAATGGGGAAAAAGTCGTGATACATCACGTGACTGTTATGTTCCGGAGCGAAGAAGCAATCTTAAGGAAATCTGATTCATTTTGTTCAGAATACTCTTTATTTATGCAACATACTCCAGTACGGATAAAGTGAAGCCAGAAACTGGAAAACTCCTCCTTCTTCCCACAGTGTCTGAGCAATTCCTCCTCCCTCAATGACAGGTCATAAATCACATTCCCCAATTAGTTTAGAGTGTGAGCTATCTTTCCCGCCACTATCTATCTTCTCACATTTCATTCTTTGAAGACGCTGTGCTGAGATGTTGTTATGGCTAAATAGTTCCTAACACATTCTTTCACTCCCTCCCCCCCTACTATCTATTAGTGGCTCTTAAAGTAATACACAGGTTAAATAGTGAATGTCTGCATCCATATATAATGTCAAGCATAACATTCGATGTTAGCAGCCTTGACATCCGGCCCCCCTTACAAAAACGACCAATCCTATAATATAAACAAAAGTATATGTTAATGATTAGGTTTCGGTTTGTTGGGATATTTTGCATGAAATCTTTTGACGAGTTTGTCGGCTTCTACCTCGCATGATTTCACCCAGGTGGCTTCAGATAGCGGGTAAGTTGAATGTCCAGCTTCACCGCTGTCTGGTACCACTCGTGTAGCTGATCAGGTACTGCTCGAATGAGGCAGGCTTGGGAGAGGTGGTCATCTAGCCCCTCTATAAAAAGATGGATTAGGGATTGCTCCAGCCACCCCTCTATTCGACCAGCTATCTTGCGGAATTCACGCACATACTCTAGAGCAGGTCTACCGGCTTGCTTTATGTTATGGATTTGTCCTCCTGCTCTAAGGCTGGTAGAGGGGTCCTCAAATCTCTCCTTGAGACTCAAGAGGAAGAGGTGGGGATTGCCCAATTCGTGGGCTTGCTCATTGTATAAGTTGTTTAGCCATTCAGATGCCTCTCCTTCTAGGTTTGATGCAATTACATCGACCATCGCACCTGGGTCTGGGTAGAGGTGGGCCCAACGATTTAAATGAGAACGTACTTGATTGAGGAAAAAAATTAGCTTCTCTGGTGTTGGTCTGTGGGGGGCGATGGCACCCTCTGCTGCCCTTGCACCATCCCAAGCTGCTGTAAGACCTCCATCAACTGACGCATGCTCAGAGGCTTTTCATCTTCCCTCTGAGGGGGCTGCCAAACTGCCCATTGAGGCAGGGCCCCTGGGCTGGGCTTCCCTCTCTCCACTGGGCTGGAGGCCCTGGCAAGGGGTTCCAGGGGTCGGATAACTGGTTGATCTGTGAGGGAAGGGCTGGGGGCCTCTCTCAGCAGGTACTGTTCCGCACCCCTTACTTCTAATGCTTCATATCTCTCTGCTAAATTCTCCACAGTCTCACTATGAGTTGTAAATTGCCATCTCCACTCACCCGAGTCTTCAGCTGCCGAAGGCTTGGCAGTTTTCCACTGGCATGGGGGATGTAATCTGTGAAGATCTCTTTGTTGTGGCTTTAACTCATCCATCTTGGAAGTCTTTGAAGACGGAGAAGCTGTCACGAAATCTCCGGATCCCACACTTGCCTTATCCCAGTCTGAAGACCAAATCAGCTCTTTTAATCTTTTTGGCTTTGCTCCCAGTTGGGGGACTTGTGAGGGTTCTTTCTCAGCAGGTTCGCATGCTGCGGCTCCCATCTCTGAGGGACTTGCAGCTGTAGGGAAGCTGATCTCTGGTAATTCCTCTCCTTCCATGGTGTTCCCTAAACGTCTAGAAATTTTGTTGGTTTTTGGCTTGATGTTATGTTCCGGAGCGAAGAAGCAATCTTAAGGAAATCTGATTCATTTTGTTCAGAAACCTCTTTATTTATGCAACATACTCCAGTACGGATAAAGTGAAGCCAAAAACTGGAAAACTCCTCCTTCTTCCCACAGTGTCTGAGCATTTCCTCCTCCCTCAATGACAGGTCATAAATCACATTCCCCAATTAGTTTAGAGTGTGAGCTATCTTTCCCGCCATTATCTATCTTCTCACATTTCATTCTTTGAAGACGCTGTGCTGAGATGTTGTTATGGCTAAATAGTTCCTAACACATTCTTTCACTCCCTCCCCCCCCACTATCTATTAGTGGCTCTTAAAGTAATACACAGGTTAAATAGTGAATGTCTGCATCCATATATAATGTCAAGCATAACATTCGATGTTAGCAGCCTTGACAGTGACGTTGCGGGTTTGACATGCCTGACGTATGGTAATGAACAGGCCATAAAATATCAAAAATATGGCAGTAAACAATTACAACAGAAGCAATTCAACAATAAAAGCAAATTATCTGGACAGGTTTGGAGGTACCCTTATAGAGTTCTGAATGTTTATGCATAGGGCCAAATCTATGAGAGTTTACAAAAGATAGCAAATCTAAATTTAACTTTGAGGATTACTCAGAAAGTACAATTGATAAAAAAGGCAGATGAGAGTGATTATAGCCTTAAACCTATAGTGTGGTGAGCTGATTTCGAATAGGTTTCTGTATTTGAGTCAAAATAGTGGTATTAAATGTTAAGATCCTATATGGTTGGCTTCTAGGTATCTAAATATCTAAAGAACAATATCTCTACATAACCATTCAATCATTTCTTTAGTACACTTGTCCTGACTGGTACTATTGAGAATCCCTCTATGAGAAAGGTGGAGGATTATAGGTAACGTTTCTCAGAGTTAGCTAGCCTCTTGCAGAATAACTTCCATATGGAGGTTTGATTGGCATCAACTTAGTATTTTTAAGTACACTGATTATATTTATCTGATTTTATTATTTCTTATTTTGCCTCTAAGTTATCTTATGTTAGAATGTTTAATATTTTATTGTTGCCAACTCTTGTGAATCTCAGTTTAAATATTTTTCTTTGTTTGTTTGACAAATAAATAAATTGGCTATCTCTTGGAATACCCCTTTCTTAAATTCAAAAGATTTTTAAAAATTCATAAATATGCTTTGGCCAATTAAATATCCACAAAATGATAAAACTATAGATTTAGGCTATTGTTCAGTGCAGAAAATCATATTAAAGAATACCTGCAGATATTACCCAATTTATATGATTTCTGAGTCACTCCCTGAAAAACTGCAGATTATTTTTATCTAAAATAATGGGGCTATGTAAACATTTAGTCTATTTAAGAGGCATAGCTTTTCATCCTGATGTTAAGGCAGGCTTATTAGTCAATTTCCTTCTTTTGTTTCATCAATCAATCATTATAAATCTGCAGTTTAATCATAAGCAATATGTTACTGAACCTTTCATTTATGTAGCATCAATGTGAGGATACTATGTCTACAATTTACATCCAGGCAATTGATGTTTGTATCAGTAGATATCTCTCATCCTCAGGCACACAGCATGAACGTGACATCAGAATAGGTAATGTTTTGTTTCCATGTAGACTGAATCAGCACAAAATGTACAGACAGGTCAAGCTTAGGCAGCACTTCAGGGACTCAAATGAATAAGCCAAGTGTAAGACTGAATGTAATGTGGTTGTAATGTGTGGTTCTACTGGGCAAACATCTAAGGATAATCAGAATGTTGGTAAGATTCTGATCATTATAAGTTTCCATATTTTGAAGTTTTGCATTTCCATTTAGTTCCTATATTTTAGAAAGCAAATTTCTGAATGGGGATATTGATTTAATAGTTTTCTCATTTTTCCTTACATTCTTGCATTATAACAATTATTTCCACATTTGATTTTAATTTAGATTTTATACATAGGAGTTATGGGTAGTCATCATATCATGTCTGCACAGGACAATCTCCTTTGATCAATTAAGAGCTGTGGTGACACAATAGTTAGAATGCAGCACTGCAGGCTAATTCTGCTGACTGCCGAATGAAAGCAGTTTGGCAGTTTGAGTCCCACCGGCTCAAGGTTGACTCAGTCTTCCATTGCTCTCAGGTCGATAAACCGAGGACTCAGATTGTTTTGTGGCAATATGCTGACACTGTAAACTGCTTAGAGAGGATTGCAAAACACTGTGAAGCAGCATATAAGTCTAAATACTAATGTTATCAGTTGAAATGCTTACATCAATTAGCCATCTGATCCAAATATGGTCTTCTCACTGGCTGTTTCATGGATTATCTGGCCATCATTTTGATGAAATATCACTAACAAAGAAAAGATTCATGTTATTATGGCAATTGTGGAATGATAATAGAAATCACTATTTGTGGAAGCCTTCCGTTAATTCTCAGAAGTAAAGCTGAAATTTAGAGATACAATTCAAAGATCACTATAAGTTTTAGATTACTGTTACAACAAATCAGGAGAGAACATACTTTGTCTCCCTTATAGTTAATCCATAATCAGGAGTCTGGTAGCAGGTTTTCTGACCACAGTTAGCTTCAAGCGCTAAAATAAAAACTAATGGAAATAATCCATTGATTTTATTCATTTTGTTTTTCTTCCTAAAAGTAACAAGAAAAACTTCATCATTTTTTCTTTGCTACTCTTTGAGGCATATATAGGGAAACCTTCCCACTTTCTGTCCTTCATGCGTTGTAAATGGCTAGGAATTGGCATCTTTAGATTGCCTTGGTCAATGTTTGGTAGTTTATGCAAGAAAACCGCAATACTTCAGTCAGTGAGGTATTAACTTTCCAAGGGTGAAGTAGTGTGAATAATCCACACTAAATGACAAGAGAATACACAAATAAAACTTTGTTAGTCCTCTAACAAATAGCACAACATAACTAAGTTTTCTTTTAAATACTTTCATGTCCACATTTTTCATTCTCACACGCTCTTCTTACCAAATCCTAACAGGAAAATGGCTATTAAGCATGGGAGAAAAGAAAATGAGTTGTATTATGATAAAGCGGTCTTTTTCATAGTTGTCTTCCTTTCTGCCACTATGGTGCCTCAATGATTTTTGCAATAATTGGTGGGTTTTTTTTGTTAAAGAATTTTTACTAAAACATTTAAACAAGTAGATAAAAACATAACACAAGCTAATAGGTAGGGAAAATGGAAAAGAAAGAAAGCACAGAAAAAAGCAAAATGTGTAAGAAAAAAGTTTAAGAAAAATAAAAGAGAATAAAGAAGTAAACATTATGTCCTTGCAGTGCCCTGGAGAATAGCATCTCCCACCACTAAAGTTGTCATTGTGCAATCATTCCTTTGTGTATAGAAGTCTTTGATGTTGTGTTCATGTTCCTTATGGGACTAGTTATGAAATGTTGAGAAGAAAGCCATGTCTGAATATAACTGCTGGATTACAAGAATAATAGCTATAGACCGCATAAAGATATAGTGAGGAAATATTTTACTTTATTCTTTGTTTTTTAAATTTAAGTCTATTTTTGAATAAGAATAATAATCTCTGGATCCAAATTAAAGATTCATTTCCATTATATAATACTCCATCAATCTTCATCATGCATTTATACTTGAGCTAAAGGTGTGTTGTAAGTCTTCCACAAAAAGACCTTGAGAGGTTGTAAAAGAAATATTAAGAAACAAAAGGAAAAAAAGTGGATACAGATTGGCTTGTACTACTGTTTTCATTATCAATTTAAAAGGATCAATGGGGAAAAAGTAAGTTTTTACATTTTAAAATTTATAAAGGTTATTCAAGACAGGCTACCTGTCTTCTTATGAGTTTTAACAAAGTGGTTTTGTTGTTGTATTCATAGTTTTGATAAAAATAGGCTAAAACCTAAAAGGCGAAATGTAATATGTTCAATAAAACAACTGAAGTACTAGTTTTGTGCTAATCAACAGACATTGAACTTTCTCTTGACAGTTCATATCCATGAATATATCTCATGGCTGCAGATAAAATCTCTGTAATAGCAGAAAAAAGGGCTATCTCTAACATTTCAAAGGTGTGAAGAACTGTCTTTTCAGTTCAAGATATGGCCTTTGTGACACAGGAGATATCATATTACCATTAATATAAAATGGTTGGTCTATATCTGGGATCATGTCATCACAGAAAAAGCTTATATGGCCTTTGTTTTCCAAAAGATAAAACCTCAGTGAAATACCAAAATAACAGGCCCCATTGCTCCCCGATTATACATAAAGAATTAAATAGGCTTGCAATCCTGCCTAAGGTATTTCATATCTATAGGATGTCATGCAGCTGAAAATCTCCAGGTTTAAACCAGATTGGAATTATATAATTAAGTAAGATGTAATCTATTGCAATATATTATATTTTTCTCATGCAGAATTGGTTCCTTAATAAAGGACGTCAGTACTGAAGAACTAACTTGAAGTTATATAGCTTTCCTTGTTATAAGAGTGACCATATCAAAATGAAAATAAGTTAGTTGGAGTATATAGTTTTGAAAAAGAGAACCATTCAATGGAAGATTTGTTAAATTGATATGTCTTTCTCTGACAGTTAAAATATCAGTGAAATGATGCCAAACATAACTATCATCATGGATTTCTTGCTTATGGGATTTTCTGATCAACGGGAGTTCCAGTTTTTGCACTTTGTGGTCTTCCTCCTGATGTATCTGGCTATCCTGATAGGAAATCTTCTCCTCATCATTTTGGTAGTAGTGAACAACCATCTTCAGAAACCAATGTACTTCTTTCTAGTCAATTTAGCGACTGTTGATCTGGGATCCACCTCTGTCACCATTCCCAGATCAATGGCCAGTGCCCTCATGAACACAAGAAAGATATCCTATTCTGAATGCACTGTGCAAATGTTTTTCTTTGTTTTCTTCCTGTCATCAGACCTTTTCCTTCTCACTGCTATGGCCTATGACAGATATGTGGCTATCTGTCATCCTTTACATTACGTGTCTGTGATGAAATGGGGAAGCTGCTTCCAGATGGCAGGGGCTGCATGGATGCTCGGCTTTCTTAATGCTGCCATCCATGCAGCAACTCTTTTTTCATTGCCCTTCTGTTCCAAAGTCATCCATCAATTCTTCTGTGAAGTCCCACACCTCATGAAGATTTCCTGCTTTGATCCCAAATTCAGTGAAATCCGTGTTCTTCTTTTTAGTGCTTTTCTTGGTGTTGTTTCTTTTATTTTAATTGTCATGTCCTATGTAAAAATCTTTAAGACTGTATTGAGCATGTCCACAGTGGCCAGTAGAGAAAAGGCCTTCTCTACTTGCATTCCCCATCTCCTTGTTGTCTGCTTATTATGTGGTACAGGTATATTTTCTCATTTCATATCAAATTCTGCATCTTCTTACGGTTGGGATGTGGTCCTTGCAGTGATCTACTCTGTGATCCCTCCAATGATGAACCCTGTAATCTATAGCATGAGGAATAAGGATATCAAAACTGCTTTATGGATGTTGTTCAATCAAAGCATTACAAATCAAAATTCAAAACTCTGCTAAGAAGAACAAAAAAAAATTGGTTAAGAATTCAAAACCCCCACAAATTTTGTTATGCTAAAGGCTAACATTTTTATTATTATTTATGCCTTGTGAACTACAGTTTACATATTTGCTAGCATTGGGACAATTAAGAGGATCACACATATACACTTATATGAAATGGTTGAAAAGCTGGAATTACTTGTATAACCTTTAGCAAAAAAGAAATTAGATATAACAACCAGATTTTACATTAATATACTTATTACACTATATATTGGGGGTAAGAAACTTCACTCTATCTTTAATCAATGAAAAATATTCTTAAGTGTTATCTTGTTGAAATATTTGGTCATGGAATCTATATTTTGCTTTCATTTTCTTTCTTAAGTTTGGTTATCTTGAAATCAGGCTCAGAATGCTCTTAGAAATGTCCTTTACTGGTGTGAGTTTTTGTGTAGAGCTGGAATGATTTATCCCATGTGAAATTTGTTAAGGCCAGGGTAACAGATGATAACAAATATTTCCCCTTTGAAGTTATGGATGAGACAATGGGATGTTTTTACTCTGCATTTATCACTCTTGTGCACTCTGGTTTTGCTGGTTAATAACGCTCCACCCAAGGTTGCTGTCAGCAAGCAAATGCAGGTCTCCAACTATTAATAGTGAACATGACATATGAATAAACATTGTCAAGATATTGCAGGTAGCACAACAATCTGATGTTTATTATTGTTGTCCACCTAGCATTTATTGTGTCTATTTCTCAAGCTCTAAAATAATACACACAGTAGAAGAAGGCTGAAGTAACATATGCCATTGTAGAATCATTCTGCATATAAACAAAAACAGAAGGCCTGAAAGGTGAACAATTGAAACTCATTGAAGCTGGTATTTACCAGAGATAGTAAATATTACAGTTAGAAAACCGTTAACCATCATCACAAACCATGCACAATCTTGCTGAACCTGTGTGCTTATGGATATTTGGACTCTCTTCTCTGAGGACTCCCTTCTTTAGCATTGGATGGGGTTTCATGTCTCCACTCAAGACTGGTGCACAAACTGGTAGGTGCCTTCAACTCATAGCTCCTGCTCAAGAGTAGATGGCAGCAATCGCCAAGAGGGTCTTTGCAGAAATTTATCTAATGCACTACTTGTATCTGTTCCTAGAACAGGAGATTCCCCAGATGGACATTCATGCATTAGTCACCTGATGAGTGGACTACTGCACTATGCAATATATGAAGCTGCCCTTGAAGAAATCTTACAAGCTACAACTGGCCCCGAATATGTCAGTGCAGATTGTGATGGACATGTCTACTTGTCTACTTGCATTCCCCATCTCCTTGTTGTCTGTTTATTACTTGGTACAGGTATATTATCCCATTTTATACCAAATTCTGGTGGTTCTTACAATTGGGATGAGGTCCTTGCAGTGATCTATTCTGTGATCCCTCCGATGATGAACCCTGTAATCTATAGCATGAGGAATAAGGATATCAAAGCTGCTTTATTGAAGTTGTTTAATCAAAGGATTACAAATCAAATACAAAACCTGCTTAAGTTTAATTCTTAAACAAATTTTGCTTAACAATTCAAAAATCCCACAAATTTTGTTGTCTTAAAAACTAACATTTTTATTTTCATTTAAGCCCTGTGAACTACAATTTACTTATTTGGATGTATCGGGCATAGTTCGTAGAATCACACATATACACTTATATGAAATGGTTGAAAAGCTGGAATTACTTATAGTAACCTTTAGCAAAATAGAAATTAGATGTAACACCCACATTTTAACATTAATATACTTATTACACTAGATATTGGGATAAGAAACCAGGCTGTCTGTTTAATCAATGAAAAATATTCTTAAGTGTTCTCTTGCCGAAATATTTGGTTATGGAATCTATATTTTGCTCTCAGTTCCTTTCTTAAGGATAACAATCTGTCAATCAGACTCAGAATGCTCTGAGAAATGTTCTTTACTGGTGTCAGTTTTTGTGTAGAGGTGGAGTGATTTATCCCATGTAAAATGTATTGGGGACAGGGTAACAGTCTATAGTAAATTCTATTGTAGTGAATATTTGCTCTTGTGATGTTGTGGATGAGACAATGGGGTTTCTTTACCCTGTATTGTGCACTCTTTTTGCTGCTTAATAACTGCTTCACCCAATATAGCTGTCTGCAAACAAATGTAGGTCTCCAACTTCATACTGCAAACATGTCAAGATTGGATGTAAGAATATATATTGTGTAGCACAACAATCTATTTATTATTTATTGCTAGAATAAATAATCTAGAATTTCTTGTGGTCCATTTTCTAAGCCCTAAAAGAAGGCACATTAGAAGAAGGCATTAATAGTCCTGAAGTAACATATGCCAGTGTAGAATCATTCTGCACCTAAATAAAGACAAACAAACTGAAATAGTGAGCAATTGAAACTCATTGAAGCTGGTATTCTCCAGAGATGGCAATTTATGTTGCAGTTAGCCATCAGCTAACTGCAACCTAGTTAATCAACAGCTAACCATCAGAACCCACACAATCTTGCTGAAACTGTTTCTATCGATAGTTGGATTCTCTTCTTTGAGGACTTTCTGTTTTTAGTCTTGGATGGGGTTGCATTTCCCTATTCAAGACTTGTGTTCCATCTGGTAGTCATCTTAAACTCATAGCTTCTGCTTAATAGTAGATGGCAGCAATTTCCAAGAAGACCTTTGCAGAAATTTATGTAATGCACTACTTGTATCTGCTCCTGGAATAGGAGATCCTGCAGATAGTCATTCATACCCTGGTCACCTGATGAGTGGACTACTGCACTATGCAATATATAAAGCTGCCCTTGAAGAAATCTTACAAGCTACAACTGGCCCCGAATATGTCAGTGCAGATTGTGATGGACATGTCACATTCTGTCTATGTGATGTCACTGTATTCGAGCTACAATGGCTACCAGTTTGTGTTCAACAAGCAATTCATGATTCTGGTTATCACCAATTAAGACCTTCATGCATAAAGCCTATCTACTTGTAGGACTACCTATTTCCAAAAATTTCTGCTTATCTGCTGACATCAGACAAAGTAAGCACATATCAAGTCCCTTTGATACAACAATGTCATCTATTGGGAGCAAAGATGTGAGCCTTCTAACTTACAGCTCCTACCGTCTGGAATAGTTTCCCCCCAGAATTCTATATAGTTCTAGTTGATGATATTCAAGAAATTATTGGAAATGTGATTATTCTCCCAGGCCTTCAGTAAGACTAGCAGTTGAGCCACTATAGAACATTTTATTGTTTTGGAGAGTTTGCCATATGGATGCTAATGATCCATTCCTTTTCTATTTTTTTAATTGCTCTTTTCAATGTAAACCACTCAGAGTCATTTGGGATCTTGTCTCTAAATTATATTAAATGAATGCTTTTCTCTTATGCTCCTCTGAAAGAGAACAACTAGAGTATTCTCTTATATTCATAGCTATTGTCATAAGAAAAGATGGAGGCCATGGCCAAAGAATGATTTCAGTTTTGACCACTTGCAATCTTACTTGGAATGTGAAAATCTGACAATTCATGTTTTCATCAGGCTAGCCCAGGGGTAGGCAACCTTGGCTCTTTTATGACTCGTGGACCTCAACTCCCAGAATTCCTGAGCCAGCATGGCTGGCTCAGGAATTCTGGGAGTTGAGGTCCACAAGTCATAAAAGAGCCAAGGTTGCCTACCCCTGGGCTAGACTAATGAAATGTGCTGCACATTGGGATATCTTTGAACAGTACTTGAAAAATGCAGTTGCAGAAGAAAGCAGCTGCCCAAATGCTGCATTTACCCTATATATTTCATTCATTTATTTGGTCAATTTACATTCAGTAGTTGTCTTCTTAACATATAACTTATGGTAATGTAAAGGTTATAAAATATCAAAAATATGGCAATAAATAAACAATTATAACAGAAGCAATTCAACAGAAAAGCAAACATCTGGAGAAATTTGGAAGTACCCTTATAGGGTTCTGAATGTCCATGGGTAGGAGCAAGTCTTTGAGGATTTACAAAATATAGCAAATCTAGATTTAATTTTGAAGATTACTCAGAAAGTGCAGTTGGTAAAGAAGGTAAACAGAGTGATTATAGTCGTAAACCTATAATATGGTGAGCTGATTTCTGATAGGTTTCTGGATTCAAAGCAAAATAGTGGTTTTAAATGTTAAGATCCTATATGGTTGGCTTCTCAGTATCTAGGTATCTTCTTCTTCTTCTTGTGCCATATCCGTTATTGGATGTTGGCGATCATGTTGGCGATCCTGTTTTTATCAGCAGCCGCACGAAAAAGTGCTGCTGCTGAGTTTTGTTCAAATCAGTCCCTTAGATTTTGAAGCCATGATGTTCTACTTCTACCTGGACCTCATTTGCCTTCAATCTTTCCCTGGAGGATTAAATGGAGTATGCCGTATTTTTCTGGGTGTCGCATCACATGTCCGAAATATTCTAACTTTTGTTTTTTAATTGTTTTGATGATTTCCCTTGGCTTTCCCAGGCGGCTTATCACCTCCTAATTTCTGATCTTGTCAACCCAGTTTATACGTAACAGCTGCCTGTAAATCCACATTTCAAATGCTTCTAGTCTCTTCAGGTGGCCTTCTGTCAGAGACCAACTCTCTACTCCATAGCGCAGGATAGAAAAAATATAACATCTGACAAGCCTGATTTTCAGTCTTGGGCTTATGTCGTGACTGCAGAAGACCTTTTTCATTTTGAAGAATGCTGTTCGAGCTTTCTCTATCCTTGTTTTTACTTCAGTGGTCATGTCCCAGCTTTCATGTAAATTAGAACCGAGGTGCTTGATCCTTTCAACTTTTTCTAATGGTATTCCTTCTGAATTTATTGGTGGTAAATTAACGGGTATCTAAAGAACAATATCTCCACATAGGCATTCAATCATTTGTTTAGTACACTTATCCTGACTGGTACTATTGAGAATCCCTCATTGTGAAAGGTGGAGGATTATAAGAAATGTTTCTTAGAGTTAGCTAGCCTCTTGCAGAATAACTTCCACTTGGAGGTCTGATTGGCATCAACTTGGTATTTTTAGGTACACTGTTTGTATTTATCTAATTTTATTATTTCTTATTTTGCTTCTAAGTTATCTTATGTTAGGATGTTTAAGATTTTATTATTGCCAAATCCTGTGATTCTCAGTTTGGATATTTTTTTTGTTTGTTTAACAAATAAATAATCTGGCTATCTCTTGGAATACCCCTTTCTTAAATTCAAAAGATTTTTAAAAATTCATAAATATGTTTTGGCCAATTAAATATCCACAAAATGATAAAACTATAGATTTAGGCTATTGAGTCCTGTTCAGTGCAGAAAATCATATTAAAGATTACTTGCAGATATTATCCAATTTATATGATTTCTGAGTCACTCTCTGAAAAACTGCAGATTATTTTTATCTAAAATAATGGGGCTATGTAAACATTTAGTGTATTTAAGAGGCATAGCTTTTCATCCTGATTTTATGGCAGCCTTATTAGTCAATTTTCTTCTTTTCTTCAATCAATCAATCATTATAAATCTTCAGTTTAATCATAAACAATATGTTACTGATGTTCTCTCTTCATTTATGTAGCATCAACCTGAGGATACCATATATATATATATTATATCCCGGCAATTGACATATGTATTAGTATGTAGAAAAAATTCATCAGGTCCAGTCAAAGCTGGGAATAAATAAAATGGAGACTGCTTAGCAATGAAGGTTCTGTTTATTGAAG
The DNA here is from genome assembly GCA_023970755.1 of Azemiops feae. Lineage (NCBI taxonomy): Eukaryota > Metazoa > Chordata > Lepidosauria > Squamata > Viperidae > Azemiops > Azemiops feae. Next base: position 103,906 of record JALGBA010002116.1, read on the forward strand.
AACAGAATCAACAGCATGTGGTTCTGAGAAAGTTGACAAAATGGAATTGGGATAAATGGGCTTTTATTCCTTCTTTGGGCTTTGTGTTTGAGGTTCTTCCTGTTCCTGTGGTTTTGTATTTGAGGTTCTTCCTGTTCCTGTGGCTTGTACTTTGACCTGAGCTTGAGTGTGCCCTTTTGGTATTTTAATGGTAGTGGGTCAATCCTATTATGTCCTAAAGGTCATGTACTGCTTCTCTGTGCCTGTGGCTGAAGGCTTTTTGCTTATGAATAGGTGGCCCAGTCTTTCTGAATAGGATGATCAAATCTGCATTTCTACAGAGCTGGGCCTGCTCAGTTTTTGCCTAGGGAAACTTGGGCAGAAAAGCCTTTTAAGATTCCCCCCCCCTACATTATTCCTTTGGGGAAATATAATCTGCCTTTTTTTTTAATATCCCCCCCAAATATTTCCTTCTCTGGGAGGATGGGTGGTGCTGACTTCCAACAAGTAGATATCTCTCATCAAGCAGACAGCATGAGTGTGACATCACAATGGGTAATGTTTTGTATCCATGTAGACTGAATTACTACAAAATATACAGACAGGTCAAGTTTAGGCAGCACTTCAGGGACCCAAATCAATAAGCCAAGTATAAGACTGAATGTAATGTGTTTGAATGATGTTGTGGTTCTATTGGATAATCAGAATGTTGGTGAGATCCTGATTATTATAAGTTTCCATATTTTGAAGTTTTGCATTTCCACTTAATTCCTATATTTTAGAAAGCAAATTTCTGAATGAGAATATTGATTTAATAGTTTTCTCATTTTTCCTTACATTTTTGCATTATATCAATTATTTCCACATATGATTTTAATTTAGATTTTATACATAGGAGTTATGGGTAGTCATCATATCATGTCTGCACAGGACAATCTCCTTTGATAAATTAAGAGCCGTGGTGGCACAATGGTTAGAATGCATCACTGTAGGCTAATTCTGCTGACTGCCGACTGAAAGCAGTTTGGCAGTTCGAGTTTCACTGGCTCAAGGTTGACACAGCCTTCCATCCATCCGAGGTCATTAAACTGAGGACCCAGATTGTTTGGTGGCAATATGCTGACTCTCTAAACCACTTAGAGAGGGGCTGTAAAGCACTATGAAGTCATATATAAGTGCTATTGCTATTGCTATCAGTTCAAATTCTTACATCAATTGTCCATCTGATCCAAAGAAGGTTTTCTCACTAGCTGTTTCAAGGATTATCTGGCCATCATTGTGATGAGATATCAATAACAAAGAAAGGATTCATGCAGTGGTGGGATTCAGCCAGTTCACACCACTTTGGCAGAACCGGTAGCTAATTTTTTGTTGTCCAGACCCAGAATGGACTTCCGGAAGCGGCATCCACACAGGGAACCGGTTGTTCACATATGTGAATCCCACCACTGGATTCATGTTATTATGGCAATTGTGGAATGATGATAGGAATCACTGTTTGTGAAAATCTTCCATTAAGTCTCAGAACTAAAGCTGAAATAGGGATCACTATTACCTTTAGATTACTGTTATAATAAATCAGGAAAGAACATACTTTGTCTCACTTATAGTTAATCCATAATCTGAAGAAGTCTGGTAGCAGGTTTTCTGACACAGCTAGATTTGAGCACTTAAAATAAAACTAATGGAAATAATCAATTGATTTTATTTATTTTGTTTTTCTTCCTAAATTTAACAAGAACAATTTACTTCAGCAATTATTCTTTGCTACTATTTGAGGCATATATAACCAAACCTACCCACTTTCTGTCCCTCATGCTTTGTAAATGGCTAGGAACTGGCATCTTTAGATTGCCTTGGTCAATGGTTGGCAGTTTATGCAGAGAAAACCGCAATACATCATTCAATGAGATATTAATCTCTTAGGGGCGAAGTAGTGTGAATAATCCACACTAAATGACAAGAGAATATACAAATAAAACTTTGTTAGTCCTCTAACAAATAGCACAACATAACTAAGTTTTCTTTTAAACATTTCCATGTCCACATTTTTCATTCTCACACACACACACTCTTACCAAATCCTATCAGGAAAATGGCTATTAAACACGGGGGAGAAGAAAATGAGTTGTATTATGATAAAACTGTTCTTTTTACAGTTGTCCTCCTTTCTGCCACTGTTGTGCCTCAATGATTTTTGCAGTAATTTACTAAATAATTTTTATTAAAACATTTAAAAAAGTAGAAAAAAACATAACACAAACTAATAGGCAGTAAGCAGGGAAAATGTAGAAGAAAGTATGAAAAGCAAAAAGCAAAATGTGTATGAAAAAAGTTTAAGAAAAATGAAAAAGAAAAAAGAATAAAGAAGTGATTTTCAGTATTCTCCAGAGAACGATAAGTACAAATATATTTTAACTTTTCTCTCTAAAGTTAGTTTGTATAATATATAATCTATAGTGTCTATAATACATGCTGTCTAATGATCACTGCTACCATTGCTGGAGTAAGTAAATGTTGCTCAGTGTTTAACTTTCAGCTTGTGGTTGACTTCCAGAGTTTTAAACTAGTCTACTCGCTGTTCTTCAGTTAAGAACACATTCCTTACTTTATTTATATGTTTGAATTTGTTTTTCTCTTCCCTTTCCTTTGTCAGGTTACTAAATTTAGATGTAGTTAATATGAATCACCAAAACCTGTTCACTAAATGAGTTAGAGAATATACTGTATACTAGAATAATAGAGATTGAAGTTAGCAAGGACTTAATTAAGGCAAGCATATATAACTAACTGCCATGATGCAAAAATAACAAAACATATTTTGTGATGTGTTGATGGAAGCTCTTTCTTTTCATACTTGTATTTCAAAATCACATATAAGTATATGAAGGATAGCATCTGACACATATTTTGTTACATGTGCCATTTATACTCCTCTCGATGCCTACAGGATATTAGATTTGGGATCCTTATTTCAATGATGGAATCTGACACGGCCTGCAACTGAACGTATTTGTACAACCATAGATCTTTATTCAAATTGCCTTTAATAGTGAAAATCAATTGTGAGGTAGTCTTCATTGTAAGGAATAGTTGGGATAGATACAGTGGTCTTTAATGGACAGTTATTTTAGTTCATGACATAATATTTTAGAAAACTAAAGGTAGTGATTAAAAACATCAGACATTATATGAATCCTTAATTACAGAAAGAGAAACTTTCACTATTCATTATTTGCTAAAATAATATTACTCTCAGTAATATTTTGTACCTCTACTGTATATTCCTCTTGTTGAAAGTAAACATTATGTCCTTGCAGAACCCTGGAGAATAGTATATGCCACCACTAAAGTTGTAATTGTGCAATCATTCCTTTGTGTATAGAAGTCTTCAATGTTGTGGCCATGTTCCTTATGGGACTAGTTAGTAAATGTTGAGGAGGAAGCCATGTCTGAATCTCACCAAATTTGCACCTGTAACTGCTGGATTACAAGAACCGTAGCTGTAGAATAAGAGTTTAAAAATATGACAGTGAGAAAGTTTTTTCTTTCCTCTTTTAAATTTAAGTCTATTTTTGAATAAGAATAATAATCTCTGGATCCTAATTAAGGATTTGTTTCCATTATATAATTATCATATTAATTGGTGACCAGTGTTAGCTTTTTCTCTACCAATCTGCATCATGCACTTATGTTTGAGCTAGAGGTGTGCTATAAGTCTTCACAAAAAGACTTTGAGAGGTTGTGAAAGGAATATAAACAAACAAAAGGAAAAAGTGGGCACAGAGGGGCTTGTACGATTGTTTTCATTATCAGTTTAAAAGGATCAACGGGAAAAAAGTAAGTTTTTTAAATTTAAAATTTATAAAGGTTATTCAAGAAAGATTCAACAGGCTACCTATCTTCTTATGAGTTTTAACAAATGGGTTTTGTTGATGTTGTATTCATAGTTTTGATAAAAATAGATTAAAGTCTGAAAGGAGAAATGTAATATTTTCAACGAAACAACTGAAGTACTAGCTTTGTGCTAATCAACAGATATTGAACTTCCTCTTGACACTTCACATCCATGAGTATATCTCATGGCTGCAGATAAAATCTCGGTAATAGTAGAAGAAAAGGCTATCTCTATAATTTCAAAGATTGGTAAAATCAGTATTCCCTGCTGATATGGCCTTTATGACACAGGAGATATATTACTATTAATATAAAATGGTTGGTGTATATCTGGGATCGTGTCATTAGAGAAAACACTTATATGGCCTTTGTTTTCCAAAAGTTAAAACTTCAGTGAAATGCCAAAAATAACAGGTCCCATTGCCCCTCCATTATACATAAAGAATCTAAATAGGCTTGCAATCCAGCCTGAGGTATTTCATATCTTAAGGATATCCTGCAGTTGAAAATTTTACAGTGCACAATAACAAATTATGTTTGTAATGACTCTGCATATTACAAGAAAGCCAATTTGTATTTGACCTCCAGGTTTAAACAAGATTGGAATTATATGATTAATAAGATGATAATCCATTGCACTGTATTACATTTTTCTCCTGGATAATTGGTTCCTTAATAAAGGATGTCACTATTGAAGAACCAACTTGAAGTTATATGGCTTTCTGTGTTATGGGAGTGATCATATCAAAATGAAGATGTTAGTTGGAGTGAATAGTTTTGAAAAATAGAATCATTCAATGGAAGATTTGTTAAATTGATATGTCTTTCTTGACAGTTAAAATATCAACGAAATGATGCCAAACATAACCATAATCATGGATTTCTTGCTTATGGGATTTTCTGATCAACGGGAGTTCCAGTTTTTGCACTTTGTGGTCTTCCTCCTGATGTATCTGGCTATCCTGATAGGAAATTTTCTCCTAATCATTTTGGTAGTAATGAACAACCATCTTCAGACACCAATGTACTTCTTTCTAGTCAATTTAGCGATTGTTGATCTGGGATCCACCTCTGTCACCATTCCCAGGTCAATGGCCAGTGCCCTCATGAACACAAGAAAGATATCCTATTCAGAATGTGCTGTGCAAATGTTTTTCTTTGTTTTCTTTCTGTCCTCAGACATTTTCCTTCTCACTGCTATGGCCTATGACAGATATGTGGCTATCTGTCATCCTTTACATTACATGTCTATGATGAAATGGGCAAGCTGCTTCCAGATGGCAGGGGCTGCATGGATGCTCGGCTTTCTTAATGCTGCCATTAATGCAGGAACTCTTTTTTCATTGCCCTTCTGTTCCAAAGTCATCCATCAATTCTTCTGTGAAGTCCCACACCTCATGAAGATTTCCTGCTTCGATCCCAAATTCAGTGAAATCTGTGTTCTTCTTTTTAGTGCTTTGCTCGGTGTTGTTTGTTTTATGTTAATTATCATGTCCTATGTAAAAATCTTTAAGACAGTACTGAGCATGTCCTTAGTCGCCAATAGACAAAAGGCCTTGTCTACTTGCATTCCCCATCTCCTTGTTGTGTGTTTATTACTTGGTACAGGTATATTATCCCATTTTATACCAAATTCTGGTGGTTCTTACAATTGGGATGAGGTCCTTGCAGTGATCTATTCTGTGATCCCTCCGATGATGAACCCTGTAATCTATAGCATGAGGAATAAGGATATCAAAGCTGCTTTATTGAAGTTGTTTAATCAAAGGATTACAAATCAAATACAAAACCTGCTTAAGTTTAATTCTTAAACAAATTTTGCTTAACAATTCAAAAACCCCACAAATTTTGTTGTCTTAAAGACTAACATTTTTATTTTCATTTAAGCCCTGTGAACTACAATTTACTTATTTGGATGTATCGGGCATAGTCCGTAGAATCACACATATACACTTATATGAAATGGTTGAAAAGCTGGAATTACTTGTAGTAACCTTTAGCAAAATAGAAATTAGATGTAACACCCACATTTTAACATTAATATACTTATTACACTAGATATTGGGATAAGAAACCAGGCTGTCTGTTTAATCAATGAAAAATATTCTTAAGTGTTCTCTTGCCGAAATATTTGGTTATGGAATCTATATTTTGCTCTCAGTTCCTTTCTTAAGGATAACAATCTGTCAATCAGACTCAGAATGCTCTGAGAAATGTTCTTTACTGGTGTCAGTTTTTGTGTAGAGGTGGAGTGATTTATCCCATGTAAAATGTATTGGGGCAGGGTAACAGTCTATAGTAAATTCTATTGTAGTGAATATTTGCACTTGTGATGTTGTGGATGAGACAATGGGGTTTCTTTACCCTGTATTGTGCACTCTTTTTGCTGCTTAATAACTGCTTCACCCAATATAGCTGTCTGCAAACAAATGTAGGTCTCCAACTTCATACTGCAAACATGTCAAGATTGGATGTAAGAATATATATTGTGTAGCACAACAATCTATTTATTATTTATTGCTAGAATAAATAATCTAGAATTTCTTGTGTCCATTTTCTAAGCCCTAAAAGAAGGCACATTAGAAGAAGGCATTAATAGTCCTGAAGTAACATATGCCAGTGTAGAATCATTCTGCACCTAAATAAAGACAAACAAACTGAAATAGTGAGCAATTGAAACTCATTGAAGCTGGTATTCTCCAGAGATGGCAATTTATGTTGCAGTTAGCCATCAGCTAACTGCAACCTAGTTAATCAACAGCTAACCATCAGAACCCACACAATCTTGCTGAAACTGTATCTATCGATAGTTGGATTCTCTTCTTTGAGGACTTTCTGTTTTTAGTTTTGGATGGGGTTGCATTTTCCTATTCAAGGCTTGTGTTCCATCTGGTAGTCATCTTAAACTCATAGCTTCTGCTTAATAGTAGATGGCAGCAATTTCCAAGAAGACCTTTGCAGAAATTTATGTAATGCACTACTTGTATCTGCTCCTGGAATAGGAGATCCTGCAGATAGTCATTCATACTCTGGTCACCTGATGAGTGGACTATTGCACTATGCAATATATGAAGCTGTCCATGAAGAAGTCTCAGAAACTACTGCTGGTCCCAAATATGGCAATGCAGGTTGTGATGGACATGTCACATTCTGTCTATGTGATGTTACTCTATTTGAGCTGCACTAACTACTAATTGTATTCCATGTGCAATTCAAGATTCTGGTTATCACCAATAAAGCCCTTTATGCATAGGGCCTGACTATTTATAGAATTGCCTATCCCCAATTGTTTCTGCCTATCAGATGGCATCAAAGTGAGCACATCTCAGGTCCCTTTGATACAACATTATCATCTATTGGGACCAAAATAGTGAGCCTTTTATGTTACAGTTCATGTCTTCTGGAATAGCTTCCCACCAGAATTCCATATAGCTCTAAACTTAGCAGAGTAACAAAATAACAGAATACCAGAGTTGGAAGGAAACTTGGAGGTCTTCTAGTCCAATTTGCATTCTTTTTTTAAAACAAGTTTTATTAATTTTCCAGTTTTACAAAAATCCAAATATTAAGGAAGCAGCGTGGTGATTGGGTAATCCATAATCCAATAACAAGATCTTTCGTAAATAGGTCAGGTTACATCATCAAAAATTTCCTCTGTTTCCCTTAGTTTCCCTTATCACATTCAAATTAATACATTGCTAATTATGACTCAATCAATTTATCAGTATATTTTAACTTATACATGTCCATGTCCTGTATTTAAATTTTACCTAATTTCGATTACAGTATTCCAATTAGCTTAATATTCATAGTACAATTTGCATTCTTGTTATGTTTGAATTTGTTTTTCTCTTCCCTTGTCAGATTACTAAATTTAGATAAAGTTGGTATGAATCACCAACACTTGTTCACTCAGTGAGTTAGAGAACATATACTAAAATAATAGAGACTGAAGTTAATGAAGGCAAGCCTATATTGCTAATCACCATGATGCAAAAATAGCAACACATATATTGTCTTTATGAAAGCTCTTTATTTTTGTACTTGGGTTGCACCATCACACATGGCATCTGACAGGAGTTTCATTTGACACATATTTTGTCACAAGCACAATTTGAATAATACAGTATATTAGATTTGTGTTCTTTATTTCAGCTGAAGGACTCTAAGTATGACAGGACCTGCAACCTATAAGTACAACAATAGAGCTTTATTCAAATTTCCTTTAATGGTGTAAATCAATGTTGTGATGAAATATTAATTCTAAGGAATAGTTGGGATAGATACAATGGTCCTCATTATTTTATGATATAAAATTCTGGAAAAGTAAAGACAGTGATTGAAAACCTTAGTTATTGTCTCAATCCTTAATTACATAAAGAGAAACTTCCATGATTCATTATTTGCTGAGATAATGCTACTATGAATAATATTTTATACCTTTACTATATATTTCTCTTGTTCAAAGGAAACATCATGTTCTTGCAATGCCTTGGAGAATTGCATCTGCTACCACTACAGTTGTGATTGTGCAATAATTCCTTTGTCTATAGAGATCTTTAATATTCTGTCTATGTTCCCTATGGGACTAGTTAGCAAATGTTGAGGAGGAAGCCATGTCTGAATCTTACCAAATTTGCAGCCTGTAACTGCTGGATTACAGGAATGGTAGCTATAGAACAAGAGTTTAAAGATAGTTTGTTAATGAGAAAAATGTTTTTTCTTTTTTTCTAATTTATGTCTATTTTGGGATAAAAATATAATCTCTGGATGCTAATTAAGGATTTATTTCTATTTTACAACACTCATATTCATTGGTGTTCAATAGCTTTTTCTCCATTAATCTGCATCATGCACCTATGCTTGAAGTAGAGTTGTGCTGTAAATCTGCCACTAAAAGTTTTTTGAGAGGTTGTAGGATTTGAAAGAAATATAAACAAAAGAAAAAAAGTGGGCACAGACTTGTATGATCATTTTTATTATCAGTTTAAAAGGATCAAAGAGGAAAAAGTAAGTTTTAAAATTTTAGATTTCTAAACACTATTCAAGAAAGTTTGAATATGCAAGCTTTCAAAAATCTGTCTTATGCTTTTTAACCAAGAGGTTTTTTAATTTGATTCATAGTTTATACAAGAATAGACTACATTCTGAAAGAGAAATGTAACATTTCAATAATACAACTGCAATACTTGTGCTAATCAATTAATCTATCAAATCTGAAGCTTTCTCTTGACCAATTGTAGATATGATTAGCTATCTAGATTCAGCTTCTTCAGTAATATTCAATTGTCTACACACGATCTACACAAGTAATATGGTACTTCTACTCTATTGCAGATAGAGAATGCAATTAAATTTGTAATCAAACCTGTTTTATTTCTCATCCTTGGATATATCTCATGATTGCAGATCTGGAGGTGGGGAGTATAAATAAAAATGATATTCATAATAACTCTGTAATAGTAGAAGGAAGGACTATCTTTACAATTTCAAAGATTGGTAAAATCAATGTTCCCTAGTGATATGAAAAGAATCAAATGCTCTTCTAAAATTTGATAACCCTAACCATGTTATTTTCTTCTTCTATGAAATTTCTTATTTAATAAAAGGAATCTGATACTGAAGAACTGTATTTTTATTTCTAGATGTGGCCTTTTATGTCATAGGAGTTATCATAATACTGTTAATATAAAATGGTTGATATATATTGTCTCATTATATCAGATCATATTCTCATACAAGAAGTTTATATGACCTTTCTTTTTCAACATTTTAAGTTCAATGAAATGCTAATTAGAACAGGACATGGTGGTCTCTTCATAGATAAAGAATCTAATTAGGGTTGCTATTGAGCCTTATTTACTTCACATACTTGGAATATTAGGCAGCTGAAGATTTTACAGTATATAGTACCAAATGATATTTTAAAGCCTCTGCATGTTACAAGACAATAAATTTCTATCTGAACTTCAAATTTAAGTAAGATTGGAATTATCTGCTTAGGTAAATGATAAAGTATTGCATTATATTATATATATTTCTGCAGAAATGGTTCCTTAATAAAGAATGTCAGTACAGAAGATCTAACTTAACTTTATAAATATAATTTTCTATGTTATGGGAGACACCGTGAAAATAAAATATTTGATATGTACAGTTTTGTAAGAAAGGAAGAGGTTTGTTAAATTGATGTTCCATTCTCTAACAGTTAAAATTCAACGACGTGATGCCAAACATAACCATCATTGTAGATTTCTTGCTTATGGGATTTTCTGAGCAACGAGAGTTCCAGATTTTGCACTTTATGGTCTTCCTCATGATGTATCTAGCAATCCTGATAGGAAATCTTCTCCTTATCATTCTGGTAGTAGTGAACAACCATCTTCAGACACCAATGTACTTCTTTCTGGTCAATTTAGCGATTGTTGATCTAGGATCCACCTCTGTCACCATTCCCAGATCAATAGCCAGTGCACTCATGAATGCAAGAAGGATTTCATATTCTGAATGTGTTGCACAAATGTTTTTCTTTCTCTTCTTTATGTCCTCAGACATTTTCCTTCTCACTGCTATGGCTTATGATAGATATGTGGCTATCTGCCATCCTTTACACTATATGTCCATGATACAATGGAGAAGCTGCTTCCAGATGGCAGGGGCTGCATGGATGCTCGGCTTTCTTAATGCTGCCATGCATGCAGGAACCCTTTTTTCATTGCCTTTCTGTTCCAAAGTCATCCATCAGTTCTTCTGTGAAATCCCACACCTCATGAAGATTTCCTGCTTCGACCCCAAATTCAGTGAAATCTGTGTTCTTCTTTTTAGTGCTTTGCTCGGTGTTGTTTGTTTTATGTTAATTATCATGTCCTATGTAAAAATCTTTAAGACAGTATTGAGCATGTCCTCAGTGGCCAATAGACAAAAGGCCTTCTCTACTTGCATTCCCCATCTCCTTGTTGTCTGTTTATTGCTTGGTACAGGTATATTTTCTTATTTCATACCAAATTCTGGGTCTTCTTACAATTGGGATGAGGTCTTTGCAGTGATCTACTCTGTGATCCCTCCAATGATGAACCCTGTAATCTATAGCATGAGGAATAAGGATATCAAAACTGCTTTATGGAAGTTGTTTAACCAAAGGATTACAAATCAAAATACAAAACTCTGCTAAGAACAACTAAACCATTTTTTCTTAAGGACTAAAAATATCCCGCTAATTTTTTGTCCCAAACAATAACATCTTTATTATCATTTAAGCTTTGTGAACTACAATTTACTTATTTGGATGCATTGGGCATAGTCCAGAGACTCATGCACATGCATTTATATGAAATGGTTAAAATGTTAAAAATTTGGAATTACCAGTAGTAACCTTAAGCAAAGGGGAAAATAAGTGTGACATCCACATTTTCACTTTAATGTTTTGATCAGAGAATATTGGGATAAGAAACATGGCTGATTGTTTAATCAATGGAAGATTATTTTAATTCTTCTCTTGGCCAAGTATTTGATTATGAAATCTCTTTTTCTTCTCTCATTTCCTTTTTTAAGATAACAACCTTGAAATCAGGCTCAGAATGTTCTAGGAAATGTCCATTACTGGTGTCAGATTTTATGTGGAGATGGAATGTTTTATTCCATGTACAATGGATTGGGGCCAAGGTAACAGATGATAGGAAATTATTTTGTAGTGAATATTTGCTCCTGTGATGTTCTGGGTGAGACAATAGGATCTTTTTACTGTTTGTGTATCACTCTGGTGTTGTTTTTTTCTGACTAATAGGTGCTTCACCTAGGATAGCTGTCTGCAAGCAAATGCAGGTCTCCAACATCATATAGCCTTAGGTCAACCATGGATGTAGTTACTCTTTATACTTTGTCAAGGCACTGCAGGTACCACAACAATCTTTTTATTATTTATTGTTCTCCATCTAGCATTCACTGTATTTGTTTCTCAAGCCCTTAAAAATAGGCTAAAAAGAACAAGGCATTAATAGTAGTATTGAAGCAACATTTGCTGTTGTGGAATCAATCAGCAGCTAAACCAATATAAAAACACTGAAACAGTGAGCAATTTAAACTTATTGAAGCTGCTATTCACCACAGATTGTAATATATGTTGCAGTTAGAAAATCCTAAACCATCAGCATATTTACAGTTTAGCTGTAGGCCTATGGATATTTGGACAATCTTTTTCTGAGAAATTTCTCTCCTTAGGATGGGGTTGCACTTCCCGAAGATGTGCTCAAGATGGTATACAATTTGGATATTGTTAAAATTTCAAGATTCTGTTGACCGATTGTTGTAGATATGATTAGATTCAGACTTCATTAATATTCTATTATCTGCCCATGGCCTTCAAAACAATATGGAAATTTTTCTATCGTATACCAGATAGAGAATCCAATTAATTTGTAATCAAATCACATGCATTGATATTTCGCATAATTGCAGGTTTGAAGGTGAGGGTATAAGTAAGAATAATATTTTTAGTATCTCCATAATATTAGAAGAAAGGCCTATAACTAAAATTTCAAAGTTTGGCAAAATCACTAATCCCTTTTGATATGAAAACAACAACAACAATCAAATGCTTCTCTAAAGTTTGATAACTATAACCACACTATGTTTTTCTTCTATGAAATTTCTTCTTTAATAAAAGGAAGCTGGTACTGAGGAACTGTCTTTTTCATTCTAGATGTGGTTTTTTTTATGTCAGTTGTGCCTTTTGTTTAGTTACCATATTATCTTTTACAAACAATTGGTCTATATCAATTGGGCAATTAGTTTTCTCAAGGAGATGTGGAGAGAAACTGGGGCTATTGTTGGAGGGTCTAACCAAGAGGGCTGTACACATATTTATATTTGATTTCTATTTTCCAATTGACATTACACAGTCCAGTCAGAGAGCCAAAGGGCTGGATATGGCCAGGTATGGTCTACATTGTCTCATATGGGATCATATTCTCATACAAGAAATTTATATGTTCTTTATTTCCCAGCTGTTAAAACCGCAGTTAAATGCCAAACATAACTATCATCACAGATTTCTTGCTTGTGAGATTTTCAGAACAATGGGAATTCCAAATTTTGCACTTTGTATCAACACTTTTGAACTTGTATTGGAGTAGATTTTTGAGAATTCTCTGGGCAGAGAATAAATGGACCATTGGCAAATTAACCCAGGGTTCTCATTCAAAGTGCAAATGACCATGCTCAAATTATTCTACTTTGGACATATTTTGTGAATGCTGAACTGTTTGGAAAAGGCTGTAATGCTGGGAAAAGTAAAAAGAAAGGAAAAATAGGATGATCAGCAGTTAAAGTGCTTGAACTCAGAAAGACAATGAGTGCACCAATGGGAGACCTGAAATAACAGATTAGGGACAGATTATCTTGGAGAGAATCTATGCCTCTAGATGATGAAAATAACTTGATGACTAATAATAATAATAATAATAATAATAATAATAATAATAATAATAATAATAATAATAATAATAATAATAATAATAATAATAATAATAATAATAATAATAATAATAATAATAATAATAATAAAAATAATATAATAATAATAATATGTTGGAAGGGACCTTGGAGGTCATCTAGTCCAACCCCCTGCTCAGGCAGGAACCCTATACCATTCGGACAAATGGCTGTCTAGTCTCTTCTTAAAAACTTCAGTGTTGGAGCATTCACCGCTTCTGGAGGCAAGTTGTTCCACTGGTTAATTGTTCTAACTGTCAGGAAGTTTCTCCTTAGTTCTAGGTTGCTTCTCTCCTTGATTAGTTTCCATCCATTGCTTCTTGTCCTGCCTTCAGGCGCTTTGTAGAATAGCTCAACACCCTCTTCTTTGTGGCAGCCCCTGAGATATTGGAACACTGCTATCATGTCCTCCCTCATCCTTCTCTTCATTAAACTAGACATACCCAATTCCAGCAGCCGTTCCTTATATGTTTTAGCCTCCAGCCCCCTAATCATCTTAGTTGCTCTTCTCTGTACTCTTTCTAGAGTCTCAACATCTTTTTTACATCGTGGTGACCAAAACTGGATGCAGTATTCCAGGTGTGGCCTTACCAAGGCATTGTAAAGTGGTATTAATACTTCATGTGATCTTGATTCTATCCCTCTCTTAATGCAGCCTAGCACTGTGTTGGCTTTTTTGGCAGCTGCAGCACACTGCTGGCTCATATTTAAGTGATTGTCCACTAGGACTCCGAGATCCCTCTCACAGTTGCTACTATTGAGCAAAGTACCACCTATACTATACCTGTACATTTGGTTTTTCCTGCCTAAATGTAGAACCTTACTTTTTTCACCATTGAATTTCATTAATCAAAATTCACCCCTTTGTGCCATGGCATATTTTGGTAATATATACCATATTACCCTCTCATTCAGAATCCTGTCCCTAATGAGGTGAGTTTTAGAAAACAATTTGGCATTAAGCAGAAATAGTATTCACCTAAGGCTTGATAACTGGACATTGAGGGTGATGACATTGGGCCTATGTCCCAAAAGTGCTTTTTCATGAGACAACAGGACTTCCTTTTTTTGTCTCTGAAGACATTTCACTTCTCATCCAAGAAGCTTCTTCAGCTCTGACTGGATGGTGGGGAATGGAAGGATTTATATTCTTTGCAGACAGCTGGTCATTTGCATTCTTTTAGCAAGTAGTTGATGCTACCTAGAGGCTTATCTGCATTGTCAGGGTCACCTGAGTAATGTTAATGGGTGTGGAGCCTTCTTGGAAGTGTTGAAAGGACTATGTTGTAGATTGAAGATATATGATGTCTGCAAGGAATATTACATTTCCCACCATCCAGTCAGAGCTAAAGAAGCTTCTTGGATGAGAAGAGAAATGTCTTCATAGAGAAAAAAGAACATCCAGTTGCTTCATGAAAAAGCACCTTTGGGACAACCATGACCTGGATGACTGAGAATCTCCATATATATTGGGCCTACGTTCACTATGAATGGGCTGATTCTTGACTCTCACAATTCCTTCCGTTGCCCATCAGCACCATGATTTTCCTGCCTGCCACTGAGCCAATACACTAACTTCCCCCACCCTCAAACTTACTTCCCACCTCAGCCATAGACACACTTAGTACACTCACAATATACTGGATAGTAAGCATCAGGGATATTCTGACTAGCATTTAGCTGTCAGCATTCCAAGCACAATCCACCAGCTGCAGGAGAGAAACTGAGCCAGATAGAGGAATTAAACAGGAAATTAATCTGGAATCCCTATGTGGGCATGAAAACTGACCTCATTTGAATGCTGTTGAACTTTATCTAGTTTCATCCAGCCTGAGAAGATTTCTGTGTATACACTTGAGCATGTTTGGGTCTTGTTGTTTACACCTGACATCAGTCCCTTCTCTCTTCTGAACGTCTTCAGCCCTTTCCCCACCAAACCACTGCTTATTGTATAGGAAACTCAATTAGAAACAGCCAAATAAGCACTCAGCAAATAAGGCTTCATTGTCTCTTCTATCACCTACAACAGACCTGGCCAGATATGGCCACCCCAGACTCATAGGCAGTCCTAATTCAGCCTGTGGTGCAGCAGCAGCAGCAGCAAAGGGGGGGGGGGCAGAATGTTGGCAGCATCAGGATGGAGTGGCAGCAGCAGAGGGTAGAGCGGTGGCACTCACCCTCCACAAAAGTTCCGGTTTCTCATGTGGCCTCTTGATCAAATTGCCCACCTCTGTGATACATCCTTGGAATATAGATGACTATGTAGGATTAGTTTTCTGTGGACCGATGTACAGTTTACAAGAATTTCTACAATAAAGTATTTATCTACCCACTTCATGACTGTAGTCTTCAAATACAAGCAAGTTTATGAATATGGGATTTAGTGTTTGAAGAATCAAGATTTATTGCCAGAAGTCTGCAAGAAGTTTGATAGGGAGGTCTGGTTTTTTTTTTTACTTCTAAAAATTTGAGACCAAGTTTAAATCAGGGTTACAGACAGTTTTGCAATTCTTCTAACAATGATCAAATCTCTAATGACTTGCTCCATTATCAGAACCATGTAGCGATCCAGACAGACTAGTAAGTTTGGATGATGAACTAGCTAGACCACTTAGTATATTTTTATAATGCTGATTCATGATTTATGGTATTTCAATCTTAGAAACTGTGTTTTATTCATTATTCCAGTGTTAAACGAAAAGATCTTGATATAAGGTATAAAACAAACTCCAGTAATTCAAACTTCCAATGATTTTTTTAATCTTAAATACTTTGACACTGGGGATGCTTGAAAGTTAATTTCTACTTTGGTTTTTTTCTTAATGGAAGGCTGCTTCCTTAAGGTTTTTGATATGAAAAAACATAGGACAGAAAATATTATCAAAGGAAAATATCAGAAATGCCACAATTTATATAGAACAGATTTGATATTCTTATTTCTGATGCTATAGATGATTGGATTAAACACGGGTGGAAGTAAGGAATATAGGGCAGTTAGTGTGAAATCTAAGTAAGATTGGGTGTTAGAGGGAGGTTTCAGATATGCCAAGCACACTGTTACTAAAAACACTGAAAAGATTGTAAGGTGGGGAAGACAAGTGGAAAAGGTCTTCTGCCTTCCTTTCACAGAAGGAATTCTCAACACTGCCATGAAGATCCTAGTGTAGGAGACAATGATATAAATAACGCAACCTAATCCTACAGTGATTATACTAGCTACAAGAAATCCAACTTCAACTAGATTGAAACCAAAGCAGGACAGTTTTAGCAAGTGTGGAATTTCACAGAAAAACTGGTTGACAACATTAGAACAGAAAGGGAGGTAAAAAGTACCAATGGTGTGCAACATACCATAGAGAAGACTTGTGACCCACACCAGAACCACTATTTTGGTGCAGGCTTTCCAATTCATTACCAGTTCATAGTGCAATGGAAGACAAATGGCAACATAACGATCATATGCCATGACTGTCAGAAGGAATAAATCAGAAGCTTCAAAGGAGGAAAAGATCAAGACTTGTGCAAAGCAACCGAAGTAAGATATGTGTCTGGTGTCCATGAGAGAATTTATCATGGATTTAGGGATAATGGCTGAAACAATGCCCACATCCTGTATTGCCAAATTTAGCAGAAACAAATACATGGGGCTGTGTAGTTGATGGTCAAAAGCTACTGCAGAGATGATGAGAAGATTTGTTGTTATAATTGCCAGATATAATATGAAGAATAAGAAGAAATGTAAAAGCTGCAGATGCCGATCTTTGGAGAATTCCAGGAGCAGAAAGTAAGAGACAATTGTTTGATTCTCCATCTTTAAGCTATGACTAAGATGAATGCCACATCTGTAGGAAATCAGAAATGAGAATAGTATTAAATTGAAACAGTTAAGCTACAGCTTGATACATACTGGGAACAGAAGGGAAAAATATAATAAAAATGTACAATTGAAAGAGAACTATAACATTGAAAGAATGCCAATGTCCAATCGGAATACTCTCTGTATATTGCAATTAATCATTGATGAAAGTATTAACCAGAAAGCTTTTTATTTTCCCCCCTCTTCTTTCATTCAAGTTGTTTTTCTTGTTATGGTTAAAATGTTTGCCTAAAACTCTGGAGAACCTGCCAACTGTCAAGACGTCCTCCTCGGTGCCCAAACAAAAGGAGCCAGCAGGTAGGTACGGGTGACAACGGTGTTTATTCTGTGCTGGAAAAAGTCAGTGCTGGGAGTGAACTGCTCCCAGCGCTTTACTTACCTCTCAGCCCCAAAGCCCCGCCCCAGCCCACAAGCCAGCATCCGGCGTGTTGACTTCATAAGCGGCCATTCGGGCCTTCGCCTCCATGCCCGTCAGGCATGCAGCAGACTGCTTGCCAGCGCACATTCCAGGCAGGGCTCCAGTGTCTTCTTCCAGCCCCCCTTCATTGCCAGGGTCCGGGTAGGTGTTGCCAGGGGGTCTTTTCTCCTCACGTTGAATTGTCACCGCCCCACCCCGTGCCCCGCTGCCTCTGGGGCCTCCGTTTTTGTCTGCTTGCGCCTTCGCGGCATCCCCTGCTTTCATCAGGGCCTCCTTAACCGCCCCCCAGACTCCCCTCACATGTGCCATCCACTCGCTGGGTTGACAAGGCAAGGGTGCCCCTTGACTGTATTCAGTATGGGGACAAACTCCCTGCCATGTACCACCCAAAAGGGGATAAACCCAGTGCTACTATGCACCACATTATTGTAGACCACCTCCGCAAACACCACTAGATCTACCCAATCTGTTTGCTGGTGGGATACATAGCTTCGCAGAAATCGCTCCACAGCAGCGTTTGCTCATTCCACAGCCCCGTTGGTACTGGGATGGTATGCTGAGCTGAGCCCTTGGGACGAACCGATGAAACGAATGAACTCACACCAAAAGCGAGCCGTGAACTGTACCCCTCGGTCTGAAATAATCCATCGGGGTACCCCGTGCAGACGGTAGATGTGCGTTATGAACAGTCTGGCCAGTCTCCGAGCCGACGGCAATCCCTTACACAGGATGAAGTGTGCCTGCTTGGAGAACAGGTCCACAACGGTCCAAAGCACCATGTACCCCCGGCTCTCCAGCAACTCAACGATGAAATCCATCATGATGTCTTCCCAGGGTCTGGTTGGGTCCGCCACTGGCTGCAGTAACCCTGGTGGCTTCCCCGTCTGGGGCTTGGCAGTGGCACAGACATGACACCCCTGGATGTAGGTCTCTATGTCCACCTTCATCCCGGGCCATCAGAATTGACGCCTTGCCAAGATGTAGGGTCTTGAGGAACCCAAAGTGCCCTGCCTGTTTTGTGTCATGGCAGCGTTGAAGCACTGCCAGTCTCAGTGTCTGTGGGATGTAGAGCTTATCCCCATGCCAGGTCAGACCATCCCGTGTTGTCAGCAAGCCAGGGTTGTCCCGTAACCAGGGGTCATCCTGGAGTGCTGTCCTCAGTTCTTGTTCCAGACCACCGTCCACCGTCCGAGTGCCACCCTTGCTACAGCCTGGCGGTAGGGGGGCATGATAGCCTACACCACCTCCTCCCGCTTGCTGTTGTATTGAGGTAACTGTGACAAGGCGTCGGCCAGGAAATTCCTCACCCCCGGTACGTACTTCAGCTGAAACCGAAACCGCCGGAAGTACTGCGCCCATCGGACGTGTTTGGGGGACAGACGTCTCGGGGTCTCCAGGTTCTTATGATCGGTCCAGACCTCAAATGGTTCTTTAGCCCCTTCCAGGAGGTGCTGCCATGTGGAAAGTGCCCACCGCACCGCAAACGCCTCCTTCTCCCGGATGGCCCATGCCCGTTCGGTCTCTGTCAGCTTCCGGGAGGTATAGGCGCAAGGCTGCAGAACCCCCTGGCTGTTCCTCTGGAGCAACACCGCCCCTACCGCAACGTCACTGGCGTCTGCCTGTACCATGAACGCCTTGTCAGGTTCCGGGTGGAGCAAGACTGGCTCCCTCGTGAACAGGGCTTTCAGGGTCTCAAAGGATTTCTGGCACTCCATTGTCCACGCCAATGGCTGCCCGGGACGTGGTTTTGTCACGGATTGCCGGGTGCGAAGCAGGTCTGTCAGGGGCAGTGCCACCGCAGCAAATGGGATGAACTGCCTGTAGAAATTGGCAAACCCCAGGAAGCTCTGCAGCTGGTGGTGAGTTTTCGTCGCCTGCCACTCCAGAACACTCTTAACCTTACCGGGGTCCATCTCCACTCCTGCCCCGGGGATCCGGTACCCCAGGTAGTCCAGCCAGGATCGATGGAACTCGCACTTGGATAGTTTCACATACAACTGGGCCCGCAACAGCTTCTCCAATACCCGCCATATCAACCTGACGTGGTCCTCCATGGTGGTGGTGTAGATGAGGATGTCATCGAGATACACAAGCACCCCGCGGTACAAGTGTTCATGCAACACTTCATTAATGAGTTGCATGAATACCGCTGGGGCCCCCTGCAACCCGAATGGCATCACCCAAAACCGGTAACTACCAAGTGGGCAGTTGAAGGCTGTCTTCCATTCATCGCCCTGCTTGATCCGGATCCAGTAGTATGCCTTCCGCAGGTCCAGCTTAGTGAATATCATACCCCGTGCCAGATGTGCCAAGAGGTCCTTCATTAAGGGAAGGGGGTACATGTGCTTGACGCACACCGCGTTGATGCCCCGGAAGTCCACACACAACCAAAGGGAACCGTCCTTTTTCTCCTTGAACAGGACCGGTGCTGCTATCCGTGAGCGGGCAGGCTGGATGTAACCCCTGGTCAGGTTGTGGTTGACGTACCGACACAACTCCTCCAACTCCCAGGTTGTCATAGCATACATGCGGGGCTTAGGCAGTTTCGTCCCGGGCACTAGGTCAATGCAGCAGTCTGTCGGCCAGTGGGGCAGCAACATATCACATTCACGTTCACCAAAGACCTCAGCGAGGTTGGCGTAGACAGGCGGAAAGCCAGTCCCCTGGCCCGGGTTGACTTGGGCCGCCTTCGCCCCTCCACTGTCTTCCACAGCGCCCTCAGGGTCCTGGGTTGGTGGCTGGGGACCAACACCCAGGCGTAGATGACGATACCTGTCCTCCCACCAGATCGCCGGACCCCACTTATCCAGCCATGCAAGGCCCAGGATCACTGCCTCGGTCATGGAGGGGACCACGATGAACCGGAGGACCTCCCAATGGCCCCCATGTCCATCCTTGTGGGTTCCGTTACATGAGTGGCCAGAGCCCCCCCCAAGAGGGACCTGTCCACCTGCTCAAAGCGGATTGGCTTAGCCAGCCGCCTGACCCTAATCCCGACATCGGCCACCACATTCTTGCTGATGAGGCAATGGGTGCACCCTGAGTCGATTAGGGCCTTATGTACCCTCCTCTGGCCCATTCGAGGACTCATCAGGGTGATAGGGATGGCAAAGGGGCATACCGGCTGACTCACCATGGGGTCGTCGGCGGAGTCGTCTGTGCTGTCATACTCCGCTGGCTGTAATCTGGTGGTGGCTGTTGCTTCCTCCTCCCGCCGCGGTGACCGTCGGGGTTTGTCTCCATCTGGCTGCTGTACCACCTGCGACCGTTCCGTGGCCCTCTTGGGCATTGTGCTGGTGTTCCCAGGGGTCACTGGGCTGCCACGTGGCACAGGGACCAGACACTCTGCTACCCGGTGGCCCGGTTGATTACACCAAAAACAACGGAACCCCAGCCGAGGGGAAGGACCGGAGGACCCTGGTGTCAGGATTTGGCCCCTATGGCCATCATCTCTGGGTTTCTCCCCTGCCCTCCGGGGTGCAAGTGGTTCCTCCCACCTCTTCCGGCAGTCCTGCAGTCCTGCGTCCAGTTCCACCACCTCCCGGAACCACTCCCGGAGCCGGTTTGGAACACTCCTAACAATGCATGCCTGGCGTAACTCACAGTCCAGGCCCGCTCGGAAATGATGGACCAGGAGATGCTCTGGCCAGGAACGAAGTCTCCCAGCCACCTGTCGGAAATCCCGAACATACTCTCTGGTGGACCGGCCTCGCTGCTTTAAAGCCAGCACCTCTGTCTCGGCCCGCTGGACCTGGGAAGGGTCCTCGAATCTGGCCCGCAAAGCATCCAGGAACAAGCCTGCATCCACCAGTTCCCATGCATGGTCGCTATACAGGTCCGCCGCCCATGATGCCACCTCGTCCCACAGGCTCGCTGTCACCGCCGCCACCATAGCCCATTGAGAGGTATAGAACTGGGCGTAATGGTCCAGGTGGATGATGACGTGACTCAGGAACATGGCGAGGCAGTCCGGGTGGCCACCAAACATCGCCAGTATTGGCGGTGGACCCCACGCCATCCCCGGAGACCACGAGGCCATAGGCAGCTCTGCTCCCCATTGACCGTCAACGGCTGGGGAGGCCTGGTGGTCCCTGGGGCCAGCCATCCACCAGTCCAGAGCCCCAGACGACCCCACCATCCCCCTACCGGGCGGCCCACCGGGCTCCACCAATGGTCTTCCCTCCTGACATGGCCGGGACAGGACTGATGAGCCGCTCAGGGCAGGAGCCCCTGCCTGAGAGGTGTCGCTGCTGGGAGGGCCTTGGAACTGTGGGCTAGCCAGCTGGAAACGGGGTGGCCCTGCCGGAGCTGGCTGCGTCCCGGCACTTGACCAAGGTGCCAACCCATGGCCGGCCTCCGTGCGTGTCCATGAGGGGGATTCCAGGCACTCCACCTCGCCATAACGGTCCCGTAGGATGTCCATCGTCCGACTTCCGGGTGCCGTGGAATAACTCCATTCCTCCTCACTGTCTTCCGTCCACCATCTCTCCCTCCAGCCAGTCAGAGTACCCCCGGCACCCGAGGCAGGCACCTGGCCAGGGTCTGAGCGCTGAAGAGCAGGACTCAGCCACCATTCCCCTGACGACGCCGGGGCCCCTGACTGCTCGGGCTCACCCAACGCAGCTCCAGGCTGTGGGGCCTGCTCCTTGGGTCTCACTGTCAGCTGGGCATCCCCGGCCTTTACTGCAGGCGTTGGTGCTGCGTCACCACCTGGCTCAGCCACCTCCTCTGCCGGGGCAGCCCCTTGAGTTCCCTCCGCCATTCCCTTCTCGGCAAAATAGGAACTGGAAAAGGATGAACAGGTTAAACAGAGCTGACTTACTGTTAAGACGTCCTCCTCGGTGCCCAAACAAAAGGAGCCAGCAGGCAGGTACGGGTGACAACGGTGTTTATTCTGTGCTGGAAAAGGTCAACGCTGGGAGTGAACTGCTCCCAGTGCTTTACATAGCCTCTCAGCCCCAAAGCCCCACCCCCAGCCCGCAAGCCAGCATCCGGCGTGTTGACTTCATAAGCGGCCATTCAGGCCTTCGCCTCCCTTCCCGTCAGGCACACAGCAGACTGCCTGCCGGCGCAGATCCCAGGCAGGGCTCCAGTGTCTTCTTCCAGGCCCCCTTCATTGCCAGGGTCTGGGTAGGTGTTGCCAGGGGGTCTTTTCTCCTCACGCCAAATTGTCACCACCCCACCCCGTGCCCCACCACCTCCTGCAGCACCAAGCCGTCCGTCCTTGCTTCACACCCTGGTTCCCCCTTTCCCCGGCTGCCGCGAGGCTTCCCCCTCCTCGGCCTCTGCGGGGATTCCCTGCGTCAGCATGCTTTGGAGTTTCCCCTCCTCGGCTTCTGCGGGGACTCCCCTCTTTAGCATGCTTTGGGGGATTCCCTGCACAGCACCCTCGACGCCCACGCCTGATGTCCTGGCGCCAGTCACGATGTTGGCTGCCTTGCGCTGGTCCACCGGCAGCCCCGGCGGCGGCTCCAACTGGCAAGGAGGGCAGACGGGCGACTGCGGCACCGCCCGGCTCCAGCGCTGAACAGCTGATGGCCTCCTGTGTTCCGATGGCGGTTCTGGACGGCAAGGAAGGGAGTCGGGAGGCGGGCCCATGAATGTCGGTCCCACAGGGCTCGACAACAAGTATACCTTTAGCACTGAGAAGAGGTGATGGTATATAGAGCATCTTGATCTCCTGAGAAAAAAAAGGATAGAAATACGCCCACACAGGGAGAGGAGGAGAATGTTAATCTTTTTGTCAGGTTTTCTAGAAGATGTTTGGTTGAAAAATAAGACAACAAATCTGGGGTCTATCCTGGGAGATTGACTGGAAGAAAACTGAATTTTTAATCTATTATTTCACTTTCAGCACTTACTGAATATTAATTTTTTGTCAGTTAAGCAATGGACAGACTAAAGAAAACCTTTGCTGGCTGTGTTTACTAGTTGATCTTACCCAGTTGCCTCCTAAAGTCTTTCAGCAAAACACAGTGTGCTATAATTCTAGTAGCTACAGGAAATAATGTGTTCTCCCTCGACTTTTTCTATTTGCATTGCTGATTGCTGTAACAGTTAATATTAATAATATTATCCATGCTAAATTTTATTTATTTCCCCATAAATAAACTGCTTATTATTTTTGCCTTAAACTATCCTTTTCATATATTAGTGAATAAATAATTTGAATATTTATTAATTATAATTTTAATTTACAGTTCTGGGATGCATGAGACTGTTTAATAATATATAGTATAAAAGTCACAAAAGAATTGTTGCTGAGGTAGACACCAATTCTTAATGCAATATAGTAACTTTCATCTCTATATTCACTGGGTATTATATAAAACCATATGGTTAAAGTACAAAAAACAAATGAGAATAAAAAAGTTCCCTCTCGTAATCAACTCTAATATTTTTTTCCAATAAAAGATTTTACTGAAGTTTATTTTAATACAAAGTACAAATGGAAATAAAGGCAATAAAGACAAAGAAAATGGTGAATAAGAGGGAAAAGAAAACAATGAGGGGAAGAAAAAAAAGAAAAGAAAGCAGTGATTTCCAATTTCTTTCAATGTAGTATATTAGAGAGTAAAATTACAGTCTCAACTTTTTACTTTTTGCTTTCATATAATTAATAACTACTAGTCAGATCAAACTATCTGATCATCAAAACCCCAACTTAGGGGTTTTTTTTTTCTGTTTCAAGCCAAGGTCTGGAAGCAGTTTCCAAGTAGATACAAAGCTGGATAGATTCATTTCCTTGATTAGGACATCTCTGCCAGTTCCACCATTTTTTCCATCCATCATCCATTGTGGGAATTGACATATCCTTCTATTTTTGTGCATGTAAAGTTCTCACTGCGGCCAAAAAACACATTAAGAAAGTTCAGGATTTTTTCAAGATCATTATCCAATAGTCATAAAAATGAAAAGTTTCTGGTTTTGATTGCATATTTTTTCTAATGATTTTCTGAATTAGGGCATGAATCTGGCCCCAATATTTCTTTACTTTCTCACAGGTCCACCACATAGGATAAAAAGACATCTGTATAAAGACATCTTTATACATCTGTAACAATTTGTCAGGCATTAAGTACCAACAATACATCCTTTTGTAAAAATCCTCTTTTAGGTTATAATTCAATGTCAATTTCATCCCTTTCATCCACATATTTTCTCACTGTTCAAGTACTGTATTATAACCAAAGTTTTTCTCCACTGAATCATACAGTGTTTAAAATTCATTTTCCAGGTTCAACTTTAACGACATTTTATACACCTTAGCAATAATTTGTTCATCAGCACACAATACAATTTCAAATTCAGTTTTACAGCTTCAAAATCATAATTTTTCTTATCTAAATTAAATTTTAATATAATTATTTATTCTATTAATTTAAGTATCTGTTCAGCTCTTCACCTTTTTCTTTATGTTGTTTTTTTAGTGCACTACACTCTGATTTATGTGACTAAAGCTATCCACCCACCATATAATTATAGGTTAGTTAGTAGCAGGAGTCAAAATTCTCCATCAACATTTCTCCAGATTAAATATTACAAAAAATTTTTTAAAGGAAAAATAGCTTGTTGAGGGTCCAATAATGCAAGTAATGATGATTTGTCCTTACTGGATGTTTTCAAGAAGAGTATCAGCAGCCATCTATCCAAAGTTCTTTAATTTGGATCTGTGCACTGAGCAGGGAATTGTATTCTATAGTCTCAATCATCTCCATTCTATGATACATTTTTGTAATTCTTAGTCACCACCATACTTTTCTCACAGTTTATTACATATACATTTTAGTATAGTTAATACAATAATGTTCCATCATAATATTGGATCATTTCACTGATTTAAAAATGTTGGTTTGGCAGTTGACTTTCTTGATTTTATATATTACATAAAACAAGTATACATAATAGTATATAATAGAAGTATATATAATATACTTATCCAATTAAATAGAGGAAACTGATTTTTTAAATTAACTTAACAAACATAATTGATTGTTCCCACCAAATAATATTGAAGAGAAATTTTCCCCCACCTTTTTCACTACAATGTAACCTCACTCTACCCATAACAATGAAGTATTAAAATTTCAACACCATGTTTAAATACAAACTTGACATTTAACCAATGTTTTTTAAAAAAATCTCATATGGCAGTTGTACCTAAAAACGATGTTAGGGATGCTAATTCAGCAATTAATGATCAGTTCATACAATGCAGGCTAAATGTGAGCAAGTTGTAAAATATCTCTATTTTTAATATCCTCTGTGGAGGATAAGCATTTGCTTTATTATTTAGGAAGTATTTATACCACCCTCTCCCCTGCAATAGATTGACATTATTCTGATTTATAATAATTTTAATCTCTCTCTTTACAGTCTAAATTTCTGAAAACCATTCTCTTTGTTCTTCTAATCCTAAACCCTTTTTCTATTACAGCAAAGCACTGGATTCTAATTTCATTTTATCAAATCCTGTCCCCAGTGTCAAAATATAGAAGTGCATCTAATACAGAATCATGGGTATAAGTGCTGATTTGCCCCCGATGCCTGGAAATGGCTTTCTGTAAAATAATCAATATATAAATCACTTACAGTATTTCTTGATAGAATTATTGTCTCTCTTGAAATCTGTTCTTTAGAATCTTCAATATACTGTAGTCCAGGAATTGATAATTGCTACTCTTGTTCAGTCATGAAAAAGATGTATCACCAATGGGAACCTTTGATTTTATATTTAATAAAAGCTGGATTTATATTTTGCAATCATTTTGTTTCCCTTTAGACCATGCAAACAAAATTAGCAAAATATTATAATGAGCTTCTTGATTTTTAACATAATTAGCAATTAGCAGCTATTGCTTTCCATGCTCAAATGGGGAGAAAACTTTCATGACATATTTCCTAAACAGATATCAGCACCTGGAATTCTATTTTACAGACAGATTTTCATGTTTATTTTTTTCTTTCCAGCAGTTTTCAAGCAGCTTTCTTTTTTGTTCCTCATCTATAGACATAACCTTGCCAATTTAAAGCATGCCACCAGCCCCATAAAACCTATATTCTGGGCACATTAGGGTGCCCATTAGGGATGAACTGTTTTTCTTTCTTTCCTCTTTCTATCTGAACTATCTGATAACAAGCTATCTGAATTGACCTATTTCTTGCTCCTGTGGAATGCACTCCCTTCCTCCTCAATATTCAGATTACATTCCATCACAATAGATGATTTATTTTTTTAACGTTGGAGAATTGAGCAATTCCTCCAAAGTACAGACAACCCTTGAAACTCATTATGCTGCTTTATTATCATCCTCCCTAACTTGAAATTAAGAGATAAAGAAGCAAGTATTTATCAATAGCTGCCTTTTCTATTTTTGCCCTCAGACTGATAACTAACAGCATGCATTTCTTATATTGAATAAAAATATGATATTCATTCATTTTACAACCCATAAGGTCATGAATGACATCTTCATGACATCTTAGGAAAGTAAGGGGCTTACATAATTCAGGCCAGATGCAAAGCATCCATGCCTACATTGTTCAGGATGACCTCACTATTTCCCTAGTCCCTGCTTTTTCTTATGTTGGCTTTTCCTTTTTTTTTTTTCAAATATCTTTTTTTATAATAAACATTATCTGAAGTGATTCCATGCTGCAGCTCACAGCTGCCTCTGGCCTGCATTGTGATTGTTATGTGTTCCATTAATTAATTATGAATAATGTAAATAACTTCTTTTAGACATGACTTCTGGGTTTTCCATCCATTAATTAAATGAACCCAATTTGCAATGTTAGTGTTTCTGTCATGATGAGAACCAGAGTGCTCCAAAAGTGAGTGTATCGTGAAGTAGTTTAGGTGTCCCCAATCTTTTGAGGCATGCAGAGATATTTGTGTTAATGTTTATTTATCAGCAGATGAATGTTTTGTAAAGTCCTAATCATATTCTGCAGAGTTTACCCACCGCCAGCATTTTAATTTTGTAAAAATGTTAATGAGGTCTAATATGTATAAAATATTGGTGGGTCTAGAAATTGCTTTTTTGCACCCCATTCCTTCCTGCCTGCCTGCGTGGAAAAGATTTTGTTAACATAATTAAAGTTATATCAAAGAAGGAGGTTGGCAAATAAGACAAAGTTGATAAACTATCAATGATTGCTACTCATGTTTGCTCAGGGTTGGAAAAATAATACCACTGAATACTTGACTTTGGGATCATTAGCTTATTCCTCATATTATGGCACCATAATAAAAGGTTTTCAAAAGTCGTCTCCTCATGACATATGAAAATGTTCAACAAGTTTTGGAAGTGGCTTTTGATGACAAATCTGACTTTACAACATTGGATGACTATACACGTAGTCCTTGACTTACAACATTTTTTAGTGATTGCTTGAAGTTACAACAGCACTGAAAAAAGTAATTTATGACTGACTTTCACACTTACAACTGTTCCAGAATCCTCATGGTCATGTAGTAAAAATTCAGACGCTTGGCAACTGGCTCATATTTATGATGGTTGTAGTGTCTTGGGATCATGTGATCACCTTTTGCAACTTCTGACAAGCAAAATCAATGGGGAAGCCAGATTCACTTTGCAACTGTGTTACTAACTTAACACCTGCAATTCTTCACTTAACAACTGTGGCAAGAAAGGTTGTAAATAGGGGCAAAGCTCACTTAACAACTGTCTCATTTAGCAATGGAAATTTTGGACTCAATTGTGATAGTAATTCAAGGGCAAGCTGTCCTGCATCCCATTTAATACAGAAGACCCATTTGCATCCATTCTCCCTTTAAGAACTCTATGTTTTATTCCGTGGAAGGGATTCAATCACTTTTGTATTAACTTGTATACATACATATTGCTTGATACCTTGGTATCTCTGTGTGGTATCCATTCAGTTTATTGTCTGCTTGATGGTGTAAACCTTTTATGAAGCACCTTCTTACAGTCCTTTCTGCCAGCTCAAACTCCACGCTCCTTTAGTTCCACCATTTCTGTGTTTTGTTCTTGAGCATCAAGGATGTCAATAACCTCCTGCTTTGGATGTTGCTCTATTAAAAGATAAATAACCTTTATTGTCATTTTTATATTGTGGGCACAATGGCACACATAAAAAATGAAATTTAGTCGCCCGCTCTCAAAGTGAAACATATACATGACACACACCTAAACATACTATGTACAACATATATATAGACCCACATCCCTACATATACATAGCAAATAAATATTAAATACTGTCCATCTATTGTTTCTCATGTTGAGATTCCTACATGAAACCTTGATATTTCATTAGCATATGATTCTTGGTATTCAGCAAAATAGGCAACACTGCATTTCTTTATGGTCTTTTTTTATATAGAGAAAGCAAAATTTATTTGGAAAGGTTAGGAGATATAAATTCAATCTTGGAGTTAAATTAAACATTATAAAACATTTTTTTTTAAAGTCACAAAAGTCTTAGAGTTAGCCTTTATGAAAGACCACACAAGAGGCCATTCACTGGAAACTACAAGCACATATTCACATTTACAAAGAAAACCTATAAAATGCAAATTTATATGCCTGCCTACCTCCAATTTATCCATACAGACCAAAATGGTTTCTTATCTAAAAGACAAATAAAAAACAACTTAAGGATTATTTTAAATGTTTTGGAATATTATGAAAATCACCCAGGGAAACAGATGGCATTGATATTTTTAGACGCGCAAAAAGCGTTTGATAATTTAAATTGGCAATTTATGTTTCAGCAGTTGATAGAGATGGACTTTGGTAACAATTTTATAAATGCAATTCAAGCAATCTATAATAAACAAACAGCCAGGATAGTGCTAAATGGAGATTTTACAGAAAGCTTTGACATAAAGAAAGATACAAGACAGGGATGTCCATTATCTCCACTGCTATTTATTTTAACATTGGAGGTACTTGCCAGGAACATTAGGCAAGACATGGAAATAAAAGGATTGGAGATAAAAGACCAAAAATATAAATTACAAGCTTTTGCAGATGATTTGGTTTTTATCGTGGAGGAACCTCTAGAAACAACCACAAAGTTATTGCAGAAAATAGAAAAATTCGGAGAAGTGGCGGGTTTGAAAATAAATAGAGAAAAGACCAAGGTTTTAACAAAAAATCTAACAGATAAACAGAAAACTCATCTTACAAAAATGACAGATTTGCAAATAGTTAAAAAAGTGAAATATCTAGGCATCTATCTAACATCAAGGTGTACAACATTAAAAGAAGACAATTATGAAAGATTGTTGAAACAAATAAAATTAGACTTGGAAAAGTGGAAAAACCTCCAACTATCACTGCTAGGAAGAATAGCAACTGTGAAGATGAATATCCTTCCAAAGCTATTTTTTTTATTTCAAACAATTCCTGTAAAATTGGGAAAGATGTTTTTCGATGATTTAAATGCAGCAATATTAAAATTTGTATGGCAAGGGAAAAAAGCACGAATTAAGGTCAAAATGCTACAAGAAGCTAAAGATAGTGGAGGATTTGGACTCCCAGATTGGAGACTTTATTATCAAGCAGCTATTTTGCCATGGATTAAAGAATGGATAATGCTGAGAAATAAAAGACTTCTTTACCTAGAGGGGCATGACCTACAACTGGGTTGGCATGCCTTTCTGTGGTATGGAAAAAATAAAATACACAGATATTTTCAAAACCATGCTGTAAGGAATGTACTGCTTTTAGAATGGGAGAGAATAAAACAAAAAATTTATACGAAAATACCAGAATGGCTTTCAACAATGGAAGCTTTCGCTTATCCAAATCTAATTAACTACGATAAACTTGTTACGTATAAAGACATTTTGGACAAGGACGGAAAACTTAAAGACAGGCAAGATTTACAACAACAAGGCATTGATTTATCATGGTGGCCTTATTTACAAATTCAAACAAGTTATGAGAAAGACTTAAAGACAATGGGATTTTATAAAGAACAGATAGAATTTGATCAAATGCTTTTGAAAACAGATGAAAATCTGATTAAGAAACTTTATAGATTTCTATTAAGTCGGAAGATGGAAGAAGAACAAGTAAAAGAGACAATGATAGTTTGGGCAAATTTTTTTGGATATCCTATAGAATTAGAAGCTTGGCAAAAGTTATGGGACAGAAATATTAAATTGACTAAAGCAGCTTCATATAAAGAAAATTTATATAAAATGTTTTAAAATGGCATATGACACAAGTAAGGCTAGCAAAAATGTTTAAAAATGTATCGAATGATTGTTGGAAATGTAAACAAAAACCAGGTACTTATTATCATATCTGGTGGGTATGTCCTAGCGCAAAGAAATTCTGGTCTAAGATTCATAGATGGCTGGAAAAGATGACTAAAATACAGATAGAATTTAAGCCAGAACTGTTTTTGTTAGGAATACTAGGATCTAATTATGAGAAAGAGAATAAGTATTTAATATTACATGTACTGCGAGAATAGCATTTGCCCAATATTGGAAAAATGAAAATGTACCATCAGATGAGATTATAATTAGGAAAATTTTAGATTGTGCAGAAATGGATAGATTAACATTAGAGATTAAAGAGAAAGAAGATTCAGTTTATTTTAAAACATGGGAAATTTTTTATCAATGGTTGGAAAAACGATAGCGAGAAATGATTGTGAAATTTATTAAGAGGATTTATTAATTAATTGATATGTTTTATAATTACAGTTATTTGTGTTGATTTAAGCTATCTTTATATATTAACTATTCCCATTGAATACCTGTACCCGGACGATAGTTTGTTTGCTAAAGCTTGAATTGTTATTGGGGGTAATTCCTTTGTTGTATTCCCACCCCAATTCCATCCTTTTACCCTAGTTTAAATCCTATAACCCCTTTTTTTGTACCTATCCCTATCCCATCCTATCCTTGAACCCCATCCTGAACCCTATTACCTGTATATATATTTTTTCTCCTTCCCCATACCCTTATAAAACCTAATAAAATATTGTCAAAAAAAAAAGTATTGGTAATTCCAGAAATTGCTTTTTAACTCCTTCCTTCCTTCCTTCCTTCCTTCCTTCCTTCCTTCCTTCCTTCCCTTCCTTCCCTTCCTTCCTTCCTTCCTTCCTTCCTTCCTTCCTTCCTTCCTTCCTTTTCCTTCCTTCCTTCCTTCCTTCCTTCCTTCCCCCTCCACTCTGAAATCATATAGCAAAATATCACAGGAAGCTTGGCAAATACTGAGATACCTCATAGCATAAAACATGACAAAGGTAAGAATGCCAACTATATCAGTAGATACTTCATCAAATTTGATCTGCAACAGCTGGATGACTGAAGGGAAGAACAGTGTATGTATGATAATGAGGCCAAAGGATGTACTTTGCAAATAAAGCTTTATTACAGGCAGAAAACGCTTTGTGCTCAGAGATGTGTTCTTGGGCAGTCATTCACTTTTTTTAATTCCCATATTCAGGAGATCTTAACTCTGGTACCATTTAATGCTCTCCGAACAGCTATTTTCATAGAAAATTTGCAGGATATTGCATTTGAACAACAGTATTATGTCTGTGATTAAGACTTTCTGAAATACTAAAAACCATGTCCTTTTTTATCACTCTTATTACAAAATATTTAACAATATGTCATTTACTCAGAATTTTGAAGTCACCCAAATTCATTTTATTTACTGTTGTTATTAGCCAATCAATGCAATTATATTTCTCTTAATGTAGCTAGTTTGATTTACTGTTTGTTTGATTTACTGTTTGTAAATTACCTTAACCACACCAGTTTTATAGTTACAGCTACTGGTAGTCCTGGACTTACCACCATAATTGGACCAGAATTTCCATTGCTAAAGAAGATGGTTGTTAAGTGAGTTGCACCCATTTTACAACCTTTTTGCTACAGTTGTTGAGCATATCATTGCAGTTAAATGAATCACATACCCATTAAGTGAATCCATTTTTCACCATTGATTTTGCTTGTGATAAGCCAGCTGGGAAGGTTGCAAATGGTGATCACATGGCCCAGGAATAATGCAACAATTGTAAATACATGAGGTTGTCAAGTGCCTAAATTTTGTTCATGTGACTATGGGGATGCCCATGATAGTCCATAAGGCTGGGGACTTATGAATATGTTCATCATCTTGATACTAGATCCAAAAATGACAGTTGTCAACTTGTGATGCTCAGGATGCTGCTAATAAGTCATAGCTCCCTGATAAGCAAGCTAGTAACTAGATTATGGTATTGTAGACCAGGGTGTCAAACTGCCAGCTCGCGGGACGGATGCGTCATGCTGAAACCACACCATCCCATTGCTGGCAATGGGGAAAAAGTCATGATATATTGCAACACATCACATGACGTTGCGAGTTTGACACCCCTATAGTAGACCATCACCTTCTCAGGTGCTACCATTGGTTCATAGCTATCTCAGCTGCATCTTTCTTTGAAATTTCTTTCCTTTTCTCAATAAACAATGGTAAAAAATATGCTGAAAGTTCAATGTGAGGAAAAATAGGACAGAAAGTATTGTCAAAAACAAAGCAAAACAAAACAACAACAACAACAACAAAAACCCAACCTCAGAATCTGCATAATTTAGATAGGAAGATTTAATATTATTTTTTATACTGTAGATGATTGGATTAAACAGCGGTGGAAGTAAAGAGTATAGGGCAGTTAATGTGAAATCTATGTAAGATTGGGTGTTAGAGGGAGATCTCAGATATGCCAAGCACACTGTTACCAAAAACATTGAAAAGACTATAAGGGGGGAAGGCAAGTGGAAAAGTCTTCTGTCTTCCTTTCACAGAAGGGATTCTTATGATCTCTGGAGAGATCATGGCATAAGATATAACGATAAAAATAAAACCACCTAATTCCACAATGATACTAGCCACCAGAACACCAATTTCAATTATATTGAATTCAGAGCAAGGAAGCTTTAGCAAGTGTGGAATTACACAGAAAAACTGGTTGACAACATTAGAACACCAAGGGATGTAAAAGGTGCTAGTGGTGTACAACATACTATACAGAAGACTTGTCACCCACACCAGAATCACTATTTTGATGCAGGTTTTCCAATTCATCACCTAGTGCAATGGATGGCAAATGGCAACATACCAATCATATGCCATGACTGTCAGGAGGGATAAATCAAAAGCTTCAGAGATTGGATAAAAATGCAATAAAAATACTATTCCAAACCAGGTAACACAATAGTTTTTTTTAAATATCCTGATGACACTCTTTTAGATATTGTCCAACTTCTATTAGCTTAGAAAGAAACAGTATAAATCTTTACCTGAGTCCAAGAATAGGCAAGCCCACAGAAAATCCTTTTAAAAACTTTGATTTATTCCATAATTTTGGTCCCTAGCAAAATGTATTTAAAATGTGGTGTGATATCATAAGGATGATATGATGAAAATATAAACCCATATTTAGACATGCATCTTCGTTTATTGATTAAAGTTATTTTTCCTCCCATGGGCTGAACATACTTAATTTTAAGTGATGATTAAGTTTCATTGGTGTGGGATATTGTATGAGAAATGGAAATGCTGTGATTTTTTTTTTTTTACTTAACACTCTTTGATGGTGGGATCATAGGAGGCCTTAAACAATGTGCCAAGGATTTGGAAGCCCAATTGGTTTTGCTCCAAATATATGTTCTTCGTAGTCATTGACCTTTTTTCAAGCTAACCCAGTATCAAAGCCAGGGATCAGTTCCAAATTCAGGAGACCTATAATTCTGGTTTCATTAATTGCCCTTCCAACAGTTGTTTTTGCAGGAAATCTACAGGTATTCCAGCTGAACACAGACTTTGCCCATGTGATGACACAGTCTCTGAAACTAAAACATGTTCTTTTTTATTGCTTCTATTATAAAGATAATCCATTGCAATTAATAACAAGAGATTTCCATGCTACCTGGGTTCATTGTATTTAGTTTTTATTATCTAATCAATCAATAATATTTCTCTTAATGTGGCTAAATTTTGTTTTGCAATTTATATAATACATCACCTCTTAATCACATCAGATTTATAATTGCTAGGTCTTTAATGTGATTTTAATTGGCTGTCTTACATTTATTTTCTTTTCATTTTTGACTGAAGCCCATGACTGTCTTGCTTTCTATATTCATCTAAGTAAAATGTTGACTTAAAATAAAATTTTCTGTAACCAACTTTATCTCTTAGTGAAAGCTTGCTGCAGTTCTGTTGAAGTTCTTGAAAATGCTTTATCTGAGGAGTATCATCCCTTGATCTTTTCCTAAAGAAAGTTGAAACTCCCAATGTTTTAATTTGTTTTTTAATTTGATGTTTTCAAAGAGGAATAATATTTGTCTGTCAGGATTATGGTTTTATTTAATCCACTTGCTAAGTCAAATGGTTTATTTGGCTTTGTATATAAATTGAGCGAATCTAGTTAAAATATAGTTTGCATAATCCTGTTTTATGTCCTAGCATGATCTGAGCTCTTAGGAAATTGTGACTTATTCAATAATTGCTTATTAAGTGAACAATGGCTTAGTGTGATACACAAAAGCAACATCAATAAGAGATCACCCAATAAATTCCCCTTTCTGCTCTTTAAACCCCTGAGAATGCATGGGGAAAATAATTCTTTTTTTGCATAAAGATTTGTACACAAATCTTCAGTCACTTGCAAAAAGGTAATATCTAATCTTTTTTCTAAAGAAATACTGAATTTATTTAGCAAAAATAAGAGCTGAAGCTTATCCAAAATAAATTGTAATTAGGAAGATTTTGGGGGTGCCAGATTATTATTATATCTGATTTTGATGGTAAAGCCTGCAATGGTTATTTTTAATTTGTGGTTCTTAGGATATTGCTAAAGCAATTCACAGCACCCTGAAACACAAGGCTAAAACTAGAGATATCAGTTTGTATGTTACTGTATGATCTTAATTTGTTCAGAGTAGCAGAGTACCACTTCTACCTCAGTTGTGTCTCCTTCTCAAATTTCATTACTTTCCTCAGAAAAAACAAAGGTAAAGACAAAGAATCTTCAATGTGATGAAAAATAGGATAGAAAATATTGTTAAAAGAAAATATCAGGAATTCCATAATTTAGATAGGACAGATTTGATATTGTTATTTCTTATACTGTAGATGATTGGATTGAACAGGGGTGGAAGTAAAGAATATAGGGCAGTTAGTGTGAAATCTAAGTAAGTTGGGGTGTTGGAGGGAGGTCTGAGATATGCCAAACACACAGGTACCAAAAATATGGCAAGGACTATAAGGTGGGGAAGACAAGTGGAAAATGTCTTCTGTCTTCCTTTCACAGAAGGGATTCTCAAAACTTCTTTGAAGATCATAGCATAAGATACAATGATCAAAATAAAGCAACCTAATGTTGCAATGGCACTTACCACTATAACTCCAACTTCAATTAGATTGAATCCAGAACATGACAGCTTTAGTAACTGTGGAATTTCACAGAAAAATTGGTTGACAACATTAGAACAGAAAGGGGTGGAAAAGGTGCCACTGGTATGCAACATAGCATAGAGAAGACTTGTGACCCACACCAGCATCACAATTTTGGTGCAGGCTTTCCAATTCATCACTATCTCATAGTGTAATGGATGGCAAATGGCAACATAACGATCATATGCCATCACTGTCAAGAGGGATAAATCAGAAGCTTCAAAGCAGGTAAAAATCAAGATTTGGGCAGAGCAACCAAAATAAGTGATGTATCTGGTATCCATGAGGGAATTTATTATGGATTTGGGGATGATGACTGAAACAATGCCCAAGTCCTGCACAGCCAAATTCACCAGGAAGAAGTACATGGGACTGTGTAGTCGATGGTCAAAAGCTATTGCAGAGATGATGAAAAGATTTGCTGTTGCAGTTGCCAGGTATAATATGAAGAATAAAAAAATATGTAGAAGCTGCAGATGCCGATTTTTTGAGAATTCCAGGAGCAGAAAGTAAAGCACAGTGGTTTGATTCTCCATGTCAATGTTATGACTAAAGTGATTAACACATCTGCAAGGAATCTGAGGTGTACGATACCATAAGATAAAATTAGTGAAGCTATGTCTGAACACTGTGATCATGCCAAGAATCTCAGAAAATTGTTTGTGAGAATTAGTACCCTTTTTCATTGAGAACCAAAACCCTTATGCTTCAAGAGGTGTCTGGCAGGCATATCTGGTTCCAGAAGAGATCCCACTTTGAAGAAAAATGGGTTTCCTTCAATAGCCCATCCACTGAAACTTGTGTACTGTAATTCTAGTAGCTATGTAAAAGAAAAATAATATTAAAAACAAATTTGTTGTTTATAGGTACCCACTATCTCCCTTCTCTTCCCCCTTCCTTTCCCTTCCGCCTCCCCTCCCCTCTCCTCTCCTCCCCTTCCATTCCCTTCCCTTCTCTTTCCACAAACTTCTGAATTCTGTTTACAAAGTGCAAAGGAAAGACATTCTTCCACACTCCCTCATTGTATTTATATACTTCCTTCCAAGTAAATCAGTATCTGTGCTCCTCCATACACACACTTTGTGCATTTATATGTGTAAGCTGTATCAATACATTTATCTTTCTGTTTGCTATAGCAAGAACCTTCCGTTATTCTGCCTTTCTTTTTAATAGCAAGAATCAACACGCTTCTCTTTCTGTCTGAACATTAGCTGAATAACTTGTTTAAATTGCCCTCAGTTTTATTTGCTTTCAGAAGTTGTGGGTGCTCCATCATTGGAGGTTTTTAAGAAGGGATTGGACCATCACTTGTCTGAAATAGTAGAGGGTCTCCTGCTTGAGCAGAAGTTAGACTGGAAGACTAACTGGCAGTTATTCTACTGCCATCTATGATCTCTGTACTTTTATCTCTCTTTGAATCTCTTGTGCTACTTAATGATATACAGTCCTTGTTCCACTGATTCTCTAAACATCAGTCCAATCGTCTATGGAACTGAAAATGTAACTTTCCAATCTTCATGCCTTTCTCCCAGTAAATTAAACAGGTTGCTCCCTAAATCTTTTTAATCTTTGTTATGAAATGAATAATGTGTTACACTCTTACAGATCATTGTCCCTTTTATGCAGCTTTACATATTATATGTGCTATTTTCCCCATAAATTAGCAATCACATTCTACAATTTGTTTCAAATATTAGTGCAGAAAAAAAATGATTTTTTATTGATCACAATTTCATTTTGCGCTTCTGAACTCCATGAGTCTGTTTAATAGTATATATAGTATATAAAATGGCTAATGTGTTTCATTGTTATAGATTATTATTGCTTTGTATGCAGCCTTAGATATTATACATGTTATATTCCCCCTAAATTGTCATACTGGTCCTAAACATTTTTCAGTTATAGCAAAGAACTAGATTATAATTTTATTTTATCAAATCCTCTCCCCAATGCTGAAAACATAAAAGTGATTCTAATACAAAGTTAAATAATGCACATGTAAATAAGTGCTTATTTACCCTAGAAAGCAGGAAATTGCTATTTTTGTAAAATTATCAGTATGTTGATCACTTACTATTTTTTCTTCACAGAATTAGTAGCATAGATGCTACTAAATTTGTGTTCAGTTTTGAAAAAAAATGTATGGCTAAATTTGAGTTTATATTTGGCAAGCTTACTTAATAATAATAGCAATAATTTTGTTTCCCTCTAGACTGTACAATAAAAACATGCAAAAAGTTATAATGAGCATCTGTTTTTTTATAATTAGCAATTAGCAGCTATTGTTTTCCATGTTCAAATGGATAATGTGTGAAGACTTTCCTATTAGATCTTATCACCTGGGATTCTATTTTACATCTAGCTTTGAAGCAATTGCATGCTCTGATTTAAAGCTATCTAAGTTAATGATAGCTAAGAATTCCATTACTTAGTTATGAATAATGTAAATAAATTATTTTGGCAGGAATTCTGGTTATTCTTTCATTTAATTGAATGCCCCCAATCTGGAATGTTAGTATTTCTATTATCACTGAGAGCCAGGATGCTACATAGTATTCAAAATGAGATTGCATCATGAAGCAGACTTTAGGCCCACAACACTTTGGGTCATGATAGCACTTTTATGTTAATGTGTAACTCTCAGCCCGTAAACATATAAAATTTTGTTTTATGCTACTCCTCCTCTTCCTGTTCTCCTTGGTTTTCCCATTATCCACCATTTTTATTTTCTAAAAATGCTTGTGAGGTTTAATACATATTTATATACATACATATATTAAATACTGGTGATCCTAGAAATTGCTTTTTTAGCATTGTATTTCCTTCCTTCCTTCCTTCCTTCCTTCCTTCCTTCCTTCCTTCCTTCCTTCCTTCCTTCCTTCCTTCCTTCCTTCCTTCCTTCCTTCCTTCCTTCCTTCCTCCCTCCCTCCCTCCCTCCTTCCTACTCTCCCTTCTTGTTTCTTTCTCTGTCTGAAATTATATGGCACAATAACATAGGAAACTTGGCAAATACTCTACTACCACATATTACACAATCCAACAAAGTTTGGAATGTCAAATCTATCACCAGATGGTTGGCCAAATTTGAGCTGCAAAGCCTGAGTGAAGAGATGAACATGTGTATCTAAGTTAACAAAGGCAAAGGATGTTAATTTTCAATAAAGCTTTGTAACCTTGTAAGAGATGATAAGAATTGGTGTGCTGGAGAACTGGAGGGAAAGCCTGCATTTCAAACTAATTGGAGAATGTGATTTATGACTGTTAATTGGAGGAGGGAATTGTGCTTTAATACTATGTGCTCTGGGGAGGGGAATCTAGTTTTTGGCTTTGATTAGTGCCGATGCTATGGTTCTCTAATAAAGATTCTTTAAGGTAAACAATGCCTTGAAGTTCTTTGAAGAGTTTCATCTGTCGGAACCATGACATTCAGCTAAAAACCTCTAACTGCTGCAGCTACTGAAAGTCCCAGGCCACCTGCAGGCCCACTGATCAAGTGTTTCCGATGCGGACAGCAGGGATATCGAGCAGCGAACTACCCAGTCCCCTACCCCCAACAGCAGAGTAGACCAGGACCAGCAGTGAGAAAGAAACTAGTTCAGCAGCCAACAAGAGAGAAATTCAACTGGATCACACAGGAACCTGTTGCCCAAGTCATGTTCCCCACGCAGGAGAATGCCGGGACTCAGGCTGGACTCGCCGCCGCTCTACCCACTTAGAACAGCAATGACGAAGGAGAGAATGACCCAATGGTGAGTCGGCACATCCCACCTTTCTTTCTACCTGCCAAACTCATAATCCCTAAGATGGGGGCACAGGTAGATTTAAAAGTGCTAGTCGATTCTGGATGCTCCCGATGCATTATTAGCTTGCCATTCGCCATGAAAATGGGCATACGAGCAAATCTGCTCTCCAAACCCATGAGGTTCGAGCAAGCCGATGGCTCCCTGATGGGAGGGTCTTTAGTCGCAAAATTAACTGAGCCCCTATGCTTAAAAATAGGTGAGCATTGGGAGTTCATTCGCTTCCTGGTGGGTCCAAAAATGACTGAGGCTGTGATCCTAGGATTATCCTGGTTGGACAAATGGAAGCCATTTATCTGGTGGGAAAAGGGAATGGGAACTGTGAGGCTACCCATAGGGCTCAAGCCCCCCCATTGATTCAATGGACATTACAGGAAACTTTAGCCTACCCAATGAGCAAGCGCATATGGCTGCCTCACCGCAATCAGGCGAGCCATTCATCCCCAATGAGTACTGGGACCTAGAGGAGGCATTTAGTGAGAAAGAATGTGATACCCTGGCTCCCCACCGACCCAATGATTGCTCCATCGAACTGTTGCCGGGAGCCAAACTCCCATGACCGAGAATGTACGGTATGTCCCCCCTCGAAATGGAGGAGATGCAGTGATACGTGGACAAGAACTTAGTGAGAGGATTCATTGAATGGGCCAAGTCTGCTGTGGGAGCCCCTGTGTTGTTTAAAGAAAAAAAGATAGGTCTCTTCATCTCTGCATGGATTATAAAGGTTTGAATGCAGTGAGTGTGGAAAATAAATACTCCCTTCCCCTCCTGAAGGACTTGCTAACCCAGCTGGCTAAGGGGAGTGTTTTCACTAAATTAGACCTAAGAGAGGCATATTACCGGGTAAGGATAAAGGAGGGAGATGAGTGGAAGACTGCTTTCAACTGTCCCATGGGGAGCTATCAATTCAAAGTCATGCCATTTGGACTACAGGGGGCCCCTGCCGTATTCATGCAGCTGATTAATGAGGTCCTACATGATCATTTAAACAAAGGGGTTCTGGTGTATCTTGATGGCATCTTGATATATAGCATGAATATGACTGATCATGTAAAACTAGTGAGAGAAGTGTTAAAGAAACTATTGAATGCCAAGCTTTACGTCAAATTGTCAAAATATGAATTTCACGAGACCCGATTAGATTATCTTGGCTATAGAATTTCCAACCAGGGCATTGAAATGGACCCGACCAAAGTGAAAGTTGTAATTGAATGGCAGCCCCCAAAGACTCGCAAACAGCTCCAGAGCTTCCTAGGTTTCACCAACTTCTACCACCAATTCATCCCCTCCTTTGCCAAGATTGCCCTACCCCTTACGGAACTACTCAAAACAGGGAAAGGGGGAGGGAAGCCATGGCCGGGCCAACCACTAGCATGGACTATGAGCTGTCAAATTGCTTTTGAGAATTTAAAAAGACTATTTGCTGTTGAACTGGTCCTAAAGCACCCCTGCCCAGGGGAGCTCTTTGTAATTCAAGCTGACGCCAGTGATGTGGCCGTTGGAGCTGTATTACTGCAAAAGAACAAAAGTGGGACCTTACAGCCCTGTGCCTACACCTCGAAAAAATTTACTGAGAGCGAGAGGAGGTGGGCTGTGTGGGAAAAGGAGGCTTTTGCAATCTGCTGGTCTCTATTAAACGAGGCACTATCTAGATGGGAGCAAGGTGCCTTTTGAAATATGGACTGATCACAAAAATCTAGAAGCACTGAAAACTCCCCACAAATTGTCCCCAAAACAAGTGCAATGGGCACAGTACTTTAACCATTTTAACTTCACTCTAAAGTACATACTGGGAGGAAAAAACTTCCCAGCTGATGCTCTATCCAGACTGCCCCAGTACAAAAGCCAGCGTGAAGAGGTTAACGAGGCAATTATCTCCAATCCACAAACTGCTGCTCAACTCACGCCTTGCAGAGCCCCTAATCCTGATGACCCTGGGGCAAAGAAAATAAAACAAGAGCTCCTCACCGATCAATGGTTCAAAGACAATGAAACCTCTCTAACATGCAGGGATGATTTGGCTTACAAGGGGGGAAAGTTATACTTGCCAGAAACCCTCCATCACACTCTCTGACACGGCCATGACGTAAAACAGGCTGAACATTTTGGGTATTTAAAAACTCTACATCTCATCCGCTGGCAATTCTGGTGGCCGGGATTAAAATGGGACATGGAAAGTTATGTCTGGAGTTGTATCATATGTGCCACCAAGAAAAGAATTCCAGGGAAAACCCCTGGGTTATTGCAGCCAGTGGTAGACCCTTCTCAACCATGGGAAGAAATTGCTATGGATTTTATAGTAGACCTACCTGAAAGTAGAGGAAATACAGTCATCTGGACTGTGATAGATCTGTTTTCAAAGCAGGCTCACTTCATTGCCTGCAAAGGGCTCCCGTGTGCCCAACAACTGACTAAATTGTTCTTGAAATATATCTATATCTGCATGGTGTCCCTAAATGAATAATTTCAGACAGGGGGGTGCAGTTCACGGCTATGTTTTGGAGGAGCTTTCTTAAATTAATTGGATCATCTCAAGGTCTATCATCTGCTTTTCACCCATCTACTAATGGAGCTGCGGAATCCGCTAACAAAATGGTGGAGCAATATCTCAGATGCTATGTTTCCTACCAACAAACCAACTGGACTGACCTCCTCCCCTTCACAGAGGTGGCTTACAATAACTCTGTTCACAGCAGCACTGGTTTCATGCCTTTCAGAGTAGCCACAGGAAAAGAGTTCAGCCCAATACCTGAATACCCCCAAGCGCCTTGATCAATGGGTGAGGGGATGGGAAGAAGTTTGGAAAAACATGAAGACTGCTTTAAGAAAGGCTTCTGAGACCAATAAAAAGCAAGCAGATAAAAAAGGGTTCCTCAAAGAACATTCCAAGTTGGGGAAAAGGTTTATCTTTATGCCTCAAATTACCCAGTAAGAAATTAGGACCAAAATTCTTGGGGCCTTTCTCCATTGGAAAGATCATTAACCTGGTCACCATAGAATTAAAACTCCCTAGACTTTTAGGAAGAGTTCACTCTGTCTTCCACTGCAGCCTGCTGAAACCTTTTGGGGGTTCCACTTTAAGACCTCCCCCTAAGAAGGCACCCGGACCCCTTGTAGTGGCGGGTCAGATCCATTATGAAGTAAAGCATATTCTTG
Organism: Azemiops feae; assembly: GCA_023970755.1. Taxonomy (NCBI): domain Eukaryota; kingdom Metazoa; phylum Chordata; class Lepidosauria; order Squamata; family Viperidae; genus Azemiops; species Azemiops feae. The sequence goes on from JALGBA010002116.1 coordinate 146,983, forward strand.
ATTCTAGAATTTTTAAAGGGAAATTGCAGTACTTAGTACAATGGAAGGGATATTCGCTGTCTGAAGCCACTTGGGTGAAGTATAGCGATGTGAAAGCTGACAGATTCATCAAAAGATTCTATAGGAAACACCCTAACAAACCAAGAGGCAGTCCCTAACATATGCTTTTGTTTATGTTACAGGATCTGTCCTTTTTGTAAGGGGCCTTGGATGTCAACGCTGCTAACATCGGATGTTTTTGCTTTGACACAGTTGGAGATGCAACCATTTTCTTCTTATGTTTTACTTTTAGAGTTAGAGTTAGAGTTAGATGATGCTGGGGGGAGGAATGTGCATGAGAGTTTAGCTAGACATAACAATACTGGACCTAGTATGTGAACCAAGGTTATTAAAATAAGAGATGATAAGAATTGGCGTGCTGGAGAACTGGAGGGAAAGCCTGCATTTCAATCTAATTGGAGAATGTGATTTATGACTGTTAATTGGAGGAGGGAATTGTGCTTTGATACTATGTGCTCAGGGGAGGAGAATCTAGTTTTTGGCTTTGATTATGTTAGTGCCGATGCTATGCTTCTCTAATAAAGATTCTTTAAGGTAAATAATGCCTCGAAGTTCTTTGAAGAGTTTCATCTGTCGGAATCATGACAGATATCCAGGAATTGCAATTCTGAAACTGTGGGACTCAGGATGCTACTAAGACAACTCATAGTGTCCTGAAAAGTAGGGCCAGTAATTGTAGGTCATCACTTTCTCAAGTGTTACCATTGGTCCAGAGCAGCAAGGCTCTACTTCAATCTCAGCTGTTTCTGCTTTGAAAATTCTTTCCTTTCCTTATAAAATTGGAAAGTTGGAAGAAAAATAAAAGAGAAAAATATTATCAAATGATAATATCAGAATCTCCATAATTTAGTTAGAATAGAGTTGATATTCTTATTTCTTATGCTATAGATGATTGGATTGAACAATGGTGGAAGTAAAGAATATAGTGTGGTTAATACAAAATCTAAGTAAGTTGGAATGTTAGAGGGGGGTTTCAGATATGTTAAGCATGCAGGTACCAAAAAAATGGAAACGACTGAAAGGTGGGGAAGACAAGTGGAAAAGGTCTTCTGTCTTCCTTTTACAGAAGGGATTCTCAACACTGCCTTGAAGATTAAAGTAGCCTGGTAAAACAATTTCTTTTAAAAGTTGAATATTATTAAAATGATGGTTCCTAAGGTTTAAAGAGATTATGGGCTTATTGAAACAATTTCCTAAATCATATTGCTTCCTTGGCTTTGATTTATACATTGTGTGAAGCTAGTTAATATAGTTTTTAAATCATGATTTATGCCTTATTATTTTCTGGGATGTAAGGAAATTGTGGCTTACTCAATAACTGATTGACCTGTGGCTTACTGTGATATACAAAGTCAGCTCCAGTACCAAATTTTGCAATGAATGCATTGGGAAAAAATTTGGATGGTGATTTCAATAAAGATAAACTCTAGTTTGTTTTTCCCTAATGAAAGACTACCTGTATTGAACAGAAACCAGGATCTGAAACTGAAATCTCTAAAGAGAACGATAGAAAGATTTTGAGGGCATCAGCTCATCATTATAATCTGATCCTGATACTAAAGCCTAGGATGGCAATTTTCAACATGTGGAATTCAGGATGTTGCTAAAATAATGCACAGCATTCTGAAAATCAGGGTAGTAATTAGAGTTTTGGGATCATTGGCTGATATTCTCTCAAGTACTATCTTGGTCTAGAATAGCAAACTCTACTTCTACCTTAGCCTCAACAAAAATAAGGGAAATAGGCACAGAGCATTTGATATAAGGAAAAAAATATTTTTTAAAAAATCTTCAAAATAAAGTGTTAGAATCTGCACAATTTTGACAGCACAGACTTGATTTTCTTATTTCTTATGCTGTAGATGATTGGATTGAACAGTGGTGGAAGTAAAGAATATAGGGCAGTTAATGCAAAATCTAAATAAATGGAAGTATTAGAAGAGGGTTTCAGATATGCTAAGCATGCAGGTACCAAAAACATGGAAAAGACTATAAGATGGGGAAGACAAGTTGAAAAACTCTTCTGCCTTGTTTTCACAGATGGGATTTTCAACACTGCCTTGAAAATCAGTGTATAAGAGACAAAAATAAAAATAAAACAACCTAATGTTGCAGTGATACTCACAAATATAACTCCAGCTTCAATTAAACTGAATCCAGAACATGATAACTTTAGCAATTGTGGAATTTCACAGAAAAACTGATGGACAACATTAGAACAGAAAGGAGTGGAAAAAGTCCCACTGGTATGCAACATTGCATAGAGAACACTTGTGACCCACACCAGAATCACAATTTTGGTGCAGGCTTTCCAATTCATCACCATTCCATAGTGCAGTGGATGGCAAATGGCAACATACCGATCATATGCCATTACTGTCAAAAGGGATAAATCCGAAGCTTCAAAACAGACAAAGATCAAGACTTGTGCAAAGCAACCAAAGTAAGAGATGTGTGTGGTGTCCATGAGGGAATTTATCATGGATTTGGGGACAATGACTGAAACAATGCCCAAGTCCTGCACAGCCAAATTCACTAGAAAGAAGTACATGGGGTTGTGTAGTCGATGGTCAAAAGCTACTGCAGAGATGATGAAAAGATTTGTTGCTGTAGTTGCCAGGTATAATATGAAGAATAAGAAGAAATGTAGAAGCTGCAGATGACGATCTTTGGAAAATTCCATGAGCAGAAAGTAAGAAACAATTGACTGATTCTCCATCCTTAGGACTGAGATGAATGCCACATCAGTAAGGAATCAGAGGTGAAAACACCATTAAATTAAAACAATGAAATTACAGCTTGATACGTACTGGGAACAGAAAGAAAAACTTTAAAAGTAATGTGACAACAATTAAACAAACACTACCATGTTAAAAGAATGCCAATGTCTAGTCAGTGCACTTGCCATTTATTTCAATTAATCATTGATGAAATTACCAACCAAAATCTCTCTTCTTCTTTTTTACTTTCTTCCATCCCAATTCTTTACATTGTTTTTATGGTTAAATGTTTGTTAGAATTTGGAAGTGTCTGCCAAGATTTTCCAATTTTAACTATGGAAAAAACTTGGGAGACTTTACATTGGTCATTTTTATTACATTTTTTATAAGACTTAAGTTTTTGGTTAAAAAAAAAAAGGAGTGCCAGTTAAGTTTTGCCCTGGAAATGAGGAGAATGTGAGTTCTTTTCCCACCTTAAGCACGAAAAACTGACTGAGTGACTTTGAGTCACACTCAGCCCAGCCCACCGCACAGGGTTGTTGTTGTGGGAGAAACAGGAGGAAGAAGGAATATTAGGTATGCTTTCAGTTTTGAGTTACTTAAAAATAATAAAGAAGGGATAGCAATAATTAAATAAATATAATATATAATACCTTGATCTCTTAGAGAAAAGACAGGGTATATAATTCCATGAACACATAGATGTAGTGCGTGGGACCAGAGACTGGAGGGGTTTTTTTGACACATGTTCTGGGAGATTTTTGAAAAATAAGATTATAATGCTTAAAACAAACAAATAAATGTTGGTTGAGTATTTATATAAGAAATATGAGAACTTTACTTAAGACACTCATTACATCATTATCTTATTTACATTGTATCTTGGCTCAAAATTTGCTTAATCTTATGGTCAAGACAATTTATTTTATGTTAAATAAAGGGAGGAATTCATTCTCTTTTTCATCCAGAAGTTAAGCCTTATGCTTTAGAACAGGGGTGTCACACTGCCGGCCCATGGGCTGGTTGCATCATACGGAGGCTGTGCCCACCCCAGCTATGGCAATGCAAAAAAAGTCATGATATGTTGCGACAAATCACGTGATGCAGCTAGTTTGGCACAAGTGTTTCAGAAGACGTCTGCTAGCATTTCTAATTCCAGAAGACATTCCACTCTGAAGAAAAATAGATTGCCTTTACCTTTTGTACTATAATTGTAATAACCATAGGAAATAAAATTAATAGTATTAAAAGGGATCCAATAATTTCAAAGTAAGATCGGGCAAACATTCCCCTTAACTTTTCTTATTTGAATTCCTAATTGCTATGTTTTGTTGGCCCAATGGCAACAGATGTAACAAAATAATAATGGTAATTGGTAAAGATGTCAAAATTATGTACTCTTCCCAGTCATAATTTTTGTTAGTCAGAACAAGGACCAAACCTCATTTGCTTTTCCATGAGACTTCTTGTGTTGTGGTCTGCTTCTCTTTCCTCCTTTCCTCTTTTTCTCTTACTTCAAGTCATTCAGAAGATATGCAAACAGGGATAGCCAGCCCTAAGCTTCTACCTCACTTGCCTTTGAGAGAAACCTCATTGAGCCTCTGAAGTGAGATTCCTTGCCCCCTAGACTGAAAGAGCTCCACCAGTGTGGCCTTGATGCTGACAAAGGCCAGCTATGCCCCTCCCAGGATTTGGACTTGTGGGACAGCCCAAGGAGATGATTGGGCTTTATGTAATATGAGCCATATTGCTTTCCTGGACTTTGCATGTACAGCTTTCCTGACTCCTTGAAGCAAACAAGTTGAGTTGGGTTTCATAGCCTGGAAGAGCACAATGGTGTCAACTGATCAGCTGGATTCAAAATCAATCAAACCTTTCAGATTGGTCTTAGTCTTCAGCTTCAAGAGAACTGTGGTTTGAGAAAGCCAAGAAATGCATTAAGGAAATCCAGCAAAACCCACTATCTTCCTTCCTTTCCAATTGATAGGGAAACCCTCTAATGCTAGCCTTCAAACTTTGTAATTCTGGGTACATATACATGCTTTTAAAAATATTCTTAATTATCATTTCTATTTTTCTCACAGTTTATTACTTATACTATTTTAGCATAATAAAGTAATAAGCCATCATAATGGTGTATTAAAATAGATTATTCCACTGACTGATAAATGTTGGCCTGGATGTACACTTTATTGACTAGCTAAGTTTTTAAAAACTCATATTTGAATGTTCCCACCAAAAAATAACAAAGAATAACAAGAGATTTGTCTCTTCCATTGTTTTTGCTCTAGTATAGAATGAACACATTCTACCATAGTAATGAATTTGAACAACATGAATCAAATTTTTAACTAGAATGGAAAACAAACATTATCCCAGATGAATCTAGAAATGATATTATAGATGCTAATTCAGCAATTAGTACTCAGTTCAACCAGGGTATTTAAATTTGTGCAAATTGTAAAGTACCCCTTTTTAAATATCCAGTATCTGCATGTGGAAGATATACCATTATGTTAAGCATTAACTTGTTTCATTATTTAGGAAAGTTATGGACCACCCCCTCTGCTACAGTAGATTTCCATTATTTTCTTCATAATACTTTAAATCTACCTTTTAGGATAAATCTCCCAACCCTAAAAAGTTTCTCTATTGTAGCAAAGTAGTACTGGGTTATAATTTTATTTGTTTTTCAATCCTTTCCCCAGAGTCAGAAGTATAAAAGCGAGTCTAACACAGAGTCATTGATATCTAAAGAAGTGCCAATTCACTCTAGAAAGTAGGAAATGGCCTTTTGGCAGAACAATCAATGTATAGTAATCATCACTTACTATTTTTCTTCACAGATTTATTATTCAGTAATGCAGAAATGCTATAGAAATTGTCCAGCTATGAAAAAGATGTATCAGTGTAACTGAGTTTATATTTGGGAAGCTCAATAATAAGTTGACTTTATATTTGCAATTATTTTGCTTCCTTCTAGACTATACAAAAAAATAACAAAATATTATAATGAGTGTCTGGATGTTTAATATAATTAGCGATTAGCAGTTACTAGTCTCAACACATGGGATTCTCCAGGGAATCACCTAGGGTATCCCCCATCTCCCATTATTTTTATTTTCTAAACATCGCTTAGGAGGCAGGATTCAGTCTGGGTCAGTCACCAGGACCAGAGGTTTAGTCTTCCAGGTTTTCAGACTCCTGACAATGGGTTCCAGCACGAGTCCAAAAGCATGAAAGACAAAACCTCTGGTCCCAATGATCCAAATTGGATCCTGCAATATTATCCTGGGACTTGTATATTCATCTTCATTCATGAGGTCTAATATATATTAAACATTGTTGGTTCTTGAAATTTATTTTAGGATATCGTTCCTTCTGATAAGCACAATATTTTATTAATACTAATGACATATACTGCAGACAAGGGAACCTGGCAAATATTCATGAACCCTAAAATAAGATAAAGTTAAATCTATCAATAACTGTAATTCATGCTTGCTCCAGATTGGCAAAAAAAAGTCCCACTGAATACTTGACTATGAGTTCATTTTCACATTGCACATATAGGTGGTCCTTGCCTATTGATCACAACTGGGATTGGCAAATCTGTTAGTAAGTGCCCCAGTCCTTGTGACATCACAGGATCATGCCAGACTTACCACTTTATTTCCACTTCTGTCATTAAATGAATCACTGGGGTTATTAAATAAGATATCATATGATCACTACTTAAAATTCCATTTCTTCATCCTTCATTAATGCTGCTTGGAGGGAGCCAGTTATTAAGCACATGAATGGCAATCACATGACCCTTGGATGCTACCACATTCGTAAATGCAAAGCCATTTTTTCCCTAACCTTTGTAACTGTTGCTCAGTGAGGCAGTTGGTAAGTGCCTGTATCATTATAAAGTATTTATAAAAGCAAGGATTACCTGAACCATTATAAAATGTTTTTAAATTTGTCTGTTTATGACACATGGAAAAGTTTCTTTGCCAGCTTTGACCTTTTGGAAATATCCTTTGATGACAAATCCATGTTTATGGCATATGATGTCCACTTCTGCACCCCATTTAATACAGAAGATCGTCTATATTCAATAGATGTTATCTCTTTTGCGGAATTTTGTAAAGAGATTAAATCATTTTTCTACCATGTGTATGTGTGTGTGTGTGTGCATGCGTGCACATGTGTGTGGGGGGGGCATGCATGTTTGTGCATGTGTCTATGACCCCTTCCATGTGTTGTCTTGTGAAAAGAATTAGTGTCTCATCTGCTGTGTCTGACAGTATAAGTCTCTAGGTGGCACAATGTTACCATTAAGAAATGGGCTACTGGCTCAAATTCCACTCTCCTCTTGTTCAGGTGACTGTGCTATCATTTCTGTGGCTTGTTCTTGAGCATCAAGGATGTCAATAACTTTCTTTTTTGGATGCTGTTCACTGTTTCCAGTAATGGGATTCCTATATGAAACAGTGACATTTCATTACCATACAATGTAAGAAGGATATGAAATTATGTAGCAGGCAGCATCAGAGTCCTTCATCCATGCTGCCTCATTTGTTAAGTAGGTTGATTGGTGTTTGTTTCCCTGCCAATATTGGGTGACAGGAGAAAGAAAAGTCAGGAATCCATATGTGCAGCTCGTGTGGATGTACTGGAAGTTTGGCAAGGGGAAATTGGGCAGCTGAGTCTCCTTTTCTTAGATGGCAGTTTTCAACACATGGAATTCAGTATGCTGCTAAAGCAACACATAACACCATGAAAAATAGGGCAGTAATTAGAGTTTTGGGATTATTGGTTGACACCTTCTCAAGTACTACCATTGGTCCAGAATGGCAAACTCTACTTCTACCTCAGCATCAAAAATGAGGGAAAAAGACACAGAGCATTTGATGTAAGGAAAAAAAAATAGAAACAAATATTCAAAATAAAATGTTAGAATCTCCCCAATTTAGACAGCACAGACTTGATATTCTTATTTCTTATGCTATAGATGATTGTATTGAATAGGGGTGGGAATAAAAAAACATAAGCCAATCAATGCTACATCTAAGTAAGACGGGATGTCAGAGGGAGATCACAAATATGCCAAACAGACTGTTATCTGACACATAAAAAGTCTATAAGGTGGGGAAAACAACTGGAAAAGGCCTTCTGCCTTCCTTTCACAGAAGGGATTCTCAACACTGCCTTAAAGATCATAGTGTATAAGACAATGATAAAAACAAAGCAACTAAACCCTGCAATGACACCAGCCACAAGGATTCCAGCTTCAACTAGACTGAAACAAAAGCAGGATAACTTGTGGAATTTCACAGAAAAACTGGTTGACAACATTAGAACAAAAAGGGGTGGAAAAGCTGCCAGTGGTATGCAAAATTCCATAGAGTAGACCATTAACCCCCACTAGAATCATTACTTTGGTGCAGGCTTTCCAAGTCATCACCATCCCATAGTGCAGTGGATAACAAAGAGCAATATATTGATCATATGCCATGACAGTCAGGAGGGAGAAATCAGCATCTTCAAAGCAGTGTAAAAGATGCCAGAAGTTTGCAAAATTTCACAAGGAAGACCTTAAACCCCCACAACAATCACTATTTTGGTACAGGTTTTCCAATTCATCACCATCCCATAGTGCAGTGGATAACAAAGAGCAATATATTGATCATATGCCATGACAGTCAGGAGGGAGAAATCAGCACCTTCAAAGCAAGCAAAGATAAAGAGTTGAACAACACAACCCAGGTAAGAGATGTGTCTGGTATCCCTAAGGGAATTTATCATGGATTTGGGGATAATGACTGAAACAATGCCAAGGTCCTGCACAGCCAAACTCACCAGAAACAAGAGCTATGCAATTGATTATCTACAGGCACTGAAGAAATGATTAGAAGATTTGATGTTATATTTGCAAGATATAACACAAAGAACAAGAAATGTAGAAGCTGCAGATGTTGATCTTTGGAGAATTCTAGAAAGTAAGACACAGTGGTTTGATTCTCCATTTTTAAGTTATGATTAAGATGAATGTCACATCTGCAAGAAATTAGGGATGAGAGAAACAACAATTAAAACCCATATACAATATTTAGAGAATGACTAATTCTCTAATTAGTCCAATTGGTACCCTCTCTGTATTCAAGTCTCCTAGTCCAACCTCCTGCTCAAGACAGGAGACCTTATACCATCCCGTGAAACGGTTTTTGAAAACCTCAAGTGATGGAGCAGCCACAATCTCAGGAGGCAAGCTATTACATTGATTAATGTTCTCACTGACAGAAAATTTATTCTTATGTTTAGGTTGGATCTCTCTTTAACCATTACATCTTGTCCTGTGCTCTGGGGCTTTAGAGAATCAGTCAATCATGTGCTCCTTAATTCTTCTCTATGATAGGCTACACATGCTTAGTTTCCTCAACTGTTTATCATATGATTTAGCCAGTGGTGGGATTCAGCCAGTTCGCACCACTTCAGCAGAACTAGTAGCTATTTTTTTGTTATCCAGGCCCAGAATGGACTTCTGGAAGTGGCATCCACACAGAAAACTTGTTATTCACATATTTGAATCCCACCACTGGATTTAGCCTCTAGACTCCTTATCACCTTTGTTGGACTTTGCACAGTTTCCAGGAACTGAACAGATTTTTTAAATATCGTGGTGACCAGAATTCGATGCAGAATTCCAAGTGTGGCCTCACTAGCATAGTGTAAAGTAGTACATTACTTCTCGTTGCTTGACACTATACCTTTGTTGATGCAGCCTAAGATGGCATTGGCTTTTTTTGTCAGCTGCAGCACTTTGCTGGCTCAGACTTAAGTGGGGGGTCCACTAGGATATCTAGATCCCTCTCAAAGTTACTACTGTTGATCCAGGTACTACCTATTCTGTACCTATGCTTTTGGTTCTTCCTATCTAAGTGCATGAGCTTACTTTTCTTACCACTGAACTGTATCTCTATGGAGAGGAGTCAACTGTAATTTTGGAATATAAACCTGAAACCAATTTTTATTATGATGGTTTAAAAAGAAGCCTTCCAACACAATTGAAAGAAGAGCTTCAAGAAAATTTGCAATTTTTAAAAGGACAGGTTTGGGACTTTTTTCTCATGGATGTTAACAAGGTTGGGAAATCCTTGAGAAAAAGAAAAGCTTGTAATTACTTAAAAAACATTCCAGAGAACAAAAAGATCTTATTTCATGAAAACAAACTGGAAGAAGTGACTTAAACCTAATGAGTCCATTGGAATTAGGATGGATTTTCATTGGTTTCATATTTCTAATTGAAAGAAAGTACACTGGGTGCTATCTAACAAAATGAAATTCAATGGTGAAAAAAGTAAAGTTCTACATTTAGGCAAGAAAAACCAAATGTACAGGTATAGTATAGGTGGTACCTTGCTCAATAGTAGTAACTGTGAGAGGGATCTTGGAGTCCTAGTGGACAATCACTTAGATATGAGCCAGCAGTGTGCTGCAGCTGCCAAAAAAGCCAACACAGTGTTAGGCTGCATTAACAGAGGGATAGAATCAAGATCACATGAAGTATTAATACCACTTTACAATGCCTTGGTAAGGCCACACTTGGAATACTGCATCCAGTTTTGGTCACCACGATGTAAAAAAGATGTTGAGACTCTAGAAAGAGTACAGAGAAGAGCAACAAAGATGATTAGAGGTCTGGAGGCTAAAACATATAAGGAACGGTTGTTGGAATTGGGTATGTCTAGTTTAATGAAGAGAAGAACGAGGGGGGATATGATAGCAGTGTTCCAATATCTCAGCGGCGGCCACAAAGAAGAGGGAGTCAAGCTATTCTCCAAAGTGCCTGAAGGCAGGACAAGAAGCAACGGATGGAAACAACTAATCAAGGAGAGAAGCAACCTAGAACTAAGGAGAAACTTCCTGACAGTTAGAACAATTAACCAGTGGAACAACCTGCCTCCAGAAGTGGTGAATGCTCCAACACTGGAAGTTTTTAAGAAGAGACTGGACAGTCATTTGTCCGAAATGGTATAGGGTTTCCTGCCTGAGCAGGGGGTTGGGCTAGATGACCTCCAAGGTCCCTTCCAACTTTATTGTTGTTGTTGTTGTTGTTGTGGTTGTTGTTGTTGTTGTTATTATTATTATTATTAATTATTATTATTATTATTATTGATCATCGCACAGTCAGCCAGATGTTCAGACTGGATTTGGCATTTTGTCTACCTATCGAGTCCTTACCAAGGACCTGGGATAAGCAGATGTGGATGTTTGATGTTATTACAGATATCGTCGCAGGATGGAGGCGGTTTCTAGCAAGGCCGCCTTTTGCAATTGACTAATGGCGAATTTGTTAATGCCAATGGTGTTCAGGTGGTGCTCCAGTTGTTTTGGGATTGCACCCAAAGCGCCTATTACTATTGGTACTACCCTTGCTTGCTTTTGCCACAGTCTTTCTACTTCTATTTGTAGGTCTTTGTATTTTGTTATCTTCTCCAGTTCTTTCTCGTCTATTCTGTTGTCTCCAGGCACTGCCACATCCACTATCCAGACTTTTTTGTCTTTCTTATCGACAATTGTTAAGTCCGGGGTGTTATGTTGCAGGTGCTTGTCTGTTTGAATTCTGAAGTCCCAGAGCAGTTTAACTTTATCATTTTCTATGACTTTCTCTATTTTATGATCCCACCAGTTCTTGCTTCCAGGCAAATGATATTTCTTGCAGATCTTCCAATGCACCATTGTTGCTACTTTGTCATGCCGCTGCTTGTAGTCAGTCTGTGCGATCTTCTTGCAGCAGCTTACTAGGTGGTCCACTGTTTCTTCAGCGTGTTTGCATAGGCGGCACTTACTGTATTATTATTATTATTATTATTATTATTATTATTATTATTATTATTATTATTATTATTATTATTATTATTATTATTATTATTATTATTATTATTATTATTATTATTATTATTATTATTATTATTATTATTTCCTTTATATATAATACTTAAATAATTCCTAAAGTTTGTAAAATATTATTATATATATATATATTATTGGTTTTTTTACAATAACAATCTTTAGTGTTTAGTAAGCAACGCGTTGTCTGGGTTCACATATTTAACATTAATAGTAATACAGTTTCCATTCCTACTCTTCATTCCATTTTTCTAGCCATTTATAAAAAAATTTCCATGTTTGAAAGTATTCTGAATCTTGTTTCCCTTTCATTTTCAATGTGACCCTATCCATTTCTGCACAGTTCAGGATTTTCTTGATTATATCTTCTTCAGATGGTATTTCTTCATTTTTCCAATACTGAGCAAAGCCGGGCGTTTACAGCAAGCCTGTAATCCAGCTGCTCTGGAAGCTGAGGCTGGCGGATTGCTTGAGCTCAGGAGTTCTGGGCTGCAGTGGGCTATGCCGATCGGGTGTCCGCACTAAGTTTGGCATCAATATGGTGATCCCCGGGGAGCCGAGGGCCACCAGGTTGCCTAAGGAAGTTTGTAAAATATTATTCAAAGTGTATTTAAAAATATGTTGAGAAAATTAAAGAAAAAGATGTATTAGTCTAAAGAAAAATCTAGAGCTTTAAAAAAAGAAAAAAAATTCTATGAGGATAACTTGGAGGGAGTAATCTAATTTTAATGAGTTAATTGGAGTTAGTTGGAATTTTATTGGTCTGAAAGTGAACTTTAAAGTATGTATGCTAAAAGGAAGTTTTTTAAAAAGATACATTAGAATGTTAATGTTAATTTAATTTTAATTTTAGAAATGTTTTTAAGAAAAGCTTGGTGCTTTAAAATGGATGAAAAAAATATTTTTTCCTTTAAAGTTAAAGAATCTGAAATAATACAATGAATTTTGTTAATATAAATGGTGATATTTTATAAAGATTATCAAGTGCAAATAAGAATATATATTATTTTAACAGCAAGGAAGATAAAGTAGTAATGGTTAAATTGATTGTTCTATTCAAAGAGAGAATATATTTAGTTTTTTTATTTGGATATCACTTCCAGATTTTGTGCTTATGGTGAAAAAAAAAATGAAACTTTGACTTTGGTTTTGCCGGTTAGATGGATTTGTTGTTGTAGAAACGGCTAGTTATATACTAATGTGTAAAAGTAAAAAGTTGTGGTTGCAATGTTATCTTGTAGTGTGTTAAAAAGAGTCAGAAGTCAACACATTTTTCTTTCTTCCCTTGTATCTCATATTTTCTTTGCCCCTTTCTTTTTCCTTCCCTTAATTTCCTAATTATATTTTTCTTTCTATTTTATACGTTGATAAAACAATAAGTTATAAAATAGCATTTGGGGATATTGACTGAAACAATGCCCAATGCTGCACAGCCAAATTCATCAGAAACAGGTTCACAGGGATATGCAGTTGATTATGTAGAAGATTTGCTGCTATAAGTTGCCAGATAAAACACAGAAAACAAGAAGCTTTGTAACTCATGGAACTCTCCGCTCATAACTTGCTGAAAGATTGTAGCTGGTCTTTTAGTTGATGCTTTAGGGAAATTAAGAAAAGAAACCCCATCAAATGGTGTATATCCCATCATAAAACCCCATTGCTCAAGAGGGATCCATGGCAAGATGGCGGCGCCTTGCTTGGCTGCGGCTGCTTCAGCTCTCAAAGGTGTGGGGGTTAGGGAGGGAAATGTACAATTGGAAATAGGGACAACTAAGCTGAGTTGGGCTGCTAAACTTTCATACGAACGTCAGTCCATATTGGAGATGAAGAGATTCAGCGTGGAAGGAAAGGTGGAGAAAACTGTTCAGGAGAGACTGCATGGCTTCGGATTACTGCGAAGGAGGAGGAGAAAACCAGGGACGGAGTTGCCGGCAGCTGACATGGAGGGTGAGAGATCAACTGAAATATCTGGAGGAGCTGGGAGGAAGAAAAGGAATTGCTGGAGGGGGAAACAGCATCGTGCTCAGTGTTTTGAGCAGCAAAAGCAGCAAAGGCAGCATTTCGGGCCGCAGGGGCAGAGTGGAGAAGCAGCCATTGCAGCTGGGAAGTTTCCCTCCGCTGCTGTTTATCTCCAGAAGAAAAGGAGGAGGTGCGACCGGAAGAGGAAGCGTGGCAAACGTGGAGGCCTAACATCTAGGCTGAAAGCTAGACCTTACAGAGTGTCTCTTCCATCTATTTTGTTTGCAAATGCTCGCTCCTTAGAACCAAAAATGGATTACTTAAGGCTGGATTTAACAACAAATCAGGAGGTGAGAAATTGCTGTGTTATTATTGCAACAGAGACTTGGTTAAAGCCCTCTGTTCCAGATAGTGCTGTTAGCTTGATGGGATTTTCAACATTTCGGTTGGACAGGAGTTCTACTCTTAGTGGAAAATCCAGGGGAGGGGGTGTCTGTTTTTATATAAATGACAGATGGTGTAATAATGCCAAGGTGGTTTCAAGTCTGTGCTCCCCGAATGTGGAGCTTCTGACCATCAAATGCAGACCCTTCTATCTGCCTAGAGAATTCTCTGTTACCATTATCACAGCTGTGTATATCCCCCCTGATGCAAACAGAGAAGAGGCCCTGAAGGTTCTCCACCATACCATCAGTGACTTACAAACTACTCACCCAGAAGGTGCATTTATTGCTGTGGGAGACTTTAACCAAGTGGATTTGAAAGCTACCCTGCCACATTTCCATCAATATGTGGACTTTGCAACCAGAGGGGACAATACACTGGATCTTGCTTATTCCAACATCAAGAAGGCTTTCAAAGCTATCCCCCGCCCTCACCTGGGCTCCTCTGACCATCTCTCAGTGCTGCTTATTCCAGCATATAAACCTTTATTAGTCAGAGTGAAACCTACAGTAAAGCAGGTGAGGATTTGGACAGAGGGAGCTATAGAAGCATTACAAGACTGCTTTGAATGTACAGATTGGGGCATGTTTAAGGAAGCAGCTACTGATAACCAACATACAAATGTTGAGGAGTATGCCACCACGGTGTCTGCATATATCCAAAAGTGCATAGAAGATGTCTGTGTCCTGAAAAGCTTTGTTGTGAGGGCGAATGAAAAACCGTGGCTTTCTTATGAGGTCCGCAAGATGCTGAAAGCATGGAATGTGGCTTTTAAATTTGGGGACATGCTGGCACTTAGAACAGCCAGAGCAAATCTGAAAAGTGCCGTAAAAGGTGCAAAGCAAGCCCATTGCCAGAAAATTCTGAACTTTTTTCAGGACCAAACAAACACCAGGCAAATGTGGCAAGGGATCCAGGCCATTACGGATTACAAGGTGGCTCCATCGAGATGTAAGGATGACACAGACTTCCTAAACAAACTGAATGCATTCTTTGGTAGATTTGAGGCATCAAATAGTACTCCTGCTAGGAAAGCTGTGCCCCATCCTGATGAGCAAGTGCCTAGCTTTGATGTCACCTCTGTCCGGAAAACACTGCAGACAGTTAACATTCGGAAAGCAGCAGGCCCAGATAACATCCCTGGACGTGTCCTCAGGGAATGCGCAGAGGAGCTGGCTTGTGTTCTCACTGATATTTTCAACCTCTCATTGCAGCAGGCAGTGGTCCCATCGTGTTTTAAGATGGCCATCATCTTGCCAGTGCCAAAAAAGTCCACAATTACAGGCCTCAATGATTACCGTCCGGTTGCACTGACATCCACCATCATGAAATGCTTTGAGAAGCTGATAAAAGACACTATTGTATCTAGCCTCCCGCCAGCATTTGACCCGCTTCAGTTTGCCTACCGACCAAATCGCTCTACGGAGGATGCTATTTCTTCCGTTCTCCATCTGAGCCTGAAGCACTTGGAGGAAAGAAATACTCATGTGCGTTTGCTGTTTGTCGACTTCAGTTCGGCGTTTAACACAATCATTCCCCAGCATCTAGTAGACAAACTGGGCCTTTTAGGCTTAAACACTCCTTTGTGCAACTGGATTCTGGATTTTCTTACCAACAGGCCCCAATATGTGCGAGTTGGAACAAATACCTCAAATACCATTTTCTTGAGCACAGGTTCTCCTCAGGGCTGCGTCTTAAGTCCGCTGCTGTTCACCCTGTTGACCCATGACTGCTGTGCTAGGTTTGCCACCAACCATATTGTGAAGTTCGCAGATGATACAACAGTAGTGGGCCTTATTCAGGATGACAAGGTGGAAGCTTACTGCAAGGAGGTTGAGGGGTTGGTGAACTGGTGCAAGGAAAACAGCCTAGTTTTAAATACAAGAAAAACCAAAGAGATCATTGTTGATTTCAGAAAAGGCAGGCACAGCCACACTTCTCTGTGCATTAATGATTCACCTGTGGAGATGGTTACCAGCATCAAATTCCTGGGTGTGCAGCTAACGAGTAGGCGACTTGGTCGCTAAACAGTGAGAAATGGTGAAGCGGGACAGCAGCGCCTGCATTTTCTGCGCCGCATGAGAAAAGCACATCTTCCTTCCCCTGTCCTGACCACTTTCTACAGGGGGACAATCAAGAGCATCCTGTCATACAGCATCACAGTCTGGTTTGGAGGCATCACTGCTTCAGACAGGAAGGCGGTGCAGAGAGTGGTGAGGATGGCCGAAAAGATCATTGGCAGTTCCCTCCCTACCATCCAGGACATAGCACAGAAGCGTTGCTTGAGCAGGGCCCGCAAGATTTTCTGGGACACTACACATCCTCTTCACAACCTGTTTTCCTTGTTACCTTCTGGGAGGAGGCTTCGTGGTATCTGTAGCAGAACATCCAGATTCAGCCATAGTTTCATTCCATACAGCATTAACCTTGCGAACTCTCAAACTTCCTCCTTGCGTTATATATTCAAGATGGACAGTATTTAATATTTATTTGCTATGTATATGTAGGGATGTGGGTCTATATATATGTTGTACATAGTATGTTTAGGTGTGTGTCATGTATATGTTTCACTTTGAGAGCGGGCAACTAAATTTCATTTTTTATGTGTGCCATTGTGCCCACAATATAAAAATGACAATAAAGGTTATTTATCTTTATTTTTATCTTTAAAAAGACTTCTTTACCTCAAATACATTTTAAGCTGTGAAAAGATATCAAGACAAGTGGGCAGAGTTTAAGCACATAATTGAAGAAGGAGGGTGCTTGATTATAAGTGGTACTGTAGAGCCAGCTGGAAAATTGTGCAAGAACATCCTGATAAATCTGAATAAAACACATGTAAACGCATGTTGATTATTTTCCTTTAAATAATCCACATTTATTTGTTTATTAATATTGCCAGGGCACCTATGCCAACTAGCAAGAATTAAAATACAATATAAAAACAATATATATTATAAATACCCCAAAATACCATTCTCAGCCACAAAATGGCACCAGAAAACACCCTCATCAATAATATAAACCAGAGTTCCCTTAATATTGGGCTGTAAAAAATACCAGTCTCTAAAGAAAGATATAGTCTAACAAATCCCATGACATACTCTAGGTAATTGGCTGGTAGAGTGTAAGAAGGACATGGAATGATATAGGAGGCAGTGTTAGTTCCTCATCCATGTCACATCATAGGTTAAGGTGAGCTGTAAGTGCTTGTTTCTCCTCAATATTAGATACTGGGTGGGAGGAGATACAAAAGTCAGGAGTACTATTGATGGATCTACTGGAAGATTTGCAAGGGTGAATGGGTAGTACTGTGTATCTCTTTCCTTTAGATGCATGGTACATAGAAAACTATATGGTTCATGTAAGGTTGATTCATGTAATGTTGATAATATGTAATGCATATTATATAATGCATTATTCTGCATTATTTAATGCTAGAATAAAGCAAGCATTTATTTCAGTCACTGAAGTTTTGTACTTGAGTTACATTTTGTTCTGCTTTGTCTTGATGATACTCCTGGGTGGCATAGGATGTTCTTTCTGATATTCAATCCAATTAACCTCTTTGACTTTGAGATGGTGTTATTGCCACCTGGTAGAAACAAGAATTCCTTAAACCTGATGATTTCATTTTAGGCAAGAAAGTAAAACATTCTAAGAGAAGATAGAAATATCCTTGAAAAAAATGAGGTAAAATAATGTTTGCATTGTCTACTACTTTAAATGACATGGACAAAACTTACAATAATAAAAATATAAACAATATTGTGAAGCTTCAAATTGAATAGCCTCTTTCTTTTTCTGAAGTGTTTCTAAACAAGGCAAGTGTCTCCCATATAGCTCATGGTGCAAATACACATCTCTAACTTTCCTGATAAACTTTGTGTACTATTTTTTGTGGGATGGAGATCTTATAGGTAAAATAACACATCAACAAAAGCTGAGCAAATTTCCAGTTTTCACTTCAATTCCTCTAGCATGGAAATCTAAGTTTCCCATAAATTTAGAACTGCAATCAAAGGGCTTTTGTGTTGCAGTCAAACTTACTCCAGCATCTGAGGACAAGGCACAATTTATTCTGTTAATGATGAACAGTATTTGCCGTTGAGTTTTCCTATTAAGAAAAAATGAATGGGGAGAAATTCAGTGTCATTCAATGAACTGGGCAAAAATTTGGTAAATTTTGGATTAAAAACTATAATGTTCTTTAAAAGAGCAGATAATGTAAAGAAAGAAAATATAGAAAAAAATGTTCAAAATAAAATGTCAGAATCTCCACAATTTAGAAAGCACAAATTTGATATTCTTATTTCTTATGCTGTAGATGATTGGATTGAATAGAGGTGGGAGTAAAGAATAGAAGGCAGTTAATGCTAAATCTAAATAAGATGGAGTGCCAGAGGGAGATCGCAAATAGGCCAGACATGAAGTTACCAAAAACATACAAAAGATTATAAGGTGGGGAAGACAAGTGGAAAATGTTTTCTGCCTTCCTTTCACAGAAGGGATTCTCAACACTGCCTTGAAGATCATAGTGTAGGAGAAAATGATGAAAAAAAAGCAACCAAACCCTCCAATGACACCAGCTGCAAGGGCTCCAATTTCAGTTAGACTGAAACCAAAGCAGGATAGTTTTAACAGTTGTGGAATTTCACAGAAAAATTGGTTGACAACATTAGAACAGAAAGGGGTGGAAAAAGTGCCAGTGGTATGCAAAATTCCTAGGAGGAAACCTGTAACCTCCACTAGAATCATTATTTTGGTGCATGCTGTCCAATTCATCACCATCTCATAGTGCAGTGGATAACAAATAGCAACATACCGATCATATGCCATGACAGTCAGGAGGGAGAAATCAGCACCTTCAAAGCAGACAAAGATAAAGACTTGAGCAACACAACCCAAGTAAGAGATGTATCTAGTATCCTTAAGCGAATTTATCATGGATTTGGGGACGATGACTGAAACAATGCCCAGGTCCTGCACAGCCAAATTCATTAGAAACAAGTGCATGGGGGTATGCAATTGATTATCTAAAGCTACTGCAGAAATGATTAGAAGATTTGCTGTTATAGTTGCCAGATATAATGCAAAGAACAAGAAGAAATGTAGAATCTGCAGATGTCGATCTTTGGAGAATTCCAGGAGCAGAAAGTAAGACACGGTACTTTGATTCTCCATGTTTAAGTTAAGATGAAGATGAATGCCACATCTGAAAGGAATTTGAGGTGAGAACAATAACAATTAGAACATGTCCACAACATTTAGAGAATGTCTAATTCTCTAATTAGTCCAATCAGTGCATTCTCCATTTGCTTTAATCCATTACAGATTAAGGAACAAATCATTAACCTCTCCCATCCTGCCCCTTCCCATCCTAATCATATTTTTATGTAATGTTTAAACTATAAGAGGCTATCAAAAATATTCTTAGTGATGGATATTCAGTTGGATCTCTGGACTAGTCATTTTCTCAGCACTCTTATAAGCTTGCAGTAGTGGGAAAAAACTTTCCTGGAGGAAAGGCAAGATACAAATCTTAAAAGTGGAGGCTGTCCAAATATTCAAATCACTTACCATTTTTCTGCACAGAAATTTTCTTTCTTATGATACATGATGTTTAGACCCAGTATAGATTCAGTAATGGAGAAATAGTACCCAACATTTGTTCTATCATATAAATGTGTATCATCAGTGGGAAAGTTTGTTTATATTTGACATGCTTAATGATCTTTTGGTATCCCTCCAGACTTAATTACCCAGCATAGGACTATAGAGTCCAAGCTAAGCAAAATATTAAATGAAAACTACTGTTATTCATTCTAAAATAGGTATAAGAAAATGTCATGAAAAATGTTCTAGAGCACATCTTATTACTTGGAATTTTGTTTATGTGTATTTTTTAAAAAAAATATTTCATCTTTCATACTTCTATTGAACAGAATGCCTCAAATCCACTACTTTAACATTTTAATGATATTATTGACTAAGAATCAGACCTGTATGTGGCATTCAAAATCTCAACATTTTTGGGCACATAGACGTATTTGCAGTTATGCCTACTTAACTAATGAAGTTTTGTTCTTCCTCTTTAAAGTATCTCCCGTTTACTGCCATTATTATCTTTTAAAAATGCTAATGTAATTTAATATATTACTTAAAATAATCACACTTTTGTAAATTGATTTTTCCAGCATGCCATTTTTCTCTCTCATCAGCTCTGATTATAGTTAAGCCTTTGGGTGATACCACTTTATCTGTCGATGACTTACAGCCATAATTCCAGGCTCAATTCTGACATAGGTCAAGACCTCACAGTAGACCAGAGTTTGTAGAAAATATTGATGATCTCTAGGATAAGACAATAATTGCAATTCATTCTTGCATCAGGTTGAGATAATCTTTGAGACATCACATGACTATCACTGGACTTTCAACCTCACTTCTGCTTTGGTTGTTACAGAAATCACAAGGGTTGTTAAACCAGACAGCACATGTCTACTACTTGCAATTTCAATTCCTTTTTTCCCGTTAATTCTACCATAGAGGTTGATTATTAACCACATGAATGGTGATCACATGACTGCTTTATGCTATGATATTTATAAATATTTATAAATATTTATAAATATTTATAAATTCTACATAGTTGACAAGCTTTTGGATGTGATGATGATGAATCTGTCTTTATAGCACTGGATGTCAATTTCTCCATCTCATTTAATACAGAAAAATGATTTGAATACAATAGACTACCTCCCCTTTTGGGAATTTTGTAAAGAGAGTCAATCACATTTCTACCAGCTTATAGCCAGAGTGCCTGTGTGTGCTTGTGAGTGTATATATGCAAGGAAAGGAGTGGCAGAAACTTGGGCAGATTTAAACGAGGGATCAATATGAAATTTCTACATAGCCCCAAATGAACTAAGTCCAGCCCTTCTTGAATTCTGTTGACTCTTCTCTAACTTCTAGCAGCTGCTAACCATTAGTTGAGAATATTCCTGTGCATAGGCACGAGTAGCAATAAATCAGATTAATTGCACCATCACATTTCTATGTCTGTGTTTCTCTCTCTCTCTCTCTCTCTCTCTCTCTCTCTCTCTCTCTCTCTCATTTTTCAATTACAGAATAACAGAGTTGGAAGGGACCTTGGAGGTCCTAGTCCAACCCCCTGCTCAAGCAGGAGACCTATACCATTCCAGACAAATGGCTGTCCAGTTGTCCAATTGTCCAGTTCCAATCTCTATCATTTCTCTCTCTCCCTCTCCCTCTCCCTCTCACTAACCCTAAGCCTAACCCTTTCCCTGTCTGTCTCACTGTCTCTGTCTCTCTGTCTCTGTCTCTGTCTCTCTGTCTCTCTCATCTATCTATCTATCTATCTATCTATCTATCTATCTATCTATCTATCTATCTATCTATCTATCTATCTATCTATCTATCTATCTATCTATCTATCTATCTATCTATCTATCTTCTATCTATCTATCTATCTATCTATCTTCTATCTATCTATCTATCTATCTATCTATCTATCTATCTATCTATCTATCTATCTATCTTCTATCTATCTATCTCTATCATCTATCTATCTATCTATCTATCTATCTATCTATCTATCTCTATCTATCTATCTA
The DNA here is from genome assembly GCA_023970755.1 of Azemiops feae. Lineage (NCBI taxonomy): Eukaryota > Metazoa > Chordata > Lepidosauria > Squamata > Viperidae > Azemiops > Azemiops feae. The sequence continues at coordinate 168,704 of JALGBA010002116.1, forward strand.
TCTATCTATCTATCTATCTATCTATCTATCTATCTATCTATCTTCTATCTATCTATCTATCTATCTATCTATCTATCTATCTATCTATCTATCTATCTATCTATCTATCTATCTATCTATCTATCTATCTATCTATCTATCTATCTATCTATCTATCTATCTATCTTTGTACAGTACAGGAAAATATTAAAGTATAAAAACTAGTATGTAAAAGTTAAAAAAATTAAAAAGTCAAGGATGATTAAAAATCTGTTACAAATTATTTGAAAGGTGAAAGGAGCTCTTTGAAGGCACTAATCAGCCCCATGGCTATGTGCTCCTCTGGACTCTTCAGGCCACAGAGCCATGTTTTCCTTCCTTTCTGAAAGGCCAGGAGAATGGGGACCTGTGTCACCTCTAGGGAAGAGAATATTCTGCAGAGCAATGGCAGTGGCATAGAAAACTCTCTTCCTGGAACCCACCAGTTTGAGTGTTGTGCCACCATTTCTTTACCTTGTTCTTGAGCATCAAGGATGTCAATAACTTCCTGATTTGGAATGTTGCCCCATTGTTTCCCATGTTTGGATTCTCATGCGAAACCTTGACATTTCATTAGTATACATTACTTGGTTTTCATAGAAAAATGCAACAGTGGATTTGTTTATGGTATTTTTTAGGTAGAGGGGGCAAGATGTATTTTGAAAAGTCAAGAAATATGAATTCAACTTTGGAGTTAAGGTTAGAGTTTGTATAAAATTTAAAAGAAAGCCACAAAAGGATTAGAGCCAGTTTCTATGAAAGAGTACACAAGAAGCCACTGTTTAAAAACAAGAGTAGCACACTCCTGGGAACAGGAAAATAAACTTTGGTGGGGTGTGTGTCAGAAAACCGATCTTAGAAGACTGATGGGTGGAGAGGAAGATTGTTCAAGCAACTGTCAAGACCATAAGGATTTGCCTTCAGTAGATGCTGGGCCAGCCTTGAGCCATACCAGTCAAATATATGAATGGAGGGGTGTTTGTGTGTGTGTGTGTGTGTGTGTGTGTATGTATGTGTGAGAGAGATATGAGTTAAAGAAGACAAACATGTTATTTTCCAATAAAGCTTAGTAACTCATGGAATACTCTCTGCTCATAACTTGCTGAAAGATTGTAGCTGCTCTACTCTACTAAACCTTGGCAGAGTTGTGTCAGAAAACTGATAGAAGACTGAGGATGATGGGTAGAGAGGAAGATTGGGTTGTGCAAGCAACTGTCTAGACCATAAAGGACTCTCCTTGGTAGATGCTGGATCAAACTTGAGCCATATCAGTCAAGTATATGAAAGGAGCATTTGTGTGTGTGTGTGTGTGTGTGTGTGTATTTGTGTGTGTGTGTGTGAGACAGAGAGAGAGAGAGAGAGAGAGAGAGAGAGAGAGAGAGAGAGAGAGAGAGAGAGAGAGAAGAGAGTGAGTGAGAGAGAGAGAGAGAGAGAATGAGATGAGATGAGATGAGATAAGATAAGGAAGGCAAATATGTTATTTTCCAATAAAGCTTTGTAACTCATGGAACACTCTCCGCTCATAACTTGCTGAAAGATTGTAGCTGGTCTACTAGTTGGTGCTTTAGAGAAATTAAGAAAAGGAACCCCATCAAATGGTGTGTAGCCCATCATAAAATCCCTTTAAAAAGGCTTCTTTACCTCAAATACATTTTAAGATGTGAAAAGGAGATCAAGACAAGTGGGCAGAGCTTAAACACATACTTGAAGAAGGTGCTTGATTAAAAGTAGTACTGTAGAGCCAGTTGGAAAATTGTGCAAGAACATCCTGATAAATCTGAATAAAACATATGTAAATGCATTTTAATTTTTTTCTCTTAAATGATCCACATGTATTTGTTTATTGATTAATATATTGATCTCTATGACTGCCCATCTTACCAGGGCATCTATGCCAACTGGCAAGAATTAAAATACAAAAAAACAATATATATTATAAATATATTGTAAATACCTCAAAATACCATTCTCAGCCAAATAACATGGCTCCAGAATACACACTTATCAATAGTATAGACATGGAATGATATAGGAGACAGTGGATTAGTTCCTCATCCATGCCACATCATAGGTTAAAGTGAACTATAAGTGCTTGTTTCCCCCCAGTATTGAATACTGGGTGGGAGGAGATACAAAAGGCAGGACTCCATTAGTAATGCTGGTGGATGTACTGGAAGATTGGCAAGGATGAATTGGGTAGTACTATGTATTTCTTTCCCTTAGATCCATAGTACATAGAAAACTCTGTGGCAGATATGTCAAACACAAGGCCTGTGGGCCACATCTGGCCCGCGATATGATTACATGTGGCCTGCGGGGTTGCCCTGAAGACAGCAAGGGATGAGAGGCTTCCAGTTCCAGATCGCGGCACCAGCGGACGTGTGAGGAGAGCCTTCTCTCCGCCGTCTGGTTTTCCTTCTTCGGAAAACCCTGGAAAGGGTCGAAAGTCACCCTGGAGGGGCGACCACCATTGAGGAGGACCCTCACTAGATCGTGGAGGGGTGGCAATCCCTCTGTTTGATCCGAGGCAGCTCCTCAGGACCTTAGAAGAAAAGATCGGCAATTAACATGGCCGATCACCAAGCCGTTCCTGCCGAAAGCCCAAAGCACTACTAAGCACGACGAAAGCAACCTGGAGGAGTTGGGTGAGACCTTACCCTACCTTTTCTGCTTCCCAACTATTTTCCTGTAAAAGCCTTTTTAAATACCTCTTTCCCCCTTCTCAATTCTGTGGCTCCTGCCTACTTTGGGAAAATAAAGTTAAGGAAAAAAAAAAAGAACAACTAGACTAAATGACTAAATATTTGGACTTGTAATTTCTGGATACCTGGGCTCCCAAAAAGTTTTTATTTTTACAGAGACTCATTGTTTTGGTTGTTTGCTAAGCTGAAAAAAAAATTATTCCTTCCTTCTTTGAACCGGATAAAAGCATAACTTTGCATGTTACTGGGGACATCTTGTGGCAAAATATGGTACAGCAAGTGAAACTTTTTCCTGATTGGGAGACTTCTGAGACTAAAATTTGTCCTTGACATTATCAAAAACAAGATAAGAACTTGGAACAGCTGGGTGATGAAAATAATTCTCTATAGTGGAGGTGGATATCTATTGACTTTAATTAAAAATAGCCTCCACTAAAGGACTATTCGTAAATACCACAGAAATGGAGGAACACCACCCACAGCTTAACTTCAAATCTATACTTGAAAAAATCTTAGAGGATACTGAACTAATGAATGTCAGAATGACAGATATACGTGCCACCTTAAAGCTACAAAATGCAGCCTTGACTTCAACAGCTGAACTTACAACCCAAAAAGCAATAGAAGAAGAAGGAATTAACACTAAAATAGATTTTAAAGAAAGCCAGCTACAATCTACTCAGAACTCTGAGACGCAAACTTTGATTTCATCCAAAGAATCTGCAACTTCAACACTAATAGAAATTGAACAAAGCAACACTAAGACAGAAGATGCTGAAGACCTACATATACAATATACTGAGAATTCAGATAACCCAGATGACCAAAAAACAACTACAACATTGCTGAAATTAGAAGAAGACCAGCCTGAACCTACCATAAATATGCTAAGCCAAATATGGAGATTCAAACTATCAGGCCAACAATCCAATGACTATGAAGGGACTAGCTTCCTTGATAGACTGATGACTGGATGGTCTCCCTTAATTCAAATGACATATGCTGGAATGCAGGGAGATCCACCCGAGGATCTAAAAGCTCTGGAAGCCTGTTTGGTACAAAAGGAAGGCTAGAGTTAGACTTAAAAAATGGTTTTCTCTATGTGACTTTTAATGGAAGTGCATTAAATTTCACTTAATGGGAGGAGATTTCAAAAGACATTAATTGAGCTAATTCAGGATTTATACTTACAAGGGAAATAAATTACTTATTAGAATAATAGTATTGAATTATATTATAGAAGATGGATTTAGAGGATAAAGGTTATTTTATTAGTAAGCGATGTCACTAGAATGAGAAGTAGAATATGATTGTGAAATAAACTAAGAATTTATTTGAATAAACAATAAGTGTATGTTAGACATGATAACTATTTTGTAATGAAATAAGGGAACCGTGGGCTATCCGAAACCTAAATACTATGGTTGCTAAGCTAACTGGAATACTGTAACTGAAATCAGATAAAAGTTAAAAACAGGATCTGGAGGCATATAAGTTAAAAGATGTTGATAAATGTTTCAAATGATTGAGTTATAACTAGCAATGTATTAATTTGAATCTGGTATAATAATTAAGGGAACAGAGAGGAAATTTTTGATGATGCAAACTGACATATGTTTGGAAAAGCTTGTTATTGGACTATGTATTACCTAACCACCAAGTTGCTTCCTTAATACCTGAAGTTTTGTAAAAATGGAAAATAAATAAAACTTGTTTTAAAAAAAAAAAGACAGCAAGGAACCAGCCCCTGCTGCCTCGGCCCTGGCCCAGGCCGGCTGGTTGCCAATCTACAACTTCATGGTGGCCATGCAGGCCAGAATGTGGTCAGTCTTAGATTTGTGGGGCCACCCTCAATCCAATTAACTACCTTCACTTTGAAATGGTCTTATAGCCACCTGGTAGAACCTTAATGGTTTTGTTCCTGGCAAGGAAGGAAAACATTCTAAGGGAAGATAAATTTCTCAATATTCTTGATAAAATCCAGTGAAATACATTAAATCAGAGAAAGGAAATCTTTGCACTGTTTCTCATTTTAAATGATATGGAGTAGAAATCGCAATAATAAAAATATACACAATGTTGTGAAGCTTCATATTCAATACCCACCTTTTTTTCTACCACTGAAAATGTTTCTAAACAGAGCAAGTGTGTCTCATATAGATCATGGTGCAAAGTACACACCCTTAAATTACACTGATACATTATGCATACTATTTTTTGTGGGACAAAGATCCTATAGGAGAAATAACACATCAATAATGCTGAGCCAATTCCCAAGTTTCATTTGAACTCCTCTAAAATGGGAATTGGAATTACCCATAAATTTAGAACTGCAATCAAAAGAACTTTGTGTTGGACTTCTGGTGAAGATATCGCTGCCACCTGACATGCCTAGAGAATCTCCTCTTTTGGACTGTCATTTTTTCAACTTAATAACAGAAGGAACAAGCTTCCTTTTTGTTTATCTGACTCTCCTGGGTTAGGGAGAGTTCTAGAATCATCCCCCAAGATCCTCTGAAAGCAGCTGTGCTTTGAAGCAGCTGGTGAGCCAAAACTGGGGGGTGGGGCTGCAATCACTTTGTGGTGGGATAAGACAGCCATTTTGAAATTTATTTTTCAAACGGACAATAAATCATGCACTTCATTTCTTAACCAATTTAGGATACTATTTTCTTTTTTTTAGCTAAAAGAGGCTCTCTTTAGTCACAGCTTATTACTCCTTTTTGAAGCTCTGCGCCATTTTTGAGATTTTTTTATTGTTAAATGACAAGGAAGAGGGTTGCTGGAGGCAACTAAAATAAAGAAGTGTGGAGTATTTTTTTTCTTTTGAAATTTGATGGAGAAACATAATGATAAAAGTTGTGGTTTTATTTTACTATTTTTAAAATAACCTGTAGCCCTGAACTGCTTTGTTGTGGGTGGTTGAAATTTTTAGGTTTTCATGAACTCTGACTAGCCCCCCAAAAGGGAAAAAATAATAAATAAAAAAACACTTTTTGACCACTAGAGGGAGCTATTTGTTGTTAGTTGCGAAGTCGTGTCCGACCCATCGTGACCCCATGGACAATGTTCCTCCAGGCCTTCCTGTCCTCTACCATCTTCTGGAGTCCATTTAAGCTCACGCCTACTGCTTCAGTGACTCTATCCAGCCACCTCATTTTCTGTCATCCCCTTCTTCTATTGCCCTCAATCTTTCCCAGTATTAGGCTCTTCTCCAGTGAGTCCTTCCTTCTCATTAGTGGCCAAAGTACTTGAGTTTCATCTTCAGGATCTGGCCTTCTAAAGAGCAGTCAGGGTCGATCTAGACTGGTTTGATCGCCTTGCAGTCCAAGGGACTCGCAGGAGTCTTCTCCAGCACCATAGTTCAAGGCCTCAATTCTTTTGTGCTCAGCTTTTCTTATGGTCCAACTTTCACAGCCATACATTGCAAAGAGGGAGCTATGAAGATGCTTAATCCTGAGCTGGAGTCTGTCATCATGAAATCTTCATACAGAAAATCATTTGTACCATAAAACAACTAGGGACTAAAGATACAAATCATACGGATGACATCAAAAAAAGAGCAAGAGACACAATTAGTTGTGGAAAACTATCAACCTATTGTGACAAGTCCACAAATGCTGGACAATGCAAATACCTTAACTATAACTTTGGAATATAAATCTGACACCAGCTTTTATTATGAGAGTGGTTTGAATATAACCATCCCAGTGCAATTGAAACAAGAGTGCCAAGTAAATTCACAATTTTTAAGTGGTCAAGTTTGGGATTTTTTCTTCATGGATACTACTAACAAGGTTGAGAATATTTTGAGAAAAAAAGATATGATAGACATCTCAGAGATTTTATTCTACAAGGAAATGCCCCAAATTAATCTACAACTTTTAACAGAACAACTTTGAGACTCCTTTTTCATGGATATTAACAAGGCTGAGAATTTCTTGAAGAAAAGAGATTTGAAAGACATTCCTGAGAAGAAAAAGACATAATTCCGTGAAAACAATCCGTAGGGAGTGACTTAAATTTATTTTTTATAAGTTTGATATATGTATTGAAAGAAAGCTCTAAGATAGTTTTGTATTTATAAAATGAGTTTGTAAATGCATGTTTTCTCTCCTTCTATGTAATGTTGAATAATTACCAAAGTTTGTAAAATATTATTGATCAAATCTGAAAATAAGAGAAGTAAAAGATTTTACTCCATGAGGTTAAACTTAAGAGATTTAAATCCAATGAGCTAATTGGAATTAATGGGATTTTTATTGGTGTGATATATATAATTGAATGAAAGCTTTAATGTAATTTTGTGTTTTGAATTCTGGGTTTCAAATGAAGGGTTTCCCCCCCCCCTTATATCCAATATTTGACTAATGTTTAAAGTTTGTAAAATATCAAAACTAGAAAAAGCGTTTTCTCCCATCAGGGTTAAAAAAATTATATAATATAGGGAATTCTTTTAATATAAACTATGACAGTTTGTAAAGTTTAATGAGTAAATAGAAGTATATACTATTCTCCAGAGCAAGGAAAAGCAGAAATGGTCAAATCGACTCTTTTATCCAAAGAAGAAAATATATTTAATTTTGTTTCTATTTGGAAATTGCTTCCAGATTTTGTGCTTGCAATGAAAAAAAAATTGAAACTTTAATTTTATTGCTGTAGAAATGGCTAGTATATACTGTTGTGTAAAAGTAAAAAGTTGAAGTTGTAATGTTGTTATCTTCTACTGTGCTAAAGAGAGTTGGAAGTCGGTGTTTTTTTCTTTCCTTTTCCCCTTTTACACCATATTTTCTCTGTTTTTCTTTTTGTCTCCCTCCTAGTTTTCTATTACTTTTAAAAATTGATTCTGTTAATGATGAATTCCCTGTTGGATTTTAATTTTAAGAAGAAAAAATGAATGGGGAGAAATTCAGCACCATTCAATGATCTTGGCAAAAATTCGGTAACTTTTGGATTAGCAATTACAGTTTCCATTAAATGACAATATGATGTAAGGGAAAAGAGATAGAAAAGGTCTTCAAAATAAAATGTCACAATCTCCACAATTTAGAAAGCACAGATTTGATATTCTTATTTCTTATGCTGTAAATGATTGGATTGAATAGGGGTGGGAGTAAAGAATATAAGGCAGTTAACGCTAAATCTAAGTAAGATGCAGTGTCAGAGGGAGATCTCAAATAGGCCAAGCACACTGTTATCAGACACATGGAAAAAACTATAAGGTGGGGAAGACAAGTGGAAAAAGTTTTCCGCCTTCCTTCTACAGAAGGAATTCTCAACACTGCCTTGAAGATCATAGTGTAGGAGAAAATGATAAAAATAAAGCAACCAAACCCTGCAGTGATACTAGCCACAAGGAATCCAATTTCAATTACACTGAAACCAAAGCAGGATAACTTTAACAATTGTGGAATTTCACAAAAAAATTGATTGACAACATTGGAACAGAAAGGGGTGGAAAAGGTGCCAGTGGTATGCAAAATTCCATAGAACAGACCGGTAATCCCCACCAGTATCATTATTTCAGTGCAAGCTTTCCAATTCATCAACATCTCATAGTGCAGTGGATAACAAATAGCAACATATCGATCATATGCCATGACAGTCAGGAGGGAGAAATCAGCACCTTCAAAGCAGGCAAAGATAAAGACTTGAGCAACACAACCCAAGTAAGAGATGTGTCTGGTGTCCATGAGGGAATTTATCATGGATTTGGGGATGATGACTGAAACAATGCCCAGGTCCTGCACAGCCAAATTCATTAGAAACAAGTGCATGGGGGTATGCAATTGATTGTTTAAAGCTACTGCAGAAATGATTAGAAGATTTGCTGTTATAGTTGCCAGATATAATGCAAAGAACAAGAAGAAATGTAGAATCTGCAGATGTCGATCTTTGGAGAATTCCAGGAGCAGAAAGTAAGACACGGTACTTTGATTCTCCATGTTTAAGTTAAGATGAAGATGAATGCCACAACTGCAAGGAATTTGGGATGAGAGAAACAACAATTAGAACACATCCACAACATTACTTCTCTAATTAATCTAATCAGTGCACTCAGTACATATTTCAATCCATTATTGATAAAAGAACTTATTAACCTCTCCCATCGACCTCTTCACATCTTGTATAGGGTTTATACTAAAACAAGCTGTCAAAAACACTCTCAGCTATAGAACTACACTTAGGTCTTTGGCTAACGAGTTTCTCAGCACCCATAAGTCTGAAGTAGTAAGGAAAAATTTGAGAAGGGTTATGTACATGGTGCCTTGATCTCCTGGAGGAAAGGCAGGACACAAATTTAGCAACTAAAACCATAATATAAAATGATATAATATTTTTTGAGGGAAGAAGCTTTCCAATTGCCTCAGTTTCTCAATCTCCTACACACCCCCAGACATACACCCATCACATGCAAGAATAAATGAAGCATAATGGTTTTGTCAATTGCTCTGGGAGTTTTGGCTGAAGAATAATGTTATAGTAGAGCACTAGGTTATAATTTCATTTAAGTTATCTTCCCAATATTGAAATTATATAAATGAATCTAATTCCATTAAATCATGCATATTTCAATAAATTCCAATCTATCCCAGAAAAAAAGAAATAGTTTTTCTATCAAATATTCAAATCCCTTACTATTTTTCTGCACAAAATTATTGTTTCTTCTGTTGCATACTCTTTAGACTCTGTATTGATTCAATAATGGAGAAATATTACCCAGCTTTTGTTCTATCATGTAAAGATGTATCATCAGTGGGAAAATTTATATTTGACAAGCTTAATAATCTTTTGGTATCCCTCCAGACTTAATTATACAGCACAAGACTATAGAGTCAAAGTTAGACAAAATATTATATGGCAAATATTATTATCTATCTTCAAAAATGAATTGAGAAAATATGTGTGAAAAATGTTCTAGAACAGGTCTTGTCACTTGAAGTTTTGTTTCATGTGTATTTTTTAACTACGTTTCCATGTTCCATCATAGTCATCCAAACTGCTGCCTATGTAGTAACATAAGTGAGGATCATCACTTAATTATACATAGTGTGAAGAAGCACTTTTATACATGAAATCTGGATCATCTGTCCATTTAACAGAACGCCCCAAATCTTTAACCTTTCCATGATATTATTTGCTGAGAATGAGATTACTATGTGGTATGCAAAATGGGGTTGCACCAACAATTAGATTAGGGACCCCTAACATTTTTGGTCACAAAGGCATATTTGAAATTATGCCTACTTACCTATAAAGTTCTTGCTTCTCCTTTTATCTTCTAGAATATCTTCTAATATCTAATATCTAGAGTATCTACTAGTATCTACTTATCTTTTAAAAATGCTTATGGATTCTAATATATTAAAATAATCATACTTCTATAAATTGATGTTTTGATTTTCAGATTGTTATTTCAGCCCTGTTTATAATTAAATATTTGGGTAATATCACCTTTTTTAGGCCTGTTTGAGAGTCTTGCTATTGTTTTCAAACTTTCCACTCTTATCCTGGTTGATCTGTCACCACTTCTGTGTCTTCTTCTTGAGCCTGAGAATACCAATAATCTCTCACTTTGGGTGTTTCTCATTGCTTTCCATGGTAGGATCTCTATATGAAAGCTTGATATTTCATCAGCATACCATCCTTGCCTTTAATCAAAATATGGCACATTAAATTTCTTGATAGGTTTTGTGAAAGACTAACAAATTCTGTATCTTTTCCACCTTAATTCATATCTTAGAAAGACATTTCTGCAGTTCTGCAAGTTATTTTTCTCCTTTGAAAATACAAATCAATCTATCTCTAAGTTAACTTTACAACAAAAAAACTTCCAGGAAACAACAACAGAGAAGGAGCAGACAAAACAAATAAGTGGACATAAAATTGAAAATAAACACTCAAAGACGGAACTTAACAAAGCAAGAAAACATGATTTAATCCTAGTGGGAAAAAAATTACAAGAAATGGAAAAAATAACTCATCCCTTAAGACTACAAAATAAATCTGAAGACAAAAAAAACAGATTGGATAAAATGGAATGTAGAGATGTTGAAAACATCAGAGAGAAAGGAAGTGATAAGAGAAGCAAAGAAGGAGAAAAAGAAAAACATTTTCAAGAAACATGGAAAGGCAAAAGCCTCACATAAAGACACTTTATTCGATTTACTTCTTATACCTACAGCAACAGTCATGAATATATGGAAAACCTTTTTGATTCAGCAAAACACATTGATCAAGAAAGATACTGGTCAAAGGAAAAAGATCAAAGTGAAAATTAAGAAAATAGATGAAGGGATCTATCAGAGAGAATATTTTAAAAAGAAACATTTGTTTGAATATGGTTAAAGAAATAGAAAAGATTCTGAATACATATGTCATTCTAAGAAAGATGAATTCCTTAAATAATACTGTATGCTCCCCCTCCCTTTTATTTTATTTCTTGATATAAGTAATATAATACTGCTGAAATGGCCTAGATGAAGGAAATATTTTAGATAATTAAATGTGTCTGAATTTAGGGAAATTATAATGTATAAAAAAGAAAAAAATGTTTTGAATACGAGTTAAAGGATTAGATGACTAGGCACATTAAATGGAATATTTACAGATTAAATATATTTTTAATCATGGTTAAAAAATAAGAAATTTTGGGAATGAATATATATTAGTTTAGGAGGAATATATATTTTAAGAAGTATTTTACTTTTTATGTTTCTTTACTCTTGCTCTCTTTTCCTTTTCTTTACTGTTTTTACCTATTCTTTAAGAAATATAAAAGTGTTGAGATGGTTTATATGGGAAAAATGGATTTAAATCGTTAAATGTAATTAACTGTTGAGAAAATCTTAACCAGCAAGAATACTTTGAACTTTATGGGAGAAACAAATCTAAATAAGGACTGTAACAGGATATAAGATGAGGCAACCAGAATGATTAGATAGAAAAGAAATATTATATTGATGTGATCATTATTTCTAGGAATATTGGGAAAAAAATCATATATGTAACTGTTATTTATCAAAATAATAATAACTGTATTAATTCAAGGTTTGCAAAGAAGACATTTTGGGGAAAAGGGGAAATCAACTAAATGTATTATGTGGATTATGGATTATAGAAACCAATTGTTAATTATTTTTCTTTACAAATGTAAACCCAGCAAACACACTGTTTACCAACTATTAAGTCAGTGCTGGCGAACCTTTTAGAAACCGAGTGCCCAAACTGCAACCCAAAACCCACTTAGGTATCGCCGGGTGCCGGGTGGGCATGGCCCACTGGGTGGGTGTGGCTACAGTGGTCATGGCAAACTGGGTGGGCATGGCCAGGGTGGGCGTGGCCAGCTCAATGTTGCTTCTGGGGAGGGATGCCTGTGGGGGCTGGGCACGGTTGGGGGAGATCCAGGGGGTCTCTAGTGGGTGGGGCAGTGGGCAGGAAGGCGTCTTGCTCAGCTGATGGCTTGGGGGAAGGGGGCAGCTACACCCCCTCCCAAACGCTGCCGTCTCATGAAAGCAGGATGAAAACTCCAAAAAGCGATAAGGAAAAAAAGTTAAAACAGAAGAGTGTCTCACGATGGTTTTCTTTCTGGGGGGGCATGGGGAGAGGCTCCTGAGCCACGCAGCTCTTCTGAGGGGGGGAAAGAGGAAAGTGGGGAGGGGCTGTGCTGGGATCGGGGCCCCTCGTGCCTTCTGCTGCCCACGTGTGCTCTTCTGCTGCAGATGCCATGGCTCCGCTTGCCTGGCAGGGTGGGGGCGCACTCGTGCATGGGGACACACATGGGGCTGCTACCTTGCTTTCTGTGCCGTGCCGGGGCTGGGCTGGATTGGGCACGGAGCCTTCTCGCCGCTTCTTTCCTCGTGGACATCGGGAGCGTCTACCTCACCTACCGCTCGTCCTGGGGCAGCTGCTTCCATCCCGTGCTCTCCAGCCCATCGCCGGCCAGCCGGGTGCACCGGGATGCCTCCCTTCAGGCTCCCTCGGCCTCTCTCCCCTCCAGGCTGGGGCTGGTCAGATTCCCCCCATGGGCAGCACTGCACTCGTCCCTGGATAGCCCTCCTCCTCCATACTCCTGCTCCTTCTGCGGGCGGACCATGGCTTACCAAGCTGGGCGGCGCCTCTCCCCACATGCATCCTCAGGTGGAGGAGCCGGGCAGCCATGGCTCTCGCTCTACTCTGGCCTCCATCTTCCCGAGGCCCGAGCTCGGCGAGCCCAGCTGGCCGGTCTGGAGAGCCCGGGACAGCGGCAGCCGCCCCGGGATGAGGGGTAGGTGGGGTGGGCACTCCCGATGTCCGCAGGGGAAGAAGCGGTGTGAAGGCTCCGTGCCCAGTCGAGCCCAGCCCTGGCAATGCATGGAAAGCGAGGCAGTAGCCCCATATGTGTCCCCGTACACGAGTGCACTCCTGCCCTGCCAGGCAAATGGAGCTGCGGCATCTGCGGAAGAAGAACGCAGGCGGGCAGCCACGGCTCTCACTTCCCTCCAGCCTCCATCTGCCTGAGGCCCGAGCTCAGCATGCCCGGCTGGCTGGCGACGAGCTGGAGAGCATGGAATGGCTGCAGCGCTGGTGGGGCCAGCCTTCCTTTCTTCCTTCCTTCCTTCCTTCCTTCCTTCCTTCCTTCCTTCCTTCCTTCCTTCCTTCCTTCCTTCCTTCCTTCCTTCCTTCCTTCCTTCCTTCCTTCCTTCCTTCCTTCCTTCTTCCTTCCTTCCTTCCTTCCTTCCTTCCTTCCTTCCTTCTCCCTCCCCTCCTTCCTTTCTCTCTCTCTCTCTCTCTCTCCCTTTCTCCAAAGTCCAAACTTACATGTCCTCCTTCCCCCACTAACCTTCTGCAAAGTGCAAACGGACACCGCATCCTACTTGTCTTCTCCAAACTCATGGCCACCATCGCTTCCAAAGGCCGTCTGCTCACTCATTTGCTCTCTCACTGTACTCCCGCCAAAACCTGCTTTTATAGGTTCCCCTCTCCCTGCCCAGCTCTCGCAGCTGTTCCTGTGAGAGCGCTGCTGGATTTGGTTTCCCTGCCCTCTCCAGTTCCCACTAGTCAGGCGCACGTGAAGGGGGGAGGGGAGCGTCCCTCTGGCGTGCGTGCTGACAGAAAGGGCTCTGCGTGCCCAGTCTAGCTCATGTGCCATAGGTTCGCCACCATGGTATTAAGTGATTTATGCTTAAAAAAAACCAATAAAATATATGAAAAAAAAACTATTAAAACAAATAAAACTAGACTTGGAAAAATGGAAAAATCTACAACTATCAATTTTAGCTCATTCTTTGATGAGTTAAACCTATCAATTTTGAAGTTTATTTGGGAAGGGAAAAAAGCCAGACTGAAAATGCTACAAGAAGCGAAAGATAATGGAGGATTTGGGTTGCCAGACTGGGTTCTATATTATGAAGCATCTGCATTAACATGGCTAAAAGAATGGATAACTCGTAGACATAAAAGATTACTATATTTAGAAGGAAATGACTTACACTTTGGATGGCATGCCTTTTTATGTTATGGGAAGAATAAAATTCATAAATACTTTCAAAATCACTACATAAGAAACGCACTGCTTTTAGTATGGGAAAAGATCAAAAGCGAACATCTATATGAAAATACCAGCATGGATTTCGACATGGAAGCGTTTGTTCACCCAAATTTAATTAATTATAAGAAACCTGTCACTTATAGAGACATTTTGAATACTGAAATTACAAACTTAACAAGAGTTGGAAGAACAGGGCATGGAGCTATCATGGTGGCTGCACCTGCAAATACAAATGAGATATGAGAAAGATGCTAAAATATATGGTTTTTATAAAGACCAGACAGTGTTTGATGAGATATTATTATCATCAAATGAAAAATTGATTAAGAAACTGTATAGCTTTTTGTTAAATTTAAAGATGGAAGATGAATAAGTTAAAGAAACAATGATAACATGGGCAAAAAACTTTGGGCACAATGTAGAGCTAGAAAAATGGCAAAATTTGTGGGAAAGAAACTATAAAATAACAATGGCAGTTGCGTATAAAGAAAATCTATATAAAATTTTTTATAGATTGCATTTACCACTTGCGAGGTTAGCAAGAATGTTTAAAAACATGTTTAGCAATTGTTGGAAATGTAGGCAAAAGCCAGGTACATACTACCACTTTTGGTGGACATGCCCTAAAGCAAAAAGATTCTGGTCAAAAATACATATGTGGTTAGAGAAAATGTTAAGAAAACATGTAGACTTTAAGCTGGAATTATTTCTTTTAGGTATAAGCTCAGAAAATTATGATAAAAATGTATATATTTAATGTTAAATGTATTAACATTAGCAAGAATTACATTTGCACAGCACTGGAAAAATGAAGAATTACCAGCTGAAGAAGAGATAATTAAGAAAATCTTGGACTGTGCAGAAATGGATGAAAGGGAAAGAAGATACAGAATACTTTCTAACATGGGATATATTTTACCAATGGCTAGAAAAATGGGGTAGAGAGTAGGAATTTAAGATGCATTATTAAGTTAAATATGTGGACCCAGACAACACGTTGTTTACTAAGCACTAAAGATTTGTACTTGTAAAAATAATAATAAAATATTTAAAAAAAACAGTTGAAAACAGCTTGCCTGAAAAAGCACAAATGTCAATTGACTTTACTGTGCTGTTTTGTAATTATTAAATTTTGATTATAAATTGTCTTACTGCTAGATAATCTTGAAGATTTGACATTGAGCTGGAGATAAAGCAAAACATGGAACAGAGAAAAAAACCCATTCTATGCTTATTATTGCAGAAATTGGGTATGTCTAGTCTAGTGAAAAGAAGGACTAGGGGTGACAAAGAAGAGGAAGTCAACCTACTCCAAAGCATCAGAAGGCATGACAAAAATTAATGGATGGAAACTAATCAAGGAAAGAAGCAACCTTAGAACTAAGGAAAAATTTCCTGACAGTAAGTACAATTAACCAGTGGAATGGCTTGCCTTCAAAAGTTGGGGCTGCTTCATTGCTGGAGGTTTTAAAGAAGAGATTAGACAATCATTTGTTTGAAATGGTTAGTGTCTTCTACTTTAGTACTGGGTTGGACTAGAAAACCTCCAAGATCTCTTCCAATTCTGTTATTCTGTTAAATACTCTGTTATTATTATTCTCTTATGTAAATAAACTGAAAAAAATTACTGCATTATTCAGCTTTAACTTGCTACTTAAAAGTTGAGCTGTGTTACTTTTTAAACACATACAATATCTAGTAATATAGGCTTTTGCTTTTTTTTTTTAATACTGTATTTCCTTTTCATGCTTTCTACTTCCATCCCTACTGGCATGAATGAATTCCAAGAAAATTCTACTCTTCATAGAAAAACAAACTGGGGGAAATCAAGAAGAACAGTTAAATCTCTCAGAACATAGATGATATCTAGGTCTAATATCTTCAAAATACACTTTTATTGCTGTTAGTGCATTCAGCTCATTTTATAAAACAATTTTCACCTAGGGACCACCATACAGTATGTATGTCAAGTATTTTTCAGAATGATGTTATATTGCATTTAAAGACAGCAACCTGCAGGAGAAAATATCTAGAGACATCTGAATGTATTGAGTTAGAATGAAACTTTAGCCATTTGTTTACTACAATTATATTTATTAGTAGCATTTCTCCCCTACGAATTCCCTACTGTACTGCATATGTTACGGTTTCTTAATGAAAATAATGGTTAAATTAGGCACCCTTTAGAAATGCAACAAATTATGCAAGTTTTGCGAGAGCCTCATTTTAGGGCTCTTGTTGCATAAAACTGGAATGGACATTGGAAATCCATTGGTATGCTCAATTCTGGATGCTGCCCAGCATCAGTGAGCTCTTGTGCATCTATGGTTCCTTAACAATGAAAGGAAAACAACATTTTTGGCAATGAAGTTGAAGAATTGCATCAGACTTGCAACTGTTTGCTTATGCATAGATACATTTGGCATTGCCTTATTATTTCCCCAGGGAAGTGATTTTGAAAACATGAGGAAGCTTTGGCTAATGGTCTGTATTTATTGGGATTTATCTGCCATTCCAATTATATCAACTCTGACATGAAAGGTAGCTTTAGAATTCAGATTCTGAAGATGGTATGTGACAGTTAGAAAAAAACCAAAACTTTCCTCCTTTTGGTTTTAACTGTGGTCTATTAGTGCCGAGGTACTATGCTTGGAGAAATGGGAGAAAATCTCTGGATGTCAAGATCATTTAGGTAGTCATCATATGCTTCTGTCTCTCAGTCCTGCTCAAAACCATTATGGAGTCACAAATGTGAAAACTTAATCTGCAATAAGAAGTGGAGGGGATGAGTCAGATAGCAGAATTATAAAGTCTGAAGAGAAGAAGAAACAGAAATGGAAGATGTCAGGTATATATTCATTATACTCTGTTGAGTAAAAGCTGAAGGGAAACATGTAAGGAAACATGGATAAATTGAAATTTGTCAGTCATTTGCTGTGTACCAGTTTGATGAGAGTTTAGGGGAAATCAAACCTTATTTTTCTCCTTTAAAACTTTTTATTACTTCTTTATTCTACTGCTTTGAATGTTTTTTAAAAATGTCTATTTTTCCCAGCAGCATCTTTTTCCTTCTTACTTGTTTAATTAAACTTAAAACTCTGAACTTTAAAGGTGTATTTGAGATTCTGCATCTCAGTTATTTTTTATCTTTACTGCAGTTAGGCTATTTTAGTTTGCCCATTCACATGTTGACACAGATTACCAGGGCTGGAGAAAATAGTTTGTTTCCTAGGAAGATCAGAGGTTTGGTTAAATTTGTGTTGTGAAAATTCTTTTAAAGATGGCACTTGCTCTGCATAAAAACTGAACACATTTATAAGGTGTGTTTTGAGGGGGATTCGCTTTAGGAAAGGCAAGATGAGAGATGAGTTTAAAATCTGAGACATAAATGGAAAAGAGAATTCTCACACATAATAAAGAGAAGAAAGGTAAGTTCAGTGTTGGGATATATTATATAATAAATATATATATTAATTTCAATATATCATTACCTACATCTTAAAACTAACTTCTCAAAGAATGAATCATATTAGAAAGAAGTACAGAGGCCGTGAAATACCATTATAACTGCTGAAATACCGTTATAACTGCTGCAATATGTCATTAATACTTTTAGGAAGAAAAAGAACTCATAATTGTAACATAACCTTATGTATAATTTATATTTCATTTTCCTATAGGAGACGTTATAATGTCATGTCTAATAGAACAAACATAATGGGTTTTGTTCTTCTGGGATTTCCTGGAAGTCAGGAGCTACACATCACTCTCTTCCTAATAATGTATCTTTTTGACATGGTGGGAAATCTTCTGATTATTGTTTTAATAGCAATCAATAAGTATCTACATACACCAATGTACTTTTTTCTAATCAATTTATCTATTGGTGATCTTGCTATCACTACCTCAATTATACCCAAATCTATAGTTAATGACTTTGTGAACTCCAAATGGATTTCATATTCTGAATGTGTGACACAATTGTTTTTCTATGTTTCTTTCCTATCATCAAATTTCTTCATTCTCACTGCCATGGCCTATGACAGATACATTGCCATCTGCCATCCATTGCACTTCACATTCATAATGAAGTGGTCCACTTGTATGCAAATGGCCGGAGGGGCCTGGGTAGTTGGATTTCTGCATGCAGCTCTACACACAGGAAATATTTTTTCAATGCCTTTCTGCTCCAATGTCATCAATCAGTTCTTCTGTGAAGTTCCACAATTAATCAAGCTCTTTTGTTCTGGTTTTTACCTTGGTGAAACCTGGGTCCTTGTTTTTGGTTCAAGTTTAGGGGTTGGCTGCCTCTCATTCATTATCTTGAGCTATGTGCGGATCTTTTCCACTGTCTTGGGAATGCCCTCAGTTGAGAGAAGGGAAAAGGCCTTTTCCACTTGCATCCCTCACCTCATTGTGGTTTTTGTATTTATTGGCAGTAGTCTGTTGGCTCACCTGGTACTACCTGCAAATTCTCCATCTAGGGTGGATGAAATATTTACTGTACTATATACTTTGGTCCCTTCACTGATGAATCCAATAATTTATAGCATGAGGAACAAAGATGTCAAAACTGCTTTTTGGAAACTCCTTGGTTGGGGGAATCTAAGCAAGAAGTAAAAAATTAAAAAATAATAATTAAGAAATAATTTGTTCTGCCATCTAATTATGAAATTAAATATAATGACAACTTGTAAATAGATGAAGGTTCATAATTTGGGGTTTGTTTGCATAATTTACTTGTTTATGTGATTTACTCTAAATTGTGATTTGTTAGATATGCAAAATTAAAATTGTATTTGTATATCAAATTATGTGTTATTAACATGAAGTGTGGTATCATAATGCATACAAGTAGTCCTTAACTTATGATCATTATGCAATCTGGAATTTCTGCCATAGGACATGATAGTCATAAGTTGGGGCACCAACTTAACTAACTTGATTTTATGACCGTTTTTAGCAATTTTTAAGTGAACATCATTAAGAATCAATCAATACCAGTTTTTAAAATTAATGTGTTCCTTAGCTTCCTAAAACCACAATATTCCTGGATACGGGGACTGAGTATTACTCAGCTCTGGATGCAGCTGAAGAGAAGAACCCAACCATCTCTTCCAGGCTGTAAAGCACAACTTAACAAAGCTGCTTCAGGGACCCAGGAAAACTGTGATTTTAAAGCCTAGGAACACAATATGGTTGAAGGGAGGGGAGGAAGAAGGTAAGAATTAGAATTAAGCTGAAGCTCATAAGCCTCATTAGCATACTACTACAAATATAACTCAGTAAAGTGCTCTCACAGAACTTGCCACTTCATGGTTTAAGTGACTGGCCTCAAGTTCACTTCATGTGGGGACTTTCGGTGAAGATGCCAACTAACTACATGCTCAGGGAAGGATCCCTGAGGCATTTTTTCCCTGAATGTAGCTTCTTCAATTATCTAAAGAAGGAACCAGCACCCCTTTAGTTTATATGAATCTCTTGGGTTAGGGAAAGTCCTAGAATTACCCTTTAAGAGCCTCCTATAGAGCAACAGGTCTGCAAGTAGCTTCAGGAGCTGTGCTTCAAAGGAGCTTGTAGACCAAAAGCTGGGGAGTGGGGCTGCAATCAGTTCTTTGTTGAAGAAGCAGATGTTTTGGAATTTATTTTTCAAATGGACAGTAGGTTGTGTCTTTCATTTCTTAATCATTTTAAAGGACTATTCTTGTTAAATAACAAGAAAGAATGCTGCTAAGGCAAGTTAAAATAAGGAAGTGTGGACTATTTTTTAAAAAAAAATGATGGAGAAATATAAGAGCAGAAAGTTGGGTTTTAGTTTATTATTTTTAGTAATTTGTAGCTTGGTCTGCTCTGCTATGGGTGGCTAAAACTAAAACTTTCCAATTTTTATGATTCCTGATTTATCAGCAATTCTTAAGTGACTTACAAAAAACCTACTCTTTGACTAAAGAGGGAGTTAAGAAAATGGAGGAGCAAATTATTAGAGATGTATTTGAAAAATCTTTAAATAAAATACATAGTTTATAGATCAGCTCTGCTCCAAAGATGCTAAAAAGACTACTCAAACTACTTCAGGGATGAACATATGTGTAGAAAATTACTAAACCACTGAGGCAATTTCAGAAGTAGCTGTCAATGCAGAGGAGTCAACTGTGATTTTGGAATATAAACCTGACACCAATTTTTATTATGATGACTTAAATAGAAGACTCCAAACACAATTGAAATGAGAGCTCCAAGAAAATTTGCAACTTTTAAAAGGACAAATTTGGGACCTTTTCCTCATGGATATTAACAAGGTTGAGAAATCCTTGAGAAACAGAAAAGCTTCTAACTACTTGACAAATGTTCCAGAGAAGAAAAAGATTTTATTCCATGAAGCAAAGCTGGAAGGAGTGACTTAAAGTTAACGAGTCAATTGGAATTAGGATGGATTTCCATCGGTTTGATATTTGTAATTGAAACAAAGTCTTAATCTAAAAATGTATTTTTCTTTATATATAATGCTTAAGTAATTCCTAAAGTTTGTAAAATGTTATTGAAAGTATATTTGAAAATACTGTATGCTAAGAGAAAGTTAAAGAAAAAGATGTATTAGCTTAAAGAAAAATCTAGAGCTTTAAAAATGATGTATACAAGAAGAAAAAAATATTCTATGAGGGTAACTTGGAGGGAATGATCTAAGTTTAATGAATTAATTGGAGTTAGTTGGAATTTTATTGGTCTGAAAATGAACTTTAAAATATGTATGCTAACAGGAAGTTTTTTAAAAAGATGCATTAGAATGTTTTAATTTTAGAAATGTTTTTAAGTGCTTTAAAATGGATGAAAAATATTTTTCCCTTTAAGGTTAAAGAATCTGAAAGAATACAGTGAATTTTGTTAATATAAATGGTGATAGTTTTAAAAGATTATTGTGTAAATAGAAAAACAGATTGTTTCAACAGCAAGGAAGATAAAGCAGTAATGGTTAAATTGATTATTCTATTCAAAGAGGAGAATATATTTATATTCTTTATTTGGATATCACTTCTGAATTTTGTGCTTGTGATGAAAAAAATGAAACTTTGGTTTTGCTGATTAGATAGATTTGTTTTTATAGAAATGGCTAGTTATATACTAATGCATAAAAGTAAAAAGTTGAGGTTGAAATGTTATCTTGTACTGTGTTAAAAAGAGTCAGAAGTCAACACCTTTTTCTTTCTTCCCTTGTACCTTATATTTTCTTTCCCCCTCTTTTTTTCTTCTCTTAAATTCCTATTTTTATCTTTTTTGTATTTTATACATTGATAAAACAATACAAGCTATATAAGTTCACTTCATGTGGCCTCAGACATCTAGCCTCAGACTACTCAAGGAAATTTCTTTCACATAAAAAGATTGGCAAATGTGTGTATTTGTATGTTCATGTGTGCACTCATAGCTGGTTGTCACTAATATACAGTTCCCCTGGGTGATTTCAAATGGACAGAATGAACAAAGAGGGCTTTCTTCTTAACTTTGCTTTCTAAAAAATATTCTTTTATGGAAGTTTTTGTCCTGAGGCAAAAATATTGCTAGTCCATGGGGATCTATGACAACTCACCATAGTCAACTTGTCACTGCATGACAACTCGCTGAGGGACAAGAGTTACACTAATATCAAAGAAATTGTGAAATAAAGAAAGGATGCAAAAGGAGGGACAGAATAAAATGTGAATGACAAAAATTAAAACATTTTTAAATTTATTTTAAATAATTAAATTGAATTGTTAAATTGTCCCATGGTGAGTTGTCCCACAATGAGTTGGCTGTGGCAAATTGTCCCATGGCAGGTCGATCATGGTGAGTTAGCCATGGCAAATTGGCCATGGGGAGTTGGTTCTGGCAAGTTGGCCACAGACAGTTGGCTGTAGCAGGCTGTCCCATTCTGAGTTCATGTGGGTTCACCTTGGAAAAATGGGGTTCAAAAAAAAAAAAAAACCTCACAGAAAAAAATTGATTAAAAGAGAAAGGGGAATACTAAATGACTGAAGATTCTAAAAACATTTCCTAGGTTGCTTCTTCTGTGTAACAAAAGAGGTCAAAATGAATCATGGAAAAGCACATACTAATTGCTTTTCCTAATAAAATTGTGGTTCATTAAGAGTTAATGACTCTGGCAATATCATCTTATATGGATAATTTCTGCTGTATCTGAGATTCTTGACCTAAGGAAGTGATAAAATAATAAATTAATTTATTTAAAATGGGTTTATTAAATTTCAACAGTTTCAATGTCTGTAATCTTCAGGTGATTCATTTTTCATATAAGTTAATAACCAAAGGTTTTAATCCTGGTATATTCTGATCAAGAGAATCCAACTTCTGCCTTATCTCCAAATTCTTTTCTTTCCCCTCATCCATTACAGTTTTAATCAGCAGAAACTGCACCATTTTGAAAAATGGTAAGTCATGATGAAGAGAGTTTAACATGACAAGCAGATGCAGATAATTTTCTTTCTGCTTTCCTTGTTTTGCTTGTGAATCAGGTATAAATGCAGCATTTGGTATTCTTCAAGTTCAGCTTTTCTTTCAGATGCTGATGGCAGTAGGAATCCTTCTTTTTTATCTTCTTAAATTTCTGACCAACAAATTTCTGTCACAAAACAATAAGCAAATGAAGAAAAATTAGAGGAGATTTCTGCCTACCAATTGAATAATAAAATAGTCAAAGGATGAGGAGATAACCTCAAACAACAACAAAACTGAATAGTATCATGCAATATTGGAATTCAACATTATGGAAGCACAAGCAATAGAACACAGTCAAACTAGAGTCTTGGACTTTAAAAGAGCTAATTTCAATAAACTTAGAGAGGGCTTGGGAAGGATTCCATGGATGAGAATCCTCAAAGGGAAAACAACTCAAGAAGCTTGGGAAATTTTGAAAAGTGAGATAATAAAAGCCCAGTCTAGCACAATACCAACAAAGAGGAAAGATAACAGCTCTCAAAAGAAACCAGCATGGCCGCATAAAGAACTCTCTGATAAATTGAAAGATAAAAAGGACAAGTATAGAAAGTGGAAAGAGGGGCACATAACTAAGTCAGAATATCAGCAAATAGCCCGAGCCTGCAAAGATGAAGTGAGGAAATCTAAGGCTCAAAATGAACTAAGGCTTGCGACCAAAGTCAAAAATAACAAAAAAAGCTGCTTTCAACATGTAAAAAACCAGAAAAAAGTGAAGGAAATGATTGGTCCATTAGTGGGGGAAAGTGGCAAGAAGGTGACAAGCAACAGGGAGAAAGCAGAACTATTTAACTCATTTTTTGCATCTGTCTTTACACAAAGGGAAAAAAACAGACCAACCTATCAAAAATAGTGCCATAAAAAACAGACTAGAAAGACAAGTTAAGATAGGCAAGAAAATGATAAGTGAGCACCTTTCCAGCCTAGATGAGTTCAAATCACCAGGACCAGATGGATTACATCCCAAGGTTCTCAAGGAACTGGCAGGTGTGATCTCAGAACCACTGAACTATATTTTTCAAAGATCCTGGAGCACTGGGGAACTACCAGAGGACTGGAAAAGAGCTGATGTAGTTCCCATCTACAAAAAAGGAAAAAAAACCAGATCCAGGAAATTACAGACCTATCAGCCTGACCTCAATACCTGGGAAGATTCTGGAAAAGATAATCAAACAACGAATCAGTGAACGTCTAGAGGCAAACAAAGTCATTACTAAAAGCCAACATGGGTTTGTCAAAAACAGATCATGCCAGACGAACCTTATTGCATTCTTTGACCAAGTGACAAAATTAGTGGATCAGAGGAATGCTGTGGATATAATTTACTTGGACTTCAGTAAGGCATTTGATAAAGTAGATCACAACCTACTACTAGATAAGATAGAAAAGTGTGGGTTAGACAGCATCACCACCAGATGGATTCGTAGCTGGCTGACCGGCTGTACTCAGCGTGTAGTCCTCAATGGAACTGCATGGAGGGAAGTGTGTAGTAGGGTGCCCCAGGGCTCTGTTCTGGGCCCAGTGCTCTTCAACATCTTCATCAATGATTTGGACGAGGAGATAGATGGGGAACTCATCAAATTTGCAGACAACACCAAGCTGGCAGGAATAGCCAACACTCCAGAAGACAGGCTTAAGATACAGGAGGATCTGGACAGACTTGAACACTGGGCGCTATCTAACAAAATGAAATTCAATGGTGAAAAAAGTAAGGTTCTACATTTAGGCAAGAAAAACCAAATGTACAGGTATAATATAGGGTATACCTTGCTCAATAATAGTAACTGTGAGAGGGATCTTGGAGTCCTAGTGGACAATCACTTAAATATGAGCCAGCAGTATGCTGCAGCTGCCAAAAAAGCCAACACAGTGCTAGGCTGCATTAACAGAGGGATAGAATCAAGATCACGTGAAATATTAATACCACCTTACAATGCCTTGGTAAGGCCACACTTGGAATATTGCATACAGTTTTGGTCACCACGATGTAAAAAAGATGTTGAGACTCTAGAAAGAGTACAGAGAAGAGCAACAAAGATGATTAGGGGACTGGAGGCTAAAACATATAAGGAACGGCTGCTGGAATTGGGTATGTCTAGTTTAATGAAGAGAAGGGGGGACATGATAGCAGTGTTCCAATATCTCAGGGGCTGCCACAAAGAAGAGGGAGTCAAGCTATTTTCCAAAGCACCTGAAGGCAGGACAAGAAGCAACGGATGGAAACTAATCAAGGAGAAGCAACCTAAACTAAGGAGAAACTTCCTGACAGTTAGAACAATTAACCAGTGGAACAACCTTCCTCCAGAAGCTGTAAATGCTCCAACACTGGAAGTTTTTAAGAAGACACTGGACAGCCATTTGTCTGAAATGGTATAGGGTTTCCTGCCTGAGCAGGGGGTTTGACTAGATGACCTCCAAGGTCCCTTCCAACTTTATTATTATTATTATTATTATTATTATTATTATTATTATTATTATTATTATTATTATTATTATTATTATTATTATTATTATTATTATTATTATTATTATTATTATTATTATTATTATTATTATTATTATTATTATTATTATTGTTATTGTTATTATTATTATTATTATTATTATTATTGTTATTGTTGTTGTTGTTGTTGTTGTTGTTGTTGTTGTTGTTATTGTTATTATTATTATTGTTATTGTTGTTATTATTGTTGTTGTTGTTATTGTTATTGTTTTGTTGTTGTTGTTGTTGTTGTTCTTCTTCTTCTTCTTCTTCTTCTTCTTCTTCTTCTTCTTATTATTATTATTATTATTATTATTATTATTATTATTATTATTATTATTATTATTATTACCAATAAATCAGTGACATCAATAGAGTTATATAAATAAGAAGTTAGCAAATTGACTAGTATCAAGTTACTTGTATGTTATCTTTCTGCAGGTACTAATTGATGCAAATAAATGGCTTCCTGTTCATGTAAAAACTTTCCATCTGCCCATTCTCTCATATCATAAAAGTATAAACCTATGGCATGCAGAAGGTCTATTTCACTCATTTGTCAATTAGCATGAATCTATTTCAAGAAAATGCTATTATTCAAATGGAGAACACAAAATGTTTGTCACCTTCATGCCACCGTATCTAGTCCAACTAACTTTATAACAAGTGCTCCATTATGATTTTGCATTATGAGAATTTAAAGATGGAACACAATAGTACAGAGTTATGGTGTCAGCCTTACCAAGTAGATTAGACAAGAAACATAACCAGATGAACTAATTCTACTTTATTGTAAGGCTACATTAACGGAATCTTGCAAATACATTTTTCTCCCATCTCTTTTACAATTAAGAAATTAGAAAGGGTCTCTTTTGAGCCTCTTGCCCTACCCATTATCCAAATGAGGACTATACAGTCTCTTATCTGACCATTCCCTAGTTAGTGTCTCTGGGCCATTCTCCCAACATCATTCCCACATACCTTTTAATCTCAATGTTTTGTAAATGTTCCTATATATTTACTAAAATGTAAAGGAGAGAGCAAAGTTTTAGTCATTTCTCTCTCTTACAGATACCTCAGTAAATCCAAGTGAACTTTCAGAACATCAGTCAAAATCTTAGGTTAAAATTTTGTAAATTGTGTTTAGTGGAAGATCAAATGAGGCAATGTTTGATTTAGTGTGAATTATAAATTAATAACAGGTTGCATTTAATGCAACCCAAAATTCAAATAATGTGAGGCTACAACATATGCAATTGAGGTTAGCGCATGTGCAATTGCAGTTGGGATTTTAGATACTGCTAATCTTCGAGTGTGCAAAAAGAAGAAAAGGAAGATTGCATCAGACAAAAAAATATTTTTTTTAAAAAAAGAAGATATTACACAAAAGTTTGTAATCGAACAACATGAACATGGTCATAGCAACATCAAAATGTCCTATTTTAGATAGGACAAAACTTTTGCTTTTGCTTTCTGTAATTACTCTGTGACTTGGTTAACCATAAAATATATAAGTATATTCCTTAGTGTAATATTTCATTATTATACATATACAAAAATTATGTTTAAAATTGTTATTGCCTATTTCTATTGATCTGGAACCAATTACTCTATTTTCCAAAGAAATATCATTTAAATACAGGTAGTCCTTGACTTATGACCATTCATTTAGTGACTATTCAAAATTAAATTAGCACTGAACAAATTGATTCATGACCAGTCCTCACATTTAAGACTGTCGGAACATCCCCATGTCATATGATCAAAATTCAGGTGCTTGGCAACTACATACATTTAGGATAATTGGAGTGTCCTTTGCTCATCATTTGTGACCTTCCCAACCAGCTTCTGACAAGCAAAGTCAATTAAACAATCCAGATTTGCTTAATGACCACGTAACTCACTTAACAACAAAGATGACTTGCTTAACAACCTTGGTGAGAAAGGTCATAAAATTGAACAAAACTGATTTAATGACTACCTTGCAAGTTGGTCCCAGTTGTGTTTGTAAGTCAAGAAGAAGATATAGTATGAATTCAAATAATGCAACCATATCATGGGATTAATTAACTGCACTAATTAAGACCTTATCTGTAATTTCCTTTAGAAACAAGGCAGGCTATGAGAAATTCATTCTTATAATCCCATGTGGTAAACTCTGGAAATATATTAGTATGCTCAATCTTTGTTGTACTTGCATGATGTCAACTCCCAGAGATTTTTGGTCACCTATTACTATTTCTTAATGATGAAGGAGGAAATCATTTGCAATGAAACTAAAAAATTGCATCAGCCTTCATAAACATATGGCTCTACCACTTGATTCTGTTCAAAACCAGCTTTTTCCCCCAAGTAAACTTATGAAGATATGCCAATAAGAAAGTGAGAGAATGTGTTAGATGTGTGAGAAATAGATACAATTTCAGAAGATAAAAAGACAATGGAAGATATCAGGTAATATTTTATTGTACTTTGTTAAAATTGAAGGGAATATTGTAAAAAATTAAAGCTGTGTCATATAATTAGAAACTGATCTTCCCATGTCAGTTTCATTCAGGCTACAGAAAATCAATCAATAAATATCTTATCTCTATCTTAAAACCTTATTTTTCCTCTGTTGGTTTTCTGCTCAACTTTTTAGATATTTTTATTATTACTTTCATTTTTTTAAAAAAATAAGTGGTATTTCTATTAAGCTGTGTATTTTTATAGATATTGCTAAGATCAGTTATCTCTAAATGGCATTTCTACATTTTATTTTCTCTGCTGACATGTTTTCGATCAATATTTCTTTAAGGATATTTAGTTGCAGTCAGTTTAAACCATATGACTCCAAAGATGTATTTAATGTATTGTTGTTTCATTAAGTACATCATTCTATCTTCATAGCATTATCATGATTTACTGCCATATATTTTGCAAAAAGAAAGAAAGCAAAGAAATACTGAACTTAATACTGAATTTTAAAGAAACTCTTGTTCAAAAGAAATAATTTTGGATATAGTTGTAAAATCTAGTTTTTTCCTATCTCTAGTCTAAAGTATCTACAGAATTCTGCAGGAGGAAGTTACTTCAAACTGAAAATTTAGAAAAATTAACATTTTTGTGCCTCCTCAACCAGAAAAGATTGTATTTCCAATATCACTTTTAGAGCATGTTGAACACTAATGTATAGCAAAATAAAATGAAAAATAATGTGATCTCTGCTCAAGTAGAAGCCACTTTAGAAAAGGCAAGATGGGTACTGAGCAAAAAAATTGAGAGATTAGTCAAAAGAAAGAGATCTGACAGACAGCACAAATAAAGAAAGATAGGATTAGTATTAGCATAAAGATATGTTTGGAATATACATGTGAGACTTATGAGAATCACATGGGAAACAAGCAGGATGAATTCAATGATAAACATTATTTGCATCCAATAAATACTACGGTTTAATCTATTAATTTTAGTAATATTTTCTATTTTGTAAATTTCATATATTTTTCATATCTTAAGAAAATGCATATATTAAACATATCAGAACGTCACAGAATGCTGTTATAAATCATATAAACTGTTCATATTATTAAATAACAGAATTATGATATTATATACTATAATAATATTTCACAGCATCATATTATATGCTATTATATTGTTAATATGTGCATTTCACTTCCCTGCAGGAGAGAATACAACATCCTGTCTAATAGAAGAAGTGTAACACATTTTGTACTTCTTGGAGTTTCTGGAAATCGAGAGGTTCAGATTCTATATATCATCCTCTTCCTAATTACATATCTTTTTATTTTGGTGGGAACTCTCCTGATTATTCTTTTGGTAGCAATCAATAGTTATCTGCACACCCCCATGTATTTCTTTCTCGCCAACTTATCCATTGGTGATCTTGGCTGTACTTCCATCATAATTCCAAAATCAGTATTTATGAACTCCACATGAATATCATACTCTGAATGTGGAGCACAAATGTTCTTCATACTTTTTTTCCTTGCAACCAACCTGTTCCTTCTCACTATCATGGCCTATAATAGATACATTGCCATCTGTCACCCTTTACACTTTGCATCCATAATGAAGTGGTCAACTTGTCTACAAATGGCTGGATGGGCATGGGTGATTGGATTTCTACATGCTTTGCTACATACTGGGAATATTTCTTCAATGCATTTCTGCTCCAACATTGTCAATCAATTATTTTGTGAAGTTCCACAATTAATTAAGCTTGTTTGTTCTGATTTTTATCTCAGTGAAACCTGGATTCTTGTCTTTGGTTCTTGTTTAGGGGTTGGCTATCTCTCATTTATTATCTTGACCTATGTGCGTATCTTTACCACCATTTTGAATATGCCCTCAGTTGAGAGAAGGGAAAAGGCCTTTTCAACATGCATCCCTCACCTCATTGTTGTTTCCCTATTAATAGCCTCTTGGCTCACTTAGCCTACTTGATGCCAACCTTTCTGCCTAAATTGGAGGAAATGTTTACTGTACTATATACTGTGGTCTCTTCACTGATGAATCCAATAATCTACAGCATGAAGAACAAAGATGTCAGAGCTGCCTTTTGGAAATTCCTTGGTTGGGGGCATCTTAGCAAGAAGTAATGCAAAGCTTGCTAAATATATTCATTCATCTAATTGTGATATGATTGACAATGAGGTAGATAGATGAGGTTTCCTAATTTGGGTTTTCTCTGTGTAACTTGCTTTTGTATGTAATTTATTCTAAATTGTGGTTTGCTACATGTGTAGAATCAAATGTGTCATTATATACCATTGTGTTTTATTAACATGAAACTTGTAAGCTGCTATGCATAATTAAATTATGATTTTCTGTTTTCTATATAGTACTACCTGAAAGATTGGATTAGAAGTCATGATGTTAGATATTAGATGTATCAATCGGTTATCTTTTCAGTTTCTTTTGCTCTTGATTTTAGGAGAGATATATTGATCAGATTATCCTGCAGCAGACAATTTGGGTGATAGCATATAGTTGAGTCAGTTTTATTATAGACAGTGTAAGCATTAAATTGATCTTTCTTCTTCTGTTAGATCAGCCTGAGAATGTACTCTCATATCTAAGCAAAGGGTGTTTTTCATACTGAAGTTGCTATATCCAGTTTTCACTTTCAGAGAAAAGTTTCACAATGCTGGCATTTCTTGTTAAATGTATAGAATCAATCTAACACAATGGCAGTTCTCTCTTCTTCACATAGGCAGCAATTCCAAACTCTTATATCTAAATTATTCCTTACCTCTTCTTTGTACCACTTGGTTCTTGTAGACCCTTTTGGATTGTGTCAGGTTTTGTGTGAATCAGTGATATTGAAGAAAGGGAAGGGAAAGACATTGGTACTCCCTAAAAATTAAAGTAATACTGGAGAATAAGCACGAGTTTTGTTGATGTACCTCAAAATTATACCCAATTGTACTAAATATTAGTAGAATAGTATTAGAAAATAAAATTATAATTGTCTGAATAAGTAAGTGTCAGAGTATATTAGTATGCCATTCCCATGCTATCTGGAGAAGAACAGAGGAGAGGAGAGAAGAATTATGGGAGACCATGAGTTCAAGTCTCACTTTAGCTATGAAAGACAGCTGGGTGACTTTGGGCCAGTCACTTTCTCTCATCCCAGCCCACCTCACAAGGTTGTTGTTGTAGATAAAATAGGAGGAGGGAAGTGTGTTGGATGTGTTTGCTGCCATGAATTATTTGTAAAAATAATAAATATGGGATACAAATAAATAAATGTTAAATGAATGAATGAATGAATTCACTATCAGAATACTCAGCTTACCACTTTAGATTCATGTCATTTAAATTATATCAAACTATCCAGAAAATTAATTTGGAAGAAAATTAGGCATTTCTGATCTATATCTATGTAGTTTTCATCATACTTTGTAAAGTTATATATGACTGGTCAGTGAAAATAAACTTTACTAAACTCTCATTTTCTTTTCACCCTAAGAACAACATGTTTTTCTAAGTCAGGCATGTCAAACTGCCAGCCCGCAGGCTGGATGCGTCATGCCGGCAATGGGGAAAAAATTGTGATACGTCGCGTGACGTCACATGATGTCACGAGTTTGACATACCTGTTCTAAGTGAAGCATGAAGGTGTCCCATTGTTTTCAGAATAGATGTCCTTGTAATGTCACTTACTTCTCAGGCTTAGCAAAATGTGGTAAGAGTTGTATTTTGCTCTCCAGTTTTAAAGTAATGTTTTCCCTCTTCTCTAGATACAATTTTTCCCATAGACATGATGCATCCTAGCTTTCTTGAATATTTTAATTATGTATTTTGGCATGAATCCAGAGAAGCTTCTGCTAAATAAACAACAAAGTATAACAAGCTTTCTAGGCAGAGATGAGAATGGATACTTCTTTATTACTAATTTTAGTCCTTTTGAATCCACTGATTTTATCATATAGAAATATTTTCACTGCCAGATTGCCCTGTCAAGTATATATCACCAACAGTTTCTGTAGGATAGGAACAGACATTTTCTTTTCATCTTAGGGCTTGCTCCAAATGTCATCTCTACCCAAGTATAGAAGAGAAGTAATCCTTTCAGCATCATTATTTTTTAGCACAAGGCATAGAAAATTATAACTGTTGGGTTAAATTATATAATTTAAAAAGAAAATATCTTGAGAGATTAAAAACAATTTTATTAGAAATAATATGCAGTAATATTAACTGTATGCATCTGATAGTCCTAATATAATTGTAATTATTCAGACATGAGTATACCTCTACTGATATTTGAGTAATCAAGTTGACTAAATGAGAAATTCAAGTAGGCTACCACAATAAAGGGGGCTTACTTTGAATAGCCCCATCAACATCAATAGAATCTTATTTTTTTATAACAAGTTTTATTAATTTTTCCATTTTTTCTTGAACAAAATATTTAGGAAACAACGTGGGGATAGGGTAATAATCATCTTAAATCAAAAACATACATTCACAAATCAGCAATTGTCTAAAATAAAAAACATACATTTACTAGTAAGGTTAACTCCTTGAAGGTTCCCTCTCTCTTTCCCTCCATTAATATAACATATTCAGGTTAATACATTTCTAGGTAAATTTCAATCCGTCCATAAAATTTTTCCAATCACATTTTACCTATAAAAATTCCAAGTCCTGTTTTTAAGTTTAACTACATTCCAATTACCACATTCCAATTTAACATTAATTAAACATACTATTTATATTTCAGGCATCTCTAATTTCCCTAATTACATAACATAACCATTATCATGTCTGCAATAATATTCCAACAATTATCTTCTCATTCTATTGTTTCCATTCCATTAGAAGATAAATATCATATCTAACATAAACCTCTTATCTTCCAAAAAAGGAATAAAAAATAAAAGTAAGGTAAAAAAGAAAATGTATATCTTTATACTATTTCTACCATGTATAATCTTGATAGGTACACATTTAAAACATTTTTCATTTCACCATTCCAAACTATATTCTCAATTATAAATCCGAATCCTAAATATTAAATCAATCCCAACATCTATTCCGTTATTTTCATTCCATTACAAAATAGATATACCTATGGTAAACATATTATCTCCATAAACAAGAAAGGATAAAAAACAGAAATAAAATAAAAGAGAAAATACATACCTTCTTACTCTATTTCAACCGTATATAATCAAGATAGGAATACATTTAAAACATTTTTCATTTCAAAATTCCAAATTATAATCTAACCAATAATTCCCTCACAGTTATAAATCTAAGTCCTAAGCTAGATCAGTCCCAGTTTTATTTTTCATCTCAGTTACTATTAATTCAGACCATATCTCTAAAAAAAACCTTTTTTAGCCATCAAGTATAGATTTAAGTCCCATTTTTAAATCTGACTCTAGCTTTCTTTTTGAGCCAGGCCGGTTTCCATAAAAGGGCCACTATGTCAATAGATCTCGTTGTTTTGTTTACGATATTCATCCTCAATTCAATCTGGTCTTGTGTCTGTTGTCCTTCTTCGATTGTCATCTGGGTGACATAGTCAATTTTATCTAGTGTTATAGTTATTAGTTGGTTGTCCAGGATGTCATAGTTCTGATATTTGATGGATTGTAGATAGAATTGTCTGGAATCCTCTTTGATAGTGATAAGTTCTTGTTCTGTTGATTTTTGGTTTATGAAGAAATCAGCTGAAGTCTGGATGTCAATTTGTGATTTTGAGGCAAAGGCTTTTTCGTAGTTAAGTTGCAAATAAAATTCCTCGGTCTCATGTTGTACATAGGGTTGAACACAAACCTCTATGGTATTGATCTGTTCCTCAGTTTGTAGTTCTGGGGAGTCATCTTTAGTTTCCCTCCTGAAGTATATATTCTCAGTAAATTACAAGATTTTTTCCAATATAAGGTTGTAATCAAGCTGTGGGAAAAAACCCTCCATTTCCATAATCAAGTAGTCTTTTAGTATTTTAGTGGAGGCTGTGTTTAATAACAATCAGCACCTCCACACAGCTGCTTTTTTATGATAATTTGAAGGCCAAGTTATAGTCATAATCAAAAAATAGTACAGTTGTAATGTTAATTTTCACTACAAGATGTTCCCAGTAGGCTGTAAAGTATTTTTCCAGATAGTATTTTTTTCCAATTAAAAGAACAAGAGCAATAAAAAAAAATATTGTTCAGTTTAATAAGTAGATTAAAAAAAAAAGGTTCAATAAGAGAAATTTTTCGGGAACCAGAGTACCCAAAAGTAAATATAAAAAATAATCAAAATAGATTATTTATAGTTTCAAGGCTTATAGTCCCATATGCACAAACGCTGCTTCATAAAATTGGGGAAATAGTTCAGAGGCTTTCACAGGAGAATAATTAGGGTAGAGAGAGGAAAGGAAAGGTCTCACCCAGATCTTCCACGGTGGTTCTTTGATGCTTAGATGTTGTTTGACTTGCGGTTGGTGCAGCTAGATGATCGGCCATGTTAATGGCTGATCTTTTCCCCGTCGGCCCAGAAGAGCTGTCTCGGACCGCGGAAGGCGCTGCCGCACCTGCCGCAGTCAACAAGAGTCCTCTCCAGCAGTAGTTGCCCCTCCAGGGTGACTTTCGACCCTGTCCAGGGTCTACCGGCGGAGGGAAACCGGCCGGCGAAGAGAGAAGACTCTTCACACAACCGCCAGCGCCGCGACATGGAACCGGAAGTCGCCTATAGAATCTTATTGATTAATGATACAATTTATATTCTGTGATAGCCATAGTTAAAATCATGGGGACAACCAAGCTAATTGCTAGGACAATAAATTTTTATTATTAAGAAGAGAAATGAGGACAATCTGTAATGTAAGTTCATAATTTAACATTACATTAATACACCGTAAATACATGCAAGATATCTGTTGGTTTTCTTAGTCTTCCTTTCAGAGTTGATCTGGGCGACATGGGAATGTCAAAATAAGGATTGGAGGGAGGTGAGGGTCTGTCCTTCCACTTTCCATAAGACAAACTGCTTCAGCTCTTCCAACCAGTTTTCTACAATTGGTATCTCAGTTTCCAATATCAAGGGTTGGAATTGCTGGAAACCAGCAATTCCCTTCACCCAAAACTCAGAACTGTCCCAGTTAAGCCCAGCCACAAGCAGACCAACACTAGTCCACAGAGCACTGGCCAATGAGTCCTCAAGACACTTGAAAGTTTCTCAACCAAAATAAAGCCACCAGGCAAATTTAAATACACAACACAAGAGAGTTCACAAGGCAAGAAAAGTCCAGAGTTTCCAAGGCATGATCCAAGTCAAGGCACAGTGTCAATCCAAAGTGAGGCAGCAATCATGATGAGTAGAAAACACACAACTAGGAAACAAACATTTAGTTCCCTGTATTGCCTCCATCTGTCTGCTGGGCTAAATAGCCAGCTTCCGGTGCAACCCACCAAGTAGGGCAAGGCTTTCTCCTCATGAGTAAATTTTCTGCTCCTGCCTTTTCTCTGCCCTACATCTTCTTGGATCAGGTGCAGAAGGCAGTTCTCTTCCTCATCATTGACCATCTGCAGCTGCGTACTTTCCCTACCCGGAGCCTTAGGACTGTTCTGTACAGCTGCGCTTCAATCAAATTCCTCACAGATGACTGCCTAGAGTAGGGGTGTCAAACTGCCGGCCCGCAGGCTGGACATGTCACGCAGAAGTTGCGCCCACCCCATTGCCGGCAATGGCAAAACAGTCCCGATATGTCATGCGATGTCATGTGACATCGCGAGTTTGACATGTCTGGCCTAGAGCCATCAATTAACTCAGCTCATGACATGCCAGGAACTGGTTCATCTTCTCCCAAACTGACATCTAGAGAGGTATCTGGAGAAGCTTCCAGGGAAGTCATCACAGACAGACTGAGATGACCAAAATGCAAGACAGTGAAAGTGCTTTGTGATACAAATGGGTTTGTATCATGACAGTCTCTACCATGTTACTTTTTTAACCTCTCCACATGAACACTGTTGAATCAGGATAATGTTTTGGTGCTACCATGAAGACTTCCACACTGCAATGCATACTATAAACCAAGTGTCATTGTGATTATGTATCACTAACACATGCAGACTTTATATTGACATGGTGATGACATCCATATGCTGTAAAACTACAGGTATAGAAATTTCACATTTATGCTCAGGTCTCAAGCTGAGAGTGATAAATATAAATATTTGGAAACATTACCTTTTTCCAAAATAGCTTAACCCATTTCCAGTATGATTGTGATATAGTATTCTTCTGGATAGAGATAGATAGTAAACATTTGATACAGTTGGACCCAGACAGATCATAGAATGCTATTTTGAGAGTAGTGCAAGGATAGCACAATGAAGTTTGGAGCTTTTTCTTCTGGCAAATGGAGAATAAAGAATGGTCTCAAATAATAAGCAGTTCACACTACCCAAGTGTTTCACTTCTGAAGCAGCAATGCATTTGCCCCATGAGGAGACTTAAATGTCATATTCTATTAGGTGAATTTTTGGTGTTTACTGAGCTCCGTTGCTGGCTAGTTATAGTTTTATTGCCAGGCTATATAATTCCATCAGTCAGTGGGAGAATGGAATTTATTTATTTATTTATTTATCAAATGTAGACACTGCCCATCTCATTATTCAGGTGATTTGGGTGTTTTACTTATATAAATGATAAAACTATATAAAATATAATTAAAAATAGAAATGGCTTAAACCAGGGGTATCAAACTGCCGGCCCGTGGCCGGATGCATCATAGCGAAACTGCACCCACCCCATTGCCAGCAATGGCAAAAAAGTCACAATACATCACGACACGTCACATGACGTTGTGCGTTTGACACCTCTGGCTTAAACTATTGGCACCACTGTGTCTTAAACTATCAATATTTATTGGGGTATGATTTTTTTTAATGGTTCTCAGATTATAGTATTATTTCTTGTCTGATTTTTTATTTGATGCTATGTGAGGGTGTCCATTAGAGCAGGGCTTTTCAACCTGTGGTAAGCGTACCACTTGTGGTACATTAACGAGTGGCAGGTGGTACGCAGCCCTGCCTTGCCAAGTGTAGTGGGGGAGGGAAAGAGCCAGCGCAGGCAAGGACTTACAGTGAGAGAGTCCTCTGGAGTTGCAGAGGCACGGAGGAGAGAAGGAAGGAGGGAGGGAGATGGAGAGTGGAAGGATTCTTATGTGCTTTTGTGACTTTGAAGTTCTGGGATTTGTGCAATGTGGGCTTTGTGTTCTTAAGGAGTGTTTGGCAATTTCTATTTGGCTGATGGCTGATGTCTCGTGTTAGCTTCTATTGCTCCACTATTGTTAGCTGTAAGTTTTGCTGCAAGGGATTTTGAAGTATTTTTCTCCTGAATGGATTTTGCCTGTAGATTCTTTTACTTATGAATGGAGCCATTTGGGGAGGCTGCCTTAGCCGGCAGCCAATACTTATTTTTATTTTTATTATTTTTATTTTTATTTTTATTTTTATTTTTATTTTTATTTTTATTTTTATTTTTATTTTTATTTTTATTTTTATTTTTATTTATTTTTATTTTTATTTTTATTTTTATTTTTATTTTTATTTTTATTTTTATTTTTATTTTTATTTATTTTTATTTTTATTTTTATTTTTATTTTTATTTTTATTTATTTTATTTATTTTATTTATTTTTATTTTTATTTTTATTTTTATTTTTATTTTTATTTTTATTTTTATTTTTATTTTTATTTTTATTTTTATTTTTATTTTTATTTTTATTTTTATTTTTATTTTTATTTTTATTTTTATTTATTTTTATTTTATTTATTTTTATTTTTATTTATTTTTTATTTTTATTGTTTTTAATTTTTATTGTTTTTATTTTTATTTATTATTTTTATTTTTATTTTTATTTTTATTTTTATTTTTATTTTTATTTTTATTTTTATTTTTATTGTTAATTTTTTTTATTTTCATTTTCATTTTTTTATTTTTTTTATTTTTATTTTTATTTTTATTATTTTGGACAAGGAGTTTGCCACTGCCTCCTTCATAGAACTGAGAGAGTGAATGACAGGCTCAAAGTCACCCATCTGATTTCCTTCCTATAGCAGGACTAGATGTCACTGTTACCTTAAGCAGTGCACCAAACAGGTTCTCACACATTTTAGCTCAAGAGTATTCCTTCTTTCCCTTAGACATGCTTTGGCTAAACCAGGCACTTGGCATAATGAGCAGGATGGGTGAACTGATAGTATATACTACTACTACCACCAATATGAATATGCACTATGAAAAGCAAGAAGTCTATGTCATAAGTGTAATAGAATGTCATATAAGCTTTCAGTAACCATGCAACATGATATAAATTGGAAGAAATGTCATGCTCCATTGTCTAATTCCTGAAGAAATGAGTATAAATAAATGTACATCAGAATGATAATTGATTAAAATGTGGTTGAGAATGGTTACATAAAAGCTACTAATAAGTTACTGTATATTAAAAAGCTTTTTCAGTTTTGTGTTTTCTATGCCACCATATATATACATATATATGAGAGAGCACACACATATATGAGAGAGAGATAAAGAGATAAAGAGATAAAGAGATAAAGAGATAAAGAGATAAAGAGATAAAGAGATAAAGAGATAAAGAGATAAAGAGATAAAGAGATATACAGATAAAGAGATAAAGAGATAGATAGGACAATTACTTTGTGGCTCAGTAAAAGTATATTTTGTGAAGGCGCCATATGCATACTAGAATCATCTAGACAATTATCAGTACATTTTTTTGAGGATGAGGGGCTTTCAGCTAAAGGAATATGACATTTTCTTCTATATTTATATTCCTGTATTGAATGTTTCTTTCTTGTTTTCTTGCCTTGTTTGTGGATATTTGTTGTCCACATTATGTTTTACAGTTATAGTTACTATTTTGCTGTGCTTTACTCAATAAAGTCTTTAAATATTTACCTAATTTGTGTGGGTATTACATATATCGAATAGCGCAAATCCTTCAAGAGCCTTTCTAATGCTCGCTCCACCTGGAGAAGTCCAGGACTCTGAGATGGGAATCAAAAATCTGAGACTTACACAGAGAACAAGAGCTTTGGAGTTATGTAAAGATTCTCCACTTCCTTTATTCAGCAAACAAGAGGAGAAAAAAAGGTTAGCTCAAATGAGCTCTAAGCATTTAGACTTTTTTTAAATATGGAGAAATCAAAAGATTTCACTAAATTCCTCAAAATACCATGTTCATTTGCATTAACACTACTCTGCTTCAATGTTATGGCATATGATTACCCATACTGTAACACAGAATCTTATTCTGAATTAATCAAATAACCATACCTTTTTTGGGCTCCCACAGTAATGCCATATGGTTTATTGTGTAATTATTGGCAATTGACTAGGTTTCTATGGTTTTCAAGCTTTTCCCTACCTGTGGCAGGCAGAAATAGAAGTTGGGATTTTTTAAAAGTGGAGGTGAAAGAGAATCAGAAATGATGAAATATGTGCCAGGGAGGTCTTCTCACTTGACTCAGGTTTCACCTCTCACAATTCACACTGCAGCCCCCCATTCTGTTAACAATCTGAAATATTATTATTCTATAGGATTGTGATAACTGATCCTAGGATAGCTATTGTGTTCTTAATGGCTAATCATGTTAATAAACACACAGGAGTCAATTTTATTTATGTCTGCTAACTATATTAATAACCACAAATAAGTCATTTCATTTTGGTGTAGAAGTCTCTTGAGAGAAACAAAGATTAATAAACATTCAGAATAGAAATCTCTATGACTGCAGATAGATGTTTCACTCCATGAAAATTAGCGGGACAGCATTGACTCAGTAAGATATTTAACACTCTTACAGCATAGAAGACATTATCTATAGTGACAAATAAGTCAGTTATAAATTGAAAATTTAACAGAAAAGACATTTCCCTCTTTTATGGAGCAAATTGGTATTTATTTTAAAATGCCTTATGTTTTGTATCTCAGGGTTGGCTTTATAACTTTTTTGCAGGAAGATAATTTAAGAGAATAATTGCATAAGACAGGTTTTTTTTTAATATAATGGAATAAGTTAAGTTGTTTTAAGGATGAGAACAAATGGTTTTAATATAATTTTTCAGAAATTGAACCTCAAACAGCAGATTTAAAGACATTATGAAAAGGAGACAATTTGGAGAGATCTCTATCTAGTTAGTAAACAATGAATTAATTACATATGTTGGTATCTTTCCACATGATAATTATAAAGAATAAAAGACAGTTATAATTTGCAGAAATATCAAACCAGCAGTTAGCTGGTAAGTAAAGTTCTATCATTTTTTATTTAATAATATGCCATTAAATACATGTTCAAGAATATTATATATTAGTTTATTAGTTTAAAGGCTTTGTATTCTATTTTTTAGCCTAAATTCTGCTAGGGAAATTGAGAAAAAGATGTCTATATCATTTACATAAAGACTTCCAAATGCAGACAAATGCAAACTCAGAGAACAATTATACAAGTAGGAAATTTCTCCTCTCAAGATTTCCAAGTAAACGGCTTGGCAAATTAATTCATTATTTATTTGCTAGATTTACATTGCCTTTCTTCTAAAAGCACAAAGCATCATACATTGGAATTGTCCACTTTTCCAACAGTACCACAATTCTGTAGGAAAAGTGAGACATTATGATGGGTCCAATTATTCTGAGTAATCTATCACTGATGAAAATAGACCTGAAGAAGGTTTTTCTACTCCTAGGCAATTGATCAGTACATGAAGTAACAGAACTGAAAAAAGGAAAGAAGGAAAGATGTGAAGTTGGTGGTTGGTTCTTTAGTACAGTTGGATTGAAATTGTCAGTTCCCACCGTACGTCTGTGGTTCATGCTCAGATTTCTCTGGTCATTCTGTCCATTTTTACATTTCTTGATGTTTTTTACTCTTAACACATATCAAAATGACAGTTCCTAAATGTTATCTAACTACCTCTCCCTCATCTGTTTCCTTGCAGTTATACCAGCTTTTTTATAAATGAAATATGGAGAACCAAACCTGAAAATTAGATCTATTGTAGGAAAATTAGCCTTACCAAAGAAATTTCAAATCTCCCTGGATATGAATAAAATAAATGATAATATTTCTAAATGTTGTTTTATTGTTAAACATTAAAGTATTATTATTGAAAATGTGGGTCCACATTGCTGAAAGAAATACTGAGATGTCAGAGTTCATAGTTCTAATAGGCTGCATCTCTGTGTGGCCAAACTCTCCTGGAGTGAATAGAGGTTTCCACTTGAGGGGAAACTGTCCCCCCCCCCCAAATTGGACTATCATGTTCCTTTCCATTGTTGCAGAAGAGGATTTTTTTTTATTCATTTGGTCTATATCTGATTTCTTTAAAAAAAAATATTTTCCAGTGTATTGTATTTAATACGTATAATACTACCTAGTGAATGTCAAGTAAGAGTTATGTTGTAAGTAAAGTTTTCTTTTTCTTAATGAATTAACTACATATTTAACATTGGTACCTTTTGCACATGATAATTATGAAGAATAAAAAATAGTTATAATATGCAGAAATTTGGACCAAACCTTCATACATGAACTGATCACTAACAGGTGAATTAGCATTGGCAAATTCATCTCATAATCTATCTCTATAGGAAAAAGAAATGCATGGTAAGATTCCTAAATCTTTTTATTTCTCTGTTTTTAAACAAGTTAAGTATTATTGTTGAAAATGTGCTTACATGGCATTCGACATTGTTAAAAAAAATGCTGAGATGTCAGACTTCAAAGGTGCAGTAGGTTGTGTCTCACTTTCTGCCCAAACTCTAGTAGAGACATTTTTGGTTTTTATTGGATGGGAGACTCCCTTTTCAAACTGAATGTTCATTTCCTTCTGATTGTTGGATAAGGGGATTTATTAATTTATTTTGCTAATATATGAGGTCCTTTGATTAAATGTATTTAACAGTGGTATATTTGTGTGTTTATCACCAAGTGAATATCAAAATAGCAGTTCTCAAGATGTGTGCTCTCAATATTTCCATGTGAGAGATATAGCAAATTATTGTTATAATTATTGGCTAGATTTACATTGTCTGTCTTCTAGAAGCACAATGCACCATATATTGGAATTCTCCAATTTTCCAACACTACCGGAATCCTGTAGGAGTGCAGACTCATTATGATGGGTCCAATTATTCCGAAAATCTTTCATTGATGGAAATAGACCTGAACCAACTTTGTTCTACTCCTAGCCAATGCTTTTGATCACTACATGAGATAATACAACTGAAAAGAGGAAAGAAGAAAAAATGTGATGTTGGTCATTGTTCCTTTAGTAGAGATGGGTAAAAATGGAAAAAAGTGTGCTCTAATATCCCCATCCTACAATTTTGTTTTCCATGCTCTGATCCTCTCTTCATTCTGTCCATGATTTACATTTCTTGATGTTTTCTGTTCTCTCCATATATCAAAATGCCACCACCAAAATTTTATCTAACTGAATTTCCCTCCTTTCTTTCTTTGCAGTTATGCCAGCTATGACATAAATGAACATGGAGAATCAAACTATAGTGCGTTATTTTCTGCTTCTGGAATTTTCAAAAAATCGGCATCTGCAGCTTTTGCATTTCTTTTTCTTCTTTGTCTTATATCTTGCAACTGTAACAACAAATCTTCTCATCATCTCTGCAATAGCTTTTGACCATCGACTGCACAGCCCCATGTACTTCTTTCTCATGAATTTAGCTCTGCAGGACATCGGCATTGTTTCAGTCATTGTCCCCAAATCCATGATAAATTCTCTCTTGGACACCAGACACATTTCTTACTTTGGTTGTGTTGCTCAATATTTTCTCTTTCTCTCCTTTGCAGCTTCTGATTTCTTTCTCTTGACAATCATGGCATATGATCGATATGTTGCCATTTGCCATCCATTACACTATGAGATGGTGATGAATTGGAAATACTGTACTGAAATCATAATTCTAGTGTGGGTTGCCGGTCTCCTCTATGGAATGTTACATACCATTGGCACTTTTTCCATCCTTTTTTGTTCTAATGTTGTTAATCAATTCTT
Organism: Azemiops feae; assembly: GCA_023970755.1. Classification (NCBI taxonomy): domain Eukaryota; kingdom Metazoa; phylum Chordata; class Lepidosauria; order Squamata; family Viperidae; genus Azemiops; species Azemiops feae. The sequence goes on from JALGBA010002116.1 coordinate 211,484, forward strand.
CTGTGAAATTCCACAATTACTAAAACTATCCTGCTTGGGATTAAATCTACTTGAGGTTGGAATTCTTGTGGCCAGTATTGTTGCTGGACTAGGTTGTTTTACTTTTATACTTGTATCATATGCAGTGATCTTCAAGGCAGTGTTAAGAATCCCTTCTGAAAAAGGAAGACAAAAAGCTTTATCCACCTGTATTCCGCACCTCACAGTAGTGTCTATGTTATTATTAAGTGGATGCCTTGTCTATCTGAGACCTTCCTCTAACACTCCATCTTACATAGATTTTGGGTTGACTGTTTCGTATGCCCTCCTTCCACCTCTGTTCAATCCAATCATTTATAGCATGAGAAATAAAGATATCAAATTTGTCCTTTCTCAACTGTGGAGATTTTGATAAATTCTTTTAATATTGTTTATATTCTCTTCACCATATTTTTTCACTACTTCTGTGAATAAAAGAATATGGTAGAAAGGGATAGTTTGGATGCAGCAAATCCAGGTTCTCAAACAAGAAGAACGTAGCACTATATATGTTACTTAGCAAATGTCCCTAATTACTATCAACACCTTTTACAGTTTCTAAATATGGTTGTTGGGCAGCTTTGGTATTCCACAGGCTGACAATTCCTGTTTTTTAGTGAAGTGAGATACAGAGTGTACAATTGGTGGTGTGAGAAGTTTTATATCAAAATATATTTTATTCTTTATACTATTTACATCTTCCATTAAAACATTAACAGAATGGTTTGCGAATCAGTGTCTCCACTAGATAATTGACAGATAATTGACAGTTGAAAGTAAATAAAAAAATAAATAAAAAATATTTGGTTTTTTTTGGGGGGGGGGCAAACTTTTATTCAAACTTCTTCAAACCACTGAATAAGTTCCCCAAACCTAATCCACATATCAAAGGACAAGGTCTATAAGCACAAATAGAATTAATTAAATTAGGTCTCCTAGCAGAATTACATGTTCATAAGAATAAACATCATAGATTATATATCTACACACACACACACAATCACACACAACCCTCAAGTGTCACCCTAGAATCAGCATATAGACATTTCCACACCTCAGATATACTGTAAAAGTATGTCATTGTACCCCATTTCTCTGCAGCTGCCCCTACAGCCAAACTCTTTGCTTTTAAAAATAAATATTTCTCCTTTCTTCAAAGATGTCTGGATTTCATTTTTATTTATTCTTGAGCAAAACTGGCTCAAGTTTGAACTCCAAATTATGCTTCTGACAGGGGAAAACTGAAATGCAGAGGAGGTTTAAATAATGTGGTCTATTTTGTTCCCATGCTTTCCTATATGAAATGTCTTCTCTTTAATGCTGGTCCATAATGTTGTTAGCTAAAGCTTCATCATTTCTAAAAGTATAGAAGTCTCTATAACACTTCTGACCTGAAATGGTCATTTCCTCACAACTTTGATATTTTGCTCTTTTCAGTCAACCTCAAGTCCTGGCAACTGCCTCAAAAAGTTCCTTTTTTTTTCCTGGCAACTTTAATTTTAAAAGAGGTTTGCCATTGCCTCCTTCCAAGGGCTGTTAGAGAGGGATTGGCCCAAAGTCACACAGCTGGCAACATTCCTAAGGGGGAATAGAAGTCCCAGTCTTCTGCTTTCTAGCCTGTTGCCTTAACTTCTGTATCAGATTGGTTTTCAGTTTCTTTAGCTTAGAAAATTTCTTTTCTTTAGAAATACTTTGGCAGGTCTTCCAGTTTGGCGTCATAATGATATGGATGCAGAAAGGCAGGGCTTTGCTTTCCATGTACGATTTCGCCCTGCTGGGGGCGTTAAAAGGGCCTAAAGTTGCCCTGGAGAGGTGATGATGAAATAGGGGTCCCTCGTTGATCATGGAGAGATGGCATTCAATCTGTTTGATCTGAGAAAAGCCCTCCCAACTGGCAGGGGAAAGGCTGGCTGCATTCCGGTGGCCAGCTTCCAGCTACTGACAACCGAAGAAATAAAGCACTAATTAGCACAGGCCTTTTCAACTGGTGGTACGTGTACCACCAGTGGTACTTTAGCACCTTGCTGGTGGTACGTGAGCCCTAGCTAATTGTAGTGGGGGAGAGAACCAGTTAAAGTGGAGCCGCACAGACCTGGAGCTGCAGAGCTTGGCAGAATCCCCAGGATCTGCGCACGTGGCAACATGGTAATTGGAGCTTCTGGTGCACCTGGAAAAGGAGGAGGAGGGCGGAGAGAAGAGAAAGTATAAAAGGGGCAGAGCGAGAAGAGAAGAGGCTTTTCTTACCGAAGCAGTGAGGAGAGGCAGAGCGAGCAGCTTGTTTTTGGAGGAACAGCGAGCGAGTGGCCTGTTTTCAGAGGAAGGGTGAGTGAGCAAGCGGCGTGTTTTTTGGGGAAGGGCGATCAAGTGAGTGGCGTGTTTAGCAAGCACATGTTTTCAGGTGAAGTTTGAATTAACGAGCGAGTGAGCTGGGCAGGAGCCCAGGAGCGCAACTACAGCTGATCCGTGCTTCTGCTAAGCTGCCCAGAAGCACGGATCAGCTGTAGACTAGCACTGATCCTGGCACTTCTGCTAAATTAGCAAGTAGCATGTTTTCCAGTGAAGCGTGAGCAAGTGAGCTGGGCAGGAGCCCAGGATCGGCGAGTGCAGCTACAGCCAATCAGCTGTGAAACCACATTTCTGGAATTCGGGTTAGTTTGGGGTAAATATTAAGGCAGCCACAGTTTATTTTCCAAATCTGGATGAAGGAAGTTTAGAAAGCTTCAAATTGGAGGGCTTCCTTGTTCCTAGATATCAGGCTGAGGAGGGATAGGAAAATCTTTTTTTATTTGGGGTACAGAGGGGCTCCATTGGATGTGGCTTTGGTTGGCCTTTTGTGGGGGGAAGAGTGGAGGTTCTAAGGATTAAAATGGTGAAAATAGGCTGCTAATCTCCTGGGAATGCAAACAAAGGTGCTGGGAGTCATCTCTAATTATGGACTGGTCATTTTTGTCTTGAAAAATGGACTTGTAGAAACCCTGAAAAGATATCTGGATTCTTCAGAAGGACCCTGTTGCCTTTCCTGTTTTATTAACTATTGCTGAGTTATTGCTAAGGTTCAGAGTTTGCTCATTGGTCCAGAATTTTTTATTTCAATAAAACAGTATGTTTTATTCTTTTTTTATTGTTGCCTTAAGATGAATTGGGAATCTCTGCCCAATCATATTTGCTGGGGTATATTTCCCCTCAATCTACCCAGTATGGTCCTACCTGTGGCTGTGGTATTGGAGTTCAGCAACAAGAAATCACATTAATTTGAGAGGGTTGCAGCCGACCTGTCTGTGACAATTGATTCTCTCTAGGAACTTCTTCTCTCTGACAAAAGCAGGGAGGGGTATGGAACCCTGAATGATCTCTATGTAAATCAGGTGATTTTGAAGAAGGATATTTATTGCTTTCTGAAAAGTACTTAGAAAGGTGCTCTCAACTTGAATAAAATATGTAAAATTCTTCAGTGCAGTTTTGTGGGTGGGAGCAGATGCTCCTATGTAGTTAGGCAGCCACATCAGTAAAAGGTCTGAAGCAGCAGTGAAAAATGAGCTCTGACTGGTAGGCAGCTCACTGAACACCTTGCGTGTGGAAGTTGGTTGCACAACAGCTAAATTATTAGACATATGAATATTTCTGTGATAAGGTAATCATTACTAGAAAAGGGATTAAGTATACATTACTGGTAAAAGTAGTCATAATTTAGTGGCTGCCTCATTTAGCAACTGTTCAGAGTTAACATCTGATGAAAAAAATAACTGGGCAACCTATCCTTGCATTTAGAATCTTTGCAGGTCTGTAAAGCTGAACAGAGTTCAAAAGCACAGCAGTGGCATCTCTTAGCTACTGCCTTACCTAATGACCAAGTAACCAGTTCCAAATGTGGATGGTAATTGAGGATATCTGTATTGTCAAAACCTAAAGTGCAGCTATTTTCAGAATGAGTGACCAGGTACAGTAAATCTATCTGAAAAGCTTCTCAAATGTGGAGCATCTGGGTGGGTGTACTTTATCCCTTTTTTCTTTCTTTTTTGTCGTTACGTTTTTTATACCTTGCTAAGCCACTGGTGGTACTCGAATATTGTCATGTCCTAAAGGTGGTACAGTCTATGAAAAGGTTGAAAAGCCCTGCATTAGAGTGTCTGTTTCCTTCATTGATTTTTTTTTAATATATATTTTATTGGATTTTTATAGGGGTGGGAGGGTTACATCAAAGTGCTTAGGAAACAACGTGGAGATGGGTAAATCAAACATCCAAAAGAAAAATCACAGATATATAGCTCAAATTGATTCATTGAAGATTCCCTCTCTATTTCCCTCATATAGTATTACATATTCAAATTAATACATTTCTAAATAAACTTCAAACAATCCTATCAAACATCAATCACATTTCAATTATAAAGATCCAAATCCTGTTTTTAGGCTTTACTAATTTACATTTACCATATTCCAATTAGCCTTAAATAAACATATTATTAACACTTTGGGTATCCTTCATTTCCCTTTTTAACATAATAATTATATCTGAAATAAATATATTATTCCCACAATAACATTCTTATGTTTTATTCATTAATACCATTTCTTCTCTCGTCACCAATCCCTCTTATTCTCCTTCTATTACAAAATAATTATCTTATTTGAAATAAAAATATCAGTCCAAAATATACATTTCTGTCTATTTTAAATATATATTCTATCAATCAATCTATGTCTATAAAAAGTCTTTTTAGCCCAGTAGGTAAAGTTTACCTCTCCAAATAATTATCATATCTGAAACAAAATATTATTACAAAGGATATCCTCTTACCGAATTCACGTACTCCATTAGTTATTAAATCAATCAAAATCTCTAAAGCCTTTTTAACCCATTAAATAAAATTTAAAAAACATTTTTAAATCTAACTCTAGGTTTCTTTCTGTGCCACACCGGTTTCCATAATAAAGTTCCTGCATCATCAAACCACAATATTAGAAAATCAGTATTTCTCAGCGCTTCAAATTGGTCAAAGTTCTCTTCCCTTTCTTCTAGTAGCCTTTGAATGGTGGAAGCCGTTTTATTCCATGTTGTACTTACTAGTTGATTATCCACCTTATCACAATTTTCAGTAACTTGTATCTGGGTGTCAGTCTCTGTTGGTGTTGACACTTCAGGCATCTCAGTTAAAGTTATTCCTTGATCATCAAGCCTCTCCACAAATTGTACCTGGGGCTGTATAAAGTTGATTTGTTCCACAGTTTCCACAATTTCTCCCGGCATAAGTTCACAGCTGAGTTGTAAGCATGGTTTCTCTTTAGGTTGTATATATTGCTCACTGGTCTCTTTGGAGCCACTCTGCTCCTTCTCCACTGTTCTTTGACCTATAACTTGATCCATCAAAATTGGGAAGTAAGAGTTCGTATCCTCCGTGGCTTCCAAGATTTTTTCCAGTATAAGCTCATAATCAAGCTGTGTGTTAAGTACCTCCATCTCAGTGGTGAAAGGATCTTTTAATCTTTTAGTGAAGACTATATTTAGTAAAAGTCAACAAATATTCACCTCCAGTTCTTAGTAGACAAAATCACCACCCAGCTGTTTCAAGATATCTTTACCCTTATCATCCTTTGAAGGTCAAAGCCATCCTCCAGCAAAAAGAAAAATATGCAGTTACAGTAACACTTTTCATCACAAGATGTCCTCAGTAGGCTATAAGGTCTTTCTTTCCAAGTTAATAGATTTTTTGTTTTTCACATTAAAAAAAATAAAGAAGAAAGGCCTCTCCAAGATAGTAAATAGCGTAGTTATAATAGTAATAATCAAAAGTAGAAATATTTTCAGGCTCCCTCAGTATTCCAGGAGTTAAATAGTCAATAAAGAATTAGCTGTTTTATTTTTTTCAATTCCCAAAGCTGTTTTTTCCAAGTGCCCAAACGCTGCTCTCTCACAGCAGGGAAGTAATTCAAATTCAAAAGCTTTTTACAGGAGAGTAATTAGGGAAAGAGGGGGAAGGAAAGGTCTCACCTGGATTCTTCACGGGGGTTCTTTGTGCTTAGTTGTTCTTCTGGCTTTCGGCTGGCGCAGCGAAGTGATCGTCCATTTTACTGGGCGATCTTTTCTCCGACGGCCCTAAGGAGCTAGCTCGGACCGAGGAAGGAGCTGCCACCATTCCCCCATCGACGAGGGCCTCCTCAACAGTAGTCACCCCTCCAGGGCGACTTTTGACCCGGTTAAGGGTCTACCGGCGGAGGGAAAACAGCTGGTGGAGAGACAGAGCTCTCCGTGCGACTGCGTGTGCCGCGATCCGGAACCGGAAGCTCTCTTTCATTGATTTTTGATGTATCTTTTTAAAATGGTTTTTAGATAAGGTTTATCTGTAAGTGACTTTTGGTGCTGATTTATTGGGTGCCAAGCTTCCAGATATTCAGAAGTATTTCAGTATCAACAGTTTCCTGTTGTAATTGTGGCTGAATTTATCTTGCGAGATTAATGGATTTTCATCATTCTCCATTAATGATACTTTATAAATGCATTCTACAAGAACTATATATTATGAAATTAGATAGTAGAGAAAGAATTTGTGTGAGGTAGCTGGAAATATTTAGAAAAGGTAGGTTACTGCTCTTGTTCACCTCATAAAGAAAACTACATGCCCACAAAATGGTGAAACTAGTTCCTTTCTTATTGATGGTGCATAGTTAAAAATAATCAGAGGGAAAAATTTTAAAGATTTTCTTTACATCATTATTTTTATGATTTTGTATGGATCTTAATTTAACTTCTAAAACCTAGGACTATAACCTGCTCTTTCCAAGAGCTTTCCAAAGGGTACCCTCCACTTCCTTGTTTCAGAAGCTACATTTCTTAATGATGAAGGGGAAAATAAAACTGAAAAATTGCATCAGCCTTCAAAACTTCCTATTGTAAAAGTCCCTTGAACATAGATGACCTTAGGGATGCCTCACTATTTCCTATGAGAGTGATTTGATAATGCAAGGAAACTCTGTTATATACAGACAATAAATTCAGGCATGAAAAATCATCCTAACATAAATTTTTTGATTATAATGCATTATAATTAGAGAAATCAAGTTTTCTCTTTCTTTTTAGTCTCTCTCTCTCTGCTCTCTGCTCTCTGCTCTCTCTCTCTCTGTCTCTCTCTCTCTCTCTCTGTCTCTCTGTCTCTGTCTCTGTCTCTGTCTCTGTCTCTCTCTCTCTCTCTCTCTCTCTCTCGTTGTAATTGTTACCTTATTTGGGAAAAAAAACCCAAACCCATCTGGATGCCAAGAATGGTCAGTCAGGCTCTGTATGGCTCTAGCAATTGATTCTGTTCAAAACCAGCTTTTTCTCCAAGTGAACTTATGAAGTGACAAGCATAGCAATAAGAAAGTGAGAGAATGTGTTAGATGTGTGAGAAATAGATATAAGTTCAGAAGATAAAAAAGGCAATGGAAGATATCAGGTAATATTTTACTTGTACTTTGTTAAAGATTGAAGGGAATATTCAAGCTGTATTAGATAATAGAAACTGATCCGCCCATGTCAGTTTCATTCAGACTATAGAAAAATCGATCAGTAAATATTTTAACTCTATTTTAAAACCTTATTTTTTTCCCTCTTTTGGTTTTCTGATCAACTTTTTAGATATTTTTATTGATTTCTTTCATTTTTTTTAAAGTAATGATTTCAGTTGAGCTGTGTATTTTAATAGATGTTGCTACATTATTTTGAGTCAGTTGTCCCCAAATATTGGCATTTCTACATTTCATATTCTCAGATGTTTCTGCTGACATGTGTTCAATCAATATATCTTTTAGGATTTTAGTTGCAGTCAGCTTAAACTATATGACTCCAAAGATCTATTTAATGCATTGTTGTTTCATTAAGTACATCATTCTATCTTCATAACATTATCAATTTATACTGAATTATCATTAATACTGAATTTTAAAGAAACTCCTATTTAAAAGAAATAATTTTGGATATAGTTGTAAAATCTACACTTACAGTATTGTATAGGAAGAAGATACTTCAAAGTGAAAATTTAGAAAAATTAACATTTCTGTGCCTCCTCAACCAGAGAAGTTTGTATTTCCAATATCACTTTTAGAGCATGTTGAACACTAATGTATAGCAAAATAAAATGACAATAATGTAATCTCTGCTCAAGTAGAAGCCACTTTAGAAAAGGCAAGATGGGTACTGAGAAAAAAAATTGGGAGATCAGTCAAAAGAAAGAGATCTGACAGACAGCACAAATAAAGAAAGATAGGATTAGTATTAGCATAAAGATATGTTTGGAATATACATGTGAGACTTATGAGAACCACATGGGAAACAAGCAGGATGAATTAAATGATAAACATTATTTGCATCCAATAAATACTATGGTTTATTAATTTTAGTAATATTTTCTATTTTGTAAATTTCATATATTTTTCATATCTTAAGAAAATGCATATATTAAACATATCAGAATGTCACAGAATGCTGTTAGAAATAATATAAACTGTTCATATTATGAAATAACAGAATTATGATATTATATACTATAATAATATTTCATAGCATCATATTATATGCTATTATATTGTTAACATGTGCATTTCACTTTCCTGCAGGAGAGAATGCAAAGTCCTGTCTAATAGAACAAGTGTAACACATTTTGTACTTCTTGGAGTTTCTGGAAATCGAGAGGTTCAGATTCTATATATCATCCTCTTCCTAATTACATATCTTTTTATTTTGGAGGGAAATCTCCTGATTATTCTTTTGGTAGCAATCAATAGTTATCTGCACACCCCCATGTATTTCTTTCTCACCAACTTATCCATCTTGGCTGTACTTCCATCATAATTCCAAAATCAGTATTTAATACATTTATGAACTCCACATGGATATCATACTCTGAATGTGGAGCACAAATGTTCTTCATACTTTTTTTCCTTTCAACCAACCTGTTCATTCTCACTATCATGGCCTATGATAGATACATTGCCATCTGTTACCCTTTACACTTTGCATCCATAATGAAGTGGTCAACTTGTCTACAAATGGCTGGATGGGCATGGGTGATTGGATTTCTACATGCTTTGCTACACACCGGGAATATTTTTCCAATGTATTTCTGCTCCAACATTGTCAAACAATTATTTTGTGAAGTTCCACAATTAATCAAGCTTTTTTGTTCTGATTCTTATTTCAGTGAAACCTGGATTCTTGTCTTTGGTTCTTGTTTAGGGGTTAGCTGCCTCTCACTCATTATCTTGACCTATGTGCAGATCTTTACTACCGTTTTGAGAATGCCCTCAGTTGAGAGAAGGGAAAAGGCCTTTTCAACATGCATCCCTCACCTCATTGTTGTTTCCCTATTTGTTGGTAATGGCTTCTTGGCTCACTTTGCTTACTTGATGCCAACCTTTCTACCTAAATTGGAGGAAATGTTTTCTGTACTGTATACTGTGGTCCCTTCACTGATGAATCCAATAATCTACAGCATGAAGAACAAAGATGTCATAGTTGCCTTTTGGAAATTCCTTGGTTGGGGGCATCTTGGCAAGAAGTAATGCAAATATGCCTGCATGTAATTATTATATAAGATAATGACAGCTTGTAAAAAGATGAGTTTTCCTAATTTGGGTTTTGCTTATATATGTTATTCACTCTAAATTGTGATTTGTTACATGTACAGAATCAAATGTGTCACGATATATCATATTTTGTTTTATTAACATGAAACATGGAAGCTATGATGCATAGTTAAATTATCATTTTCTGATTTCTATACAGAACCAACTGAAATTAAGAATGGATTAGAAGTCATGACATTAAGTGTAACAAGTAACTATGGATTATCTCTTCAGTTTCTTTTCTTCTTGATTTTGGGGGAGTTACATTGACCATGTTATCCTTTAACAGACAATTTGGTTGATAGAAAATAGGTGAGTCAGTTTTAGTATAGACATTAAATTAAATTGGTCTTTCCATAGTTTGTTAGATCAGCCTGAGGATTTATTGTCATAGGTAGAGGGTGTCAGAATGAAGTTTCTATATTCAGTTTTCACCTTCAAAAAGAAGAATCACAATGCTGGCATTTCTTGTTAAGTGTGGAGACTCAGTCTAACACAGTGACATGATCACTTTACCTGGCACTAAATTGAATACAATTGAATACAATTGAATACAATATGAGCTTCTTGTAAATAAAGATATTAGGACTGCCCTGCAATTTCTTATATACTACGAATATCTTTTCAGGATGTCAGTTGGTTTTCATTTTCCCCCCACACTATCATTCTTGCATCACTGAGAACTTCATTTCATTTGCACTCCTATTAAATTTCTATTATATTCTTGTTATCTTTCAGAGTCAGTTTTTTCCCTGGGGCTATAGGTAATAATTACCTTGGGAAAAATAACTAATGGGTTACTATCACTGTTCCTTAACAAAGAAAGAAAACAGGGAATTGTTTATATTCATGGCTTCGTAAACAATTACACTCACAAAATTGTTATAACACCTCTAAATTTAACATTAGCAGCAAGAACAAAAGACCAGAGCTTATATATAAAGATAAAAGCACAAATAAACAGACAATAACTCACAACCCTGTTAGTTGAATAAACAAAAACTTAGAATGTGTAGAAGGTAATATTAATGATCTTATCTGAACCTAATTGTGCAAAGCCTTTCTTTTTCAGCTTTGCGGCATCAACCAGAAATTACCATGGCTGTATTTTATTTCAAGGCATGAGAACAAAGTATCAATAGATATTTCTCATACTCAGGTAGATAGCATCAGCATGACATCACAAAGAGTTGTGTGTGGTCTCCATGCAGATGGCTTTATGACAAGTCCAGCTGAGGTAACAGTTCAGGAAGTCAGTTGAGTGAATTAACATTTAGACTGAAAGGAACTGTTTATGCCATGGTTCTAGCTTTAAAAGAGAGTGATCAGGAATGCTGGTAGGGCCAGGGATTTTGTGAATAGACCCTATGTGTTTTTATTTAATCCCTATATTTTAGGAAATCAACTTTAAGTGGTTAAAACTCTCTAGAGACAAAGAGGAATAAAAGCATGGCTTATCTTTACCATAGTCCCAATTTGTATTGTATCAATTCTGAGTTTTCTAATCAAATTGGCTAAAACTAGAATGAAATCCACTCTTGGATCTTCTTTACAGATAACCTATTCAAATAAATGACATTTTATTCATGACATGAAGTTATTTCAGTTAGATCCAATTTTCAACTGTCTTTCATAATTTAATATGTTGTATTATACATTTTTGTGAGGATCTTTATAAAGCTCCTTGAAAAAGATTCAATTTTCTATTAAAAAATAGGAAGTTGTTTGTCGAAGCCTCAAATTACATCATTTTGTATACTTTTGGCTAGTTGAATTTTGAATGACTGCCATTAGTAAAAACTCTCATTTTTGATGCCATTTAGAACATTCCTAGATTATAAATAAAAGGGAGAGAAAAATCTAATAGATACATCTGGATACAAAAAAATCCATTCACTACTTGATCTCAAATATTTGCAAACCTTTGTTTAGGTGTGTAGTTAGTCACCTGGATGTGAGACTATGTTGCTGCATTTCAAGTGACTATGGTGCACACCTGCATTTATTCCTTTTTTATAACTAAATAGTTTAAACTAAATAGCTTAAGCAAAGCAAAAATAGCAATTAAAAAGTTTCCTTTGGGGGGTTGCATATTCACAACTTTCTTTATGTTAGGTAAAACCAAAAACTTTGGGTAAACGTCCAGAATATGGGTTATAATGATAGAGGATTCAGATAGTTCTTGACTTACAACCCTTGATTTAGCGATCATTTGAAGTAACAATGGCACTGAAAAAAGTGACTTATAATCAGTTCTTATATTTACAACCAGTGTAGCATTCATATGCCACAGTCATATGATCAACATTCAAGTGCTTAGTTGCCTAGTTCTCTGTGTTACAAATACAAATATTTATAATTTATGATAACATTTTCCCCTAAAAAATTATTATGATACTAGAGAAAAGAATCTTAAGGATTTATAATGAAAATAATGAGGACAATAATGAGTACTTTTTTAAAAAACAACTAATTACTGGAGGTCTTTAAGAAGAGATTGGAAAGTCACTTGTCTGGAATAGAATAGAATAGAATAGAATAGAATAGAATAGAATAGAATAGAATAGAATAGAATAGAATAGAATAGAATAGAATAGAATAGAATAGAATAGAATACAGTAGATCTGGAAGGGACTTTGGAGGTCTTCTAGTCCAGCCCCCCGCTCAAGCAGAAGAACCTATACCATTTCAGACAAGTGACTGTCCTGTCTCTTCTTAAAAACCTCCAGTGATGGAGCACCCACGATTTCTGGAGGAAAGCTGTTCCACCGGTTGATTGTCCTCACTGTTAGGAATGCTATAGGGTACCCTGTAAAGTAGGGGGTTGGAGTAGAAGACCACCAAAGATCCCTTCCAGCTCTGTTATTCTGTTACATGCTGTTGATTCTAGTGCCAATATCTCGTAAAATTGTAATAGACATTGAAAATATAAAAAATATGCTCAGTGCTGGTTGATGACAACAGTCAATGAGATTCTAACCATCTATACATTTTTCTAATAATGTAAAGAAACACAATGTGCTTGGCAATGAAACTGAAGAATTATATCAGCTTCCATCAAAACTTTGCACAATTATTCTCGTGTGCATAGATGTTTTTAGCATTGCCTTAATATTCCATGTAGGATTGATTTCTGAAGGTTGAGGATATTCTAAGTGGGTCACATGAAATCTGCATCATGATAATATTGGAGACAGATATGTATTTATTTACTTGGGCTCATACATTGTTCTAAACAAACCAACTCTGATATAGACATGAAAGGTAATCTTAGAGTACAAATTCTAAAGATAATATATTACAGTTAGAAAACTCAACCCTTTTGTTCCTGTTTGGTTTTAATTGTGGTCTATTAATGTTGAGGTCTCCTTCATGGATTACTGCCTTGTCGTGGCGAAGGGGCTTGCGTAACTCAATGAAGTTATGAGCTATGCCGTGCAGGGCCACCCAAGACGGACAGGTCAGAGAGTTCTGACAAAATGTGATCCACTGGAGAAGGAAATGGCAACCCACTCCAGTATCTTTGCCATGAAAACCCCATGGACAGTACTAAAAGGCAAAAAGATATGACGCTGGAAGATGAGCCCCTCAGGTCGGAAGGTGTCCAATATGCTACTGGGGAAGAGCAGAGGGCTAGTACTAGTAGCGCCAGAAAGAGTGAAGCGACTGGGCCAAAGCCGAAAGGACGCTCAGCTGTGGATGCATCTGGTGGTGAAAGGAAAGTCGATGCTGTAAAGATTTTTTCTCCATAGGAACCTGGAACGTAAGATCCATGAATCAAGGCAAACTGGACGTGGTCAAACAAGAGATGACAAGACTGAACATCGACATCTTAGGAATCAGCGAACTAAAATGGACAGGAATGGGTGAATTTAATTCAGAGGACCATCAGGTATACTACTGCGGGCAAGAATCCCTCAGAAGAAATGGAGTAGCCTTCATAGTCAATAAAAGAGTAGGAAAAGCAATACTGGGATACAATCCCCAAATGACAGAATGATCTCAGTGCGAATCCAAGGCAAGCCATTCAATATCACAGTAATCCAAGTCTATGCCCCAACCACTGGTGCTGAAGAGGATGAAATTGACCGGTTCTATGAAGCCCTACAGCACCTTATAGAATCAACACCAAAAAATGATGTCCTTATCATCATGGGGGATTGGAATGCTAAAGTAGGAAGCCAAAAGATAAACGGAATAACAGGCAAGTTGGCCTTGGAGTACAAAATGAAGCAGGGCACAGGCTGATAGAATTTTGTCAAGAGAATACGATGGTCATAGCAAACACTCTTTTCCAACAACCCAAGAGACGTCTCTACACATGGACATCACCAGACGGTCAACACAGAAATCAGATTGACTATGTGCTCTGCAGCAAAGATGGAGAAGCTCTATACAGTCAGTAAAAACAAGACCAGGAGCTGACTGTGGCTCAGATCATGAGCTTCTCGTTGCAAAATTTAGGCTTAAATTGAAGAAAGTAGGGAAAAACACTAGGCCACTCAAGTATGAACTAATCATATCCCTGATGAATATACAGTAGAGGTGACAAATAGATTTAAGGAATTAGATCTGATAGACAGAGTGCCTGAAGAACTATGGACGGAGGTTCGCAACATTGTACAAGAGGTAGCAACTAAAACCATCCAAAGAAAAAGAAATGCAAGAAAGCAAAATGGCTGTCTGAGGAAGCTTTGCAAATAGCTGAAGAAGGGAAGCGAAAGGCAAGGGAGAAAGAGAAAGATACACCCAATTGAATGCAGAATTCCAGAGAATAGCTAGAAGAGATAAGAATGCCTTCTTAAATGAACAGTGCAAAGAAATAGAAGAGAAACAATAGAATAGGGAGAACCAGAGATCTCTTCAAGAAAATTGGAGATATGAAGGGAACGTTTCATGCAAAGATGGGCATGATAAAGGACCAAAATGGCAGGGACCTAACAGAGGCAGAAGAGATTAAGAAGAGGTGGCAAAATTACACAGAAGAACTATACAAGAACGAGCTTAGCATCCCTGATAACCACGATGGGGTGGTCACTGACCTCGAGCCAGACATCCTAGAATGTGAAGTGAAATGGGCCTTAGGAAAGCTGAGCAACAACAAAGCTAGTGGAGGTGACAGTATTCCAGCTGAGCTATTCAAAATCTTAAAAGACGATGCAGTAAAAGTGCTACACTCAATTTGCCAGCAAATTTGGAAAACTCAACAGTGGCCACAGGATTGGAAAAGGTCAGTTTACATTCCAATTCCAAAAAGGCAATGCCAAAGAATGTTCAAACTATCGCACCATTGCACTCATTTCACATGCAAGTAAAGTTATGCTTAAAATCCTACAAGCTAGACTCCAGCAGTATGTGGATCGAGAACTTCCAGAAGTACAGGCAGGATTTCGAAGAGGCAGAGGAACTAGAGATCAAATTGCCAACATACGCTGGATATGGAGAAAGCTAGGGAGTTCCAGAAAAACATCTACTTCTGCTTCATTGACTATGCTAAAGCCTTTGATTGTGTGGATCACAACAAATTGTGGCAAGTTCTTAAAGAGATGGGAGTACCAGACCATCTTATTTGTCTCTTGAGAAACCTATATGCGGGTCAAGAAGCAACAGTGAGAACTGGACACGAACCACTGATTGGTTCAAAATTGGAAAGGAGTCCGGCAAGGCTGTATTCTGTCGCCCTGCCTATTTAACTTATATGCAGAGCACATCATGAGAAAGGCAGGGCTAGATGAATCAAAAGTTGGAATTAAGATTGCCGGGAGAAATATCAACAACCTAAGATATGCAGATGATACCACTCTAATGGCAGAAAGTGAAGAGGAACTAAAGAGCCTCTTGATGCGGGTGAAGAAGGAGAGTGCAAAAGTTGGCTTGAAACTCAACATTAAGAAAACCAAAATCATGGCATCCGGCCCTCTCAATTCCTGGCAAATAGATGGGGAAGAAATGGAGGTAGTGACAGATTTTATCTTCCTGGGCTCTAAGATCACCACAGATGGGGACTGCAGCCAAGAAATTAAAAGACGCTTGCTCCTGGGGAGGAAAGCTATGGCAAATTTAGACAGCATACTAAAAAGCAGAGACATCACCCTGCCAACAAAAATACGTATAGTCAAGGCCATGGTTTTCCCAGTTGCAATGTATGGCTGTGAAAGTTGGACCATAAGAAAGGCTGAATGCAAAAGAATTGAGGCCTTTGAACTATGGTGCTGGAGAAGACTCCTGCGAGTCCGTTGGACTGTAAGGCGATCAAACCGGTCAGTCCTAGAGGAGATCAACCCTGACTGCTCCTTAGAAGGCCAGATACTGAAGTTGAAACTCAAGTACTTTGGCCACCTAATGAGAAGGAAGGACTCACTGGAGAAGAGCCTAATGCTGGGAAAGATTGAGGGCAATAGAAGAAGAGGATGACAGAGAATGAGGTGGCTGGATGGAGTCACTGAAGAAGTAGGCGTGAGCTTAAATGGACTCCAGAAGATGGTAGAGGACAGGAAGGCCTGGAGGAACATTGTCCATGGGGTTGCGATGGGTCGGACACGACTTTGCAACTAACAACAACAACAAATGTTGAGGTGCTTGGATAAATGAGAGAAAAATCTCTGGATATTTTTCATTCATGCTCAAAACAGGTTTCCTAACTATAACACTTAAGGAATCTGAAATCTGAACCTGCAAATAAGAGGACAGATTGTACGAGATCAGAAAGAATCATAAAGTCTGAAGAGAAGAAGAAAAGGAAATGGAAGACTTCAGGTAATGTCATACTTTTTTGAGTGGAAGCTGAATGTAAGCATTTAAAGAAAAACATACCATGCAAGAAAAGTATAAATTTGTCAGCTTATGTATCAATTTGATTCAGTTTAGGGAAAATAAAACTATTAATATCTTATTTCAAACTTTATTTTTTTCCTTTAAAACTGTTTCATTCTACTCCTTTGAATATTTTTAAAACAATTTTTTTAATCAGCATCTCTTATGCACAAATGCTCACATATGAACAGTTTAAAACATATGACTTTGAAGTCCTGCATCTCAACCAGTTCATTGGCAAAACGACAGCTTTTACTTGGGCATGTGAAAAACAGTTTATTTCCCAGAGATGTCAGAGGATTGGTGAAATTTGTATAGTTAAAATTTGTGAAGGTGGCACTTGCAGTATAATCTGCTCTCTAATGGAAACTTTCTTAGGAAAGGCAAGATTGGAGATGAGACCAAAACCTAGGAGATCAATGAAAAAAGAATTCTCATCCATAGTAGAGAAGTAAAGGGTAATATTAGTGTGGGTTCATATAATTATGTTATATAATTATTACAAATTATATTTAGTTTTATTATTAAAATTTTAAATTGTATGAAAATTATAATTATATAAATTTCAGTTTAACATAAGCTGTTTCTGATAGCTATGTGTCAAGCCCCGTGGGCTCGACATGTTAGGGAGGGGGGGGAGCAGTGAGCGGCACGCCACCCGGACACCACAGCCAGCCGCAAGACGCCCAGCGCCGTGGTGTGACCGGCACACAGACGCCGGGACGCTCAGCCAGACGCCAAACATCGCCAGCTGCCTGACGCCACAGCCAGATCCGCAGGCGAACCCGCAGCCGGACCCCAATGCACGCAACTGGTGCGGCGGCTTACCGTGTTGCGGGCGGATGTCCGGAATGGAGCGGAGCAGCCTGTCATGCCTGGCTGGGTTGGGTCATTAGCAGCGGCAGTGGACGGGCTTCCCTGTTGGCGGGACGTGGCGTGGGGGCAGCGCTGGGGGTGGGGTGTCCTGCGGAGGCTCCGCAGCCCACAGCGGCTCGGAGCAGCGCTCGGAGCAGCCACCTGGAACGCGAAAGGCCGGTGCAGCTTGGGGGCGTCGGCACGGAGAGCGGCAGGAGGGAGGCCAGAGACCGGACTATGCCTTATCTACTCCAAGGGTGGATGCTGGCCTGCAGCTGGGGGTGGGGCCGGGGCATGGGGAAGCTATGTAAACGCTGGGAGCAGTTCATTGCCAGCGCTGACTTTATTTCACATGGATTAAAGCCTTGTTTGGTCACCTTGTTCCTGTGTCTTGAATTCCTTGCACACGGACGGCGGAGGACATCTGACACTATGTCTTTCCAAAGCACTTATAGTAAGCATATCAGAAAGTACAGGGAGAATAAAAGCTGTTACACAGTTATAAAAGCATTATTACTCTTAGGAGAAAAAGTACATTTTCAATGTGAAAGAAATCTGTATGTAATTTACATTTCATCTTCCTACAGGGAATGGCATAATGTCATGTCCAACACTAGAAGCATATTGGATTTTATGCTTGCTGGAGTTTCTGAAAATCTGGCGGTTCAAATTATACACAGTATTGTCTTCTTGTTAATGTATCTTTTTACATTGGTTGGAAATCTTCTGATTATTTTGCTGATTCTGTTCAATCGTTTCCTGCACACCCCAATGTATTTCTTTCTTATCAATTTATCTATTGGTGACCTTGGTGGGACATACTCAAATCTATAGTTAATGCCCTCATGAACTCTAAATGGATTTCATATTCTGAATGTGTGACACAATTGTTTTTCTATTTCTTTTTCTTCTCATCAAATTTATTCCTTCTCACTGTCATGTCTTATGACAGATACATTGCCATCTGTTACCCTTTACACTTTGTATCCATAATGAAGTGGTCCACTTGCCTACAAATGGCTGGTGGGGCCTGGGTAATTGGATTTCTGCATGCAGCTCTTTACACAGGGAATATTTTTTCAATGCCTTTCTGCTCCAATATCATTAATCAGTTCTTCTGTGAAGTTCCACAGTTAATTAAGCTCTTTTGTCCTGGTTCTTATCTGAATGAAACCTGACTTCTTGTCTTTAGTTCATGCTTAGGAGTTGGCTGCCTCACATTCATTATCTTGACCTATGTGCAGATCTTTACCACCGTGCTGAGAATGCCCTCAGTTGAGAGAAGGGAAAAGGCCTTTTCCACTTGCATCCCCCACCTTATTGTTGTTTCCCTATTAGTTAGCAGTTCCATCTTTGCTCACCTGATATTGCCTACTAATTCTCCATCCGGAATGAACCAAGTATTTACTGCACTATATACAGTTGTGCTTTCACTAATGAATCCAATAATCTATAGTATGAGGAACAAAGATATCAAAATTGCCTTTTGGAAGTTATCAAACAATGATTATTTAACAAACAATGATAATTTCCTTTTAATATACTAATTTGTTCCTCACCTTATTGAGAAATTGCAATCAGATTAGGAGGACTGACTAGGCATATCCCATCAAATGTATGTTGTTTGTTAACATGTTATACATTTTGATTTTCTGCATCAGCCAAAATAAATGTTTTATAATATTGGGCCTCTTACAATCACGATATTGTAATGTGATTAATAAATTGTTTTGACTGGTGATAGTTTACTATGGTAGCTAGGCAGCTAAAGACATTGTGATACTATAATTAGGAACTAAACAATATGAATGATTAATATTTAAGGAAAATGGCATATAGGAAAATCAATAAAAGCAGAAAGACCAGATCAGTCATGAAAAACCATATGGCCATTGCTTTGATTAACCACTGAACTATCTATGAAGAGTTTATGGTTCTGATAATATAACTGCTGGTGTATGACGTCTATTATAGCTCAGTCCTTTATTGAACTGGCATATCTGGCACACTATTTTTAGCACCAAGATGTATCTTTGCATAAAATAGAACTGTTTTTACAATCAGCATTCAGACTTGCTTAATAATAATAAATGTATTCTAGCATCCTGCCAAATTCAGAGTATAGTCTGGAAGCTGAAGGCTACGTAGAATGGACTTTGTAATACTTGCAATGTGGGTTTGGTAATACTGTTGTACTGGCTAACTAAGGTGGTTTTTCTTGTATTTTAATTTACCTTATTTCTCTTTCCCCTCTTTCTTTTAAATGTATGTTATTAATTGGCCATAAGCCTAACCTAGCAAGAAGAATTTAAAAAGACTTTCTTTTGAAAACCACAGTGCGTAAAACATTGTAAATAAAATACTTTTGTTTCCAATCCTCCACAAACAAAGTATTCAAACCCAGCAATAGGATAGCCCTGAGAATGTATCTTTAGGGTTTTCCCTTGCAAATGTTTCTTTTACTTTTATTCAGAATACAAATCTCTTTTTAGTCCTTATGCTTCCATATTATTGGATGTCTAATTCTTCATAATGTGACTGGACAGATATTTTTTCCTAAACAATCAACTTTTACTTTGAAGTTTCTTTGTTGTTCAAACTATAAAAAATAAATAAAAACAAGCCTTTGTTCCAGGTTCTTCCTGAAAACTGAATTTAATTGAAATATTTAAATAAATCATAAATTAAATGATCTTCCTTGTCTTGGTTGACTAATTGGCATCTAGCATACTGAGGCACATACATAGAAGATATATTTGGCAATCAGAGCAGACATGATCAACCAACCAGTAAATCAGTACATAAAATATTGGTTTCATTAACATGGAAAATATGGGCAGAAAATGGACTGTTATGTTATGCATTTTGCTTTTTATAAAGAACCAGGTAGAATCAAGATTGGAAGAATGGCCTGCTTGTTTGCATTTTATATCATCTTTAACTGCTGTTTTAATTGCTTATACTTTGTTAGGTGTGTGTTTTTATTATACTTATGAAATTTTACATTGTGAGTGATTAATCAGCTTTATATCCCATGTAATACATAATAGTCATTTGATTGCAGTGAAATAGAAAATATGATAAATAAAATAAGGAATTAGGTAATTTATCATTTATGCTTCAGATTTCACTCTCTGTCACACACATGGTTTATTGGGAGAATATCAATTGTGTTTCCAGGTAACAGAGTTAGCCATATACCAAGGAATGTCAAACAGAGCAAAGGCTTGCCTGTGAACTATGTTTTTCAAAGAGAGTGTGCAAAATAATTGTCTAAAACTGGTCCAAGTTTCAAGAATTGGATCAAGATTGTAAGCCAGTCCAAGGGTCTAAGATTCAAGAGTGAAATACATACATGGAGCTCACACCTGAGTTAAACATTGTTTCCAGCAAAGGGGACAGAGATAACCCCTTATATAGGCTGCAACCACGTGTCACTCCTTGGACTGTTGCTGCAACCAACCATCTGGAATGTTTATTCTGTTGCTAGGCAAATAACTTATAGAGCCTCTGTTCTGCTCTCATTTCTATTGAGCCATGACACCTATTTTTCATCATGCACAAATTTTCCCAATGGCTCACTCTCCACTATGTTGCTCCCACACTCTGAAAGTAATCATTTAATGGCAGTCAGCAATAACAAACCTCACTCCAAAATTGTAATGAGTATTTTTGTGTTTAGCATCAAAGTGTAGAGTAAAAAAAAATCTCTTCTTCTAAGGCACATAGGCAGCAGTAGCATATAGATACAAATTAGTCTTTGTATATAGTTAGGTATGGGAATATGAGATATACTGGAGGGAGTTGGGGTGGTGAAAGTCCAAAAAGGGTAACCAGAAGTAACCAGACATCTTAATCTTTCACAATGGTGTTACCTGGTCTGATTTCTGAATGAAAAGGATCCATATAGTTCATTTCTGAATTCAACTTGCGACATAGCAATGACATCAAGACCAGAGAACCCAAATAACATGCTTAAGAAGAATGAACTGATCAGAAACAAATTTAGATAAATTACTCTTTATTTTAAGTTCTGTAGAAATTTTAAAAAACAGCTACAACAGAACTAAACTGGGCCAGAACAATAATGTTATTAAAGGAAGCTTAGAGGTATCTATACACTCATCTGCCCTTTTAAACTGAGCCTTTTTATAGTATACAGAAAATATATATTTCATTGGTGAAATAATTAATTGGAGATATTTTTCATATTCCTCTCCTGATGTCTGCTTGATTGAAATGGCAATGACTCAGGATATGGAGCTGTATTTACCATTTTCTCCAGTGCTGATCTGGAGCACTGATCTTGAAGGATATGATAAGGCTCTATCTATATCTCAGTGGTGTTCCATTTTACAATTACTTTCCCTTCCTGCTAAAACTAAGGCCAAATGAAATAGAAAGTTTGATGCAAGATAATCAAATAAAAACACAGATGAAAGAAAATGTCATATTCCCAACAGTTTAGACAGAACAGATTTGATGTTCTCATTTCTTATGCTATCGATCAGGGGTTTCAAACTGCCGGCCCGTGGGCCGGACGCGTCATCTGGAAGCCGCACCCACCCCATTGCCGGCAATGGAAAAACCGGCCTGATACGTTGCATGACGTCACGTGACATCACGAGTTTGACATGTCTGCTATAGATGATTGGATTGAACAGGGGTGGAAGTAAGGAATATGTGAGTGTGAATATTAAATTTAAGTAAATTGAGCTGTCAGAAGGAGATCTTAGGTAAGCCAAAGATGAAGTTATCATAAGGGTACCAAAGACTATAAGATGGGGAATGTTCTCTTCGCAACACAGACATGAAGACGAGGCAGTTGATGCAAAAAAGATGTTCTTTATTTGGTACTTGCACTGAACAGAAGCAAAGGAGAATGGGCAACATGCCCTTTTATACTTTCCCTGCAAGGGGAGGCTCAACCAATGAATGCAGGCTATTCTCCCGCCTCGCGCATGTGCACGAGGCTGGAGACAGCCTGTCTAGGTCCCGGGCAACTTATGGGCTGCCCGGGTCTATACAACCGGTCCCGGGCAAACACGTGGTCTGCCCGGGTCTCTGCAGTTACCCTGCAGGTTGCCTGTGCCTTGCTGATTGACTCAGCAAGGCTCAGGACACAACAGGGAAGACAAGTGGAAAAGGCCTTCGGCCTTCCTTTCACAGAAGAAATTCTCAACACTGCTTTGAAGATCATGATATCTATTTTAATTAGTAATATAAAATCCTTGCTGATAAATCAAAATCTGAATTTTCTTCAGCCTTATTCTAGCTTTCTTCCTTTGCCATCTCGCCCTCCATGTCAGTGCTTTTAGGTCATCAAGTAGATCTCCCTCTGTTATTATATATATTATTTGAAATAAAAGAGACCATCCAGTCACCTTTTTTTTTGGAAGGGCTAATAAATCATCTCTCTATTATTCCAGATCCCCATAATTGTCCTGGTATGTTTATCTTCCCTTTGTTCTGTTCTTCTTCTTGCTCCTCAAGTTTCTTCTGGTTTATATTGAAAGTCTTTTCCATTTTCAATGTTGTCAGTCCCTTTTCTGGACTTTCCATGGACTGTATTTGTTGGTCAGTTGAATCCTCTGTCATAGTATTTAGTTGTTCAACTTCTTCTGTTATGTTTTGTGTAGTTGATTCTTTAGTTGTAATCAAAATTTGAGTTCGTATATCTAGGCTGACATCTTGTTCTTTTCTGTAGCATTTTATTTTATCACAAGCTGAAAGAATGGTTTTAACTATTGCTTTTAACATAAATTCCTGGTCTTCATCCATATTTTCTTAGTAGTGTGTTAAATTAAGAGCTTTAAAGTCAGAGAATGAAAATAATTTTATAATTGAGTATAGAACAGAGCTGAGCTTCTCACAGCTGATAATTGTCAAGGTTGAAAAAGTCTTATCTGTAGTCTGGGCTTCCAGCCAAGTCTCCTTTAGACAATAACAAGTTGTAATATCAAACCTAGCCACAAGATGCCACCAATGCCATTTAAGGTTTTTTAAGTCCAAAATTTTTATAATCCTTTTTCCAATTTTATTTCTTTTTTGTAAATAAAAACCAAAGTCTTCGATAAGGATAAGAAATCTTTTGGTCCCCAAATTCTAGAAGCATATAAATCCAGTTAGATTAAGGTTATTATTTCAGTGTTTTAACTCCCCTGGATAGTCAGTCACTGCTATTCTTAGAGGGTGGGATAAAAGTTCCCTTCCCTGTCTCCTCACAGGGGGGAAGATACTTTGGGCAGCTTTTGCAAGAGAAAAAAAATACTTGGCATTAAAGAGAGGTTCAGATCTCACCGAGTCTCATCTGCACTGCTTTGGAGTGCCTGGTGATAAGTTTGACTTCGGCTGTCTGCAGCCTAGTGACGAGCCATATTTCTATGGCCGGTCCTTCATCCGCCGGTTTGGAGGGCTGCCCCGGATTGAGCGGAAGGGCTACCACCCTCCCGCGATCAAATGGGGATCCCCTCCTTGCTGGTTGCCCCTACAGGGTGACTTTTGACCCTTTCCAGGGTCCCCCAGCAGTGCGAAATCAAACGTGGAAGACAGAGCTTGCCTTCCAGCATCCGCGGCGTCCGCAATGGCAAACCAGAAGTCCCTATTCACACTTTCTCTATCACTTGAGCCCTTCCATCACCAATTGCCAAAAAAGCTCCCCATGTGTTTGGGTATGTTTGGTCTGGTAAAGGACATGGACAATCATTGCAGAGATTCTTTGAGAAAGTGATTTACCAGGAGCCATTTCAGGCTTCAGTCTAGGATACAATATGGGAGAAAGAACACTGGTCACGCTTGTTGAAGACCTATTCAGAGTGCCGGGATCAGGATTGTTATCTGTTTCCATGAATTTAATGAATTTCAGTACTAGCTGCAGATTTGGGGGAATGGTATTAAGGTGATTCTTCTTTCTTTGCGGCTGTAACTCAATGCTGCTGGTAGAGGAGTAGTCATGCCCTTGGATCTTCATGTTTTTAGTGCTGGAGACTAAAACATATGAAGAATGGCTGCAGGGCTTGGGTTTGGCTAGTCTAAAGAAAAGAAGAAATAGGGGTGATATGATAGCAGTATTCCAGTATTTGAGGGGCTGCCACAAAGAAGAGGAGGTCAAATTATTCTCCAAAGCACCAGAGGGCAGGACAAAAACAATGGTTGGAAACTGATCAAAGAGAGAAGCAATCTGGAATTAAGGAGAAAGTTCCTAACAGTGAGTACAATAATGTTTCCAATAATGTGTAGTAATAATGCTGGCTTGCTGGGGCAGCCTTCCATCACACAGCTCCCGTTACCGTCTCCTCCTCTTCAGAGATCTGTCAAGGCAGAAGTTGGACTCAGAGGAAAATGCTTCTTGCAAACTTTCTCTCCATACTTCCATACTTAGCAACATCATCATCAGCCTCCTGTGGGGAGCCAGACAGAAGAAGGCAAGCCCAGGGCAAGTGCCAAAGCCTAGTCCACCAGAGGAGCCTCAGGCCACATGAAGGATGCCAGGAAAGTGGCATGGGCTGCCCAAAGTCCAGGGCAGCAGGGGACAAGCTCCCAGACTGGCCTACAAGCTCCTGGGGCACTGGAACCCCACAGCCCAGTCCAGCCCCACTTCCCCGAGGGGGAACCCATCTCCGCTTACCTCCTCCTCGAGGCTGCTGCTATGTTCACTCTCCTTGGCGTTCACTCATGGTGGGTGCAGGAGGGCAAAGTGTGTGTGTTAGAGGGAGGCCCACTCCCTTTCCATATGAGGGGACCTGGCTTTGTAACCAAATCATCCTCAGCAATCCTTCCTTCCTTCCTTCCTTCCTTCCTTCCTTCCTTCTTTCCTTCCTTCCTTCCTTCCTTCCCCTTCCTTCCTCTTCCTTTTCCTTCCTTCCTTCTTTCCTTCCTCCTTCTTCCTTCCTTCTTTTCCTTCCTTCCTTCTTCCTTCCTTCTCTTCCTTCCTCCCTCCCTCCTCCCCCTCCCTTCCCTTCCTTCCTTCCTTCCTTCCTTCCTTCCTTCCTTCCTTCCTTCCTTCCTTCCTTCCTTCCTTCCTTCCTTCCCTCCCTTGTTGTTAAAGTAAATGTTCTCGTAATGTTGCCTTCATCTCAATGTTAGCCAAATATGAAAAAAGTTCAAAGCTGTACTTTACTTTTCAGTTTTAATCTAATGTTTCCCCACTTCTCTTGATACAATTCTTGCCATGGATGTGATAACACAACTTGCTTCAACATGTCATTTTAATTACTTATAGATTTTTCATATAGATTTTTCCTTAATATATCTTTCATTGTTGAAAAATTCTCTTGCAAAGTTCAATGAATAAGATTCAGTGATAAACATCAATTATGTATTAATAAAATATTACGTTAAATGTTAGTTCAAAAGAAAATTACAAATTCAGTTTCTATCTTTCAAAGGAGTGTATGTTTTAGAAATAGAAATAAACTAAAGAAAATATGAAAATATAGGGTTGGCCAAATATATGACTGGTGTGCAGATCAAGAAATACAATTTCTGGTTAATAATTAATTGTTACCTTACCAATCCAATATACAAGTAAAGTTAAAAAATCTAAATACAAATGCATTGGATGCGGTTAAATGTGTATGTGTGTGTGTGTTTGTGTGTATTATCTTTAAAATATATACATTAAATAATTAAATGTATAATGTTTTATTTACTTTGACTGAAATCAAAAGATTTTCACCTGATCTGATCCATTTATTCTAAAATGACTGACATACAAATAATCAAATATATAGTATATATAATCAAATATATAGTAAATAAACAAAGATTAACAAAACAGACTCCCAAAATAATATGCTGAAGAAATAACTCTCCTAAATAAAAGACAGAGTCCGAAACTTTATTTTGGTCATTAATTAATAAAAATACATTCTATAAAGAAACAAAGCAAAATTATGCCTATTTAGAGGCTCAGTGTCTTTTGGATCACTATTTTTTGAAGAAGGTTTGAAGTTATTTGCTAATGTTAGAAGGTTCATTCCATTAGGATTGTGATATAATTTTATCTAGTAGGTAAAGATTGAGAGATTAGACTCAAGTTTACTAACTTCTGCTTCCTGTCAAAGCGTAGCATTTAGAACAGAGATGAATAACCCTGAATGATACTTCATCAATATTTTGTTTGAATCCTTTCTAAGGTGATCATGCTGCTAAATGGTCCCAACTGAGTCCCATACAGCAGTTGTCTTCAGACTTTAGCTTGCAAACAACTTAATTGCAGCAGGAATAAACTTTGTTCCTCTGAAAAGTAATAATGCTCAATGCTCAAGTTTCAATATTTATATATTGAATATATTGAAATATTGAAATTTGGAGAATCCTAGTCTTGGTGTAATTTATTATTAGTTCCTTCTCAATATAGCAATATGTACGTTATCAATACAGCAATATGTAAGTGATCAATAGAAGTTAGTGATAGAATTACTGCATCATAGACATACTATAATATATTGACATGTTTTTGAGCTAAATAAGGATGATGAAGAGTTAATTAAATGTGGGACTAATAAGTTTATATAGTAGTTGAATACAACAGAAGCCAATACACATCCCTCTCCTATTCCCCTATTTATGAGTATTAAAGAAAATACTTTGTGGTATGTCCTTGATTGCTGCACCTGACCTTTAATTGAATATTCTTATGTATTTTAATGAGCAGTGGATTAGACAATTGACAACTGTGCTTTTTTAAATTTATGCTACAGTTTATTTCTAGATACTGTACTAAAAGCTGAGCTAAGTCAATAAATGCTGCATAAAAAGACTATAATGGTTTGTGGGAATATTTTTCTATTTGATGTTGTAGCATCAGGTCTAGTAATAGAAAAACAGTGCCTATCTTCTGCCATCCTCCTTGTCTCTTGAAATTGAGGAACTGCCAGCAGATTCTTCTAGAACCTGTGTCTCAGCCAGAGAGATATGGAATATTAAATGTATAATTATAAAAATGTACAATTTTTCCCTCTTTCAGTTTATTCTAAAAGGGCAATCTTCTGGAATACTTCCATCAGGAGAATGGACGTGTTATCAGGGTCATATCAGTTATGATGAGATGAACAGGATCCTCCTATCCTTGGGATCACAAGAGTAAAAAACTAAGACTGCTCTAAACAAATATTGTGCAGGTTCTTGGAAATTTGGAATAGCAGATCCTACTGGAGAAGATCTGAGAAGGTCAGTGAGGTTTAACATCTAGTGCACTGTTCTGCTTCTGTTCTGCCTATCAAAATTACAGTTCATTTTAACATTTTGAAAGAGTTTTGGGGACATGAAAATGAAAAATAATGTCAAAAGAATCAAAACTGAAAAGTAAATATCTTTTTAATATCTTCAATGATTAAACTTCCAGGTTGATGAGGTTGGGTGATGTAATAATCTGGAAAACAGATCTTCAATAATAATTCAGTAAGAATGAAGATAAAATAACTTACCGGCAATATATCCCATACAATACAGCCTGACTTACTTCTAAGTAGAGATGTCAGAACTGCCCTGTAATTTATTATATACTAGGAATACTGTTTCAGGATCTTAGCTTGCTTTCATTTATCATACTATTATTCCTACATCACCGAGAACTTCACTTCATTTGCACTCCTATTGAAATTCCATTATATCTACACTTATGCTCTGGTTATTTTTAAAGACAGTTTTCCCAGGGGGTTACAGATCATAATTACCTTGGGAAAAACAATTATTATCACTCTTCCTTAGTAAAAACAAGAAAACATATAATTATTTATATTCATCGCTTTAAAAATAACCGCACTAACAAAGCTGTTGTAAGATTTGCAAACTTAACTGCAGCAACAGACCAGAGCTTATATAAATATAAAGACATAAATATACACAAGGTTGCTAGATGAATAAACAAAAAGTAGAATGTGCAAAATTTAAGCTGAGGTTAATGATCTTCTTCAGCTTTGTAGCATTGACCTGAGATTACCATGACTGTATTTTATTTCCAGGCAGCTGACATGAGAACAAAGCATTAGTAGATGTTTCTGTTAAGATATTTAAAATTTAATAGCTGGAGCAGTGAAGAGTTGGATAATGAGTAAGAACACACAGTTATAGCTAATTGGTTGAAGAGAGCTGGCCACTGCATGAGGCAACCTGAGCTGTGATTGGTTGCTGTGAGTGAAAAGAGGGAGTTTCCTTATTTCCCGTCTTTTTTCCTCTGTGTGCTCTGTGTGCTTTCTGTGATTTACCTCATTATGTTCCTGCTATGTTGATTTAGCTGATGATGCTCCTGTTTGCTTATCTTATTTACTGTAAATATTTATATAAACCTGCAAGTTCATGTCAGCGTCTCTGACTCCATTTGGACACTGGCTGTGCAGTTCCCTGACAGTTTCTCATACTCAGTCAGATAGCATCAGCATGACATCACAAAAGATAGTTTGTGGTCTCCATGCCGATAGCTTCATCACAGGTCTAGCTGAAGAAACAGTTCAGGAACCCACCTGAGTGAATCAAGATTTAGACTGAAAGCAACTGTTTTATGCTGTGGTTCTAGATGTAAAACAAAGTGATCTGAAATGCTGGTAAAGCCAGCGGTTATGTTAATAGACTCCATGTGTCCTTATTTAATTCCTATATTTTAGAAATATAGTGGGTAAAAGTTTTGGAGACAAAGCGGAATAAAAAAGGACTTATCTTAACCATAATAATAATTTTATTGAATAAATTCTAATTATTTAAAAATTTGAGTTTTCTAATAAAATTTGGATAAAGGTAGAAGGAAATCCTGTTCAAATCAATGACACTTTACTCATGATATGAAGTTATTTCAGTTAGATGCAATTTTCAATTGTCCTTCATAATTTAATATATTGCACATTTTTGTGAGGATCCTCAGTTATGACGTTCCTTGAAAAGGATACAGTTTTCTATTAAAGAGTGGGCAGTTGCATGTCCAAGTCTCAAATTATACCATTTTGTATAATTTTTTTTAAAACAAGTTTTATTAATTTTCCATTTTTACAAAGTTTCAGGTATTAAGGAAGCAACTTGGTGGTTGGGTAATACATAGTCCAATGACACGTTTTTCCATACATATGTCAGTTTACATCATCAAAAACTTTCTGTTTCCCTTAGTTATTATACCAGATTTCAAATTAATACATTGCTAGTTATAACTCAATCATTTGAAACATTTATCGACAACTTTTGATTTATATGCCTTCAAATTTTTAACTTTTATCTAATTTCAATTACAGTATTCCAGTTGGCTTAATGTCCATAGTATTTAGGTTTCGGATAACCCACGGTTCCCTTAGTTCATTACAGAATAGTTATCAAAGTGATCACATGATGGAGGATATTAATATCACTTTGTTGCTATAGATAGATCACTCCCCAATGACCTCCTTCTTATTGGGGGTGACCTCCTGCTCACAGTGAAATGGTGTCTACTTGATCAGACTGTACTAAGGGACTGTTAACCCCAGTAAGGTTTCTGTGAGAAATTGAGGTGCATTAGCCCTTTTTAAAGTATGGGTAAAACTAAATTGGTGAAGTAAAGCAAAAATAGTAATTAAAAAAATTGCTTTGTGGTTGCATATTCACAACTTTCTATATGTTGGGTAAAACGACAGACTTTGGATAAATTTTCAGAATGTGAGTTATAATCACAGATACCTTGTACCTCATTGTGCCCAGTTTTTCTTATTATAACAAATATAAATATGAATAATTTAGTAATGTAATTCACCCTAAAAATTCATTATAATTCTGGAGAAAGAATCATAAGATTGCATAATGAAAATGAGGACAAAATTGGTTTCTTTTTTAAAAATCTGCAGATTTCATGCTGTTCATTCCAGTACTAATGTCTGATAAAG
Organism: Azemiops feae; assembly: GCA_023970755.1. Taxonomy (NCBI): domain Eukaryota; kingdom Metazoa; phylum Chordata; class Lepidosauria; order Squamata; family Viperidae; genus Azemiops; species Azemiops feae. The sequence goes on from JALGBA010002116.1 coordinate 241,609, forward strand.
CTGTAATAGCATTGAAAATATAGAAATATGCTCAATCCTGAATGATGTCAACAATCAGCGAGATTCTATCCATCTGTAAATTTTCTTAATAATATAGGTGAGTCATATGCTTGGCAATGAAGTTGAAGAATTACATCAGCCTCCACCAAAGCTTTGTACAATCATTCCCTTGTGTGTATATACAAATATATGTTTTTAGCATTTCCTCATTATTCTATTTTGGATTGATTGCTTGGGGTTGTGTTTTACTGGTTTAGGTGTGGTTCAGTATAAATAATGACAGAATCCAGGTATTTGTCTTGATAACGTTTTAGGTGTTTATTCAGCTGAATAAAGATGGCCCCTTCTAAGGAAGAGAGAACATATTTTGACACTCATATTTATATGTTTGCTACATTGTCCATTTCTCCACTCAGAAGCACTGGCACACTCTAGATAAGATAAAGAAATACAGAAATGGTGATCTACTTTCCTTGGAGGTCTTCCAAGGACATCATGTGTTATCTCAGGGACATTAGGTACTTTCCAAGGAACTTTCCAGGACCTTGAAGGCCTGCAAAGGCACTGATGACCTAACCACATATGCTTCCTCAAGACTTTCAATAGAAACATTAGATTCCTGGTCAATAGTTGAGGTCATTCTACATGAGTCTTGTGATGTTTAGAAGGTCCTAGTGGATGTTCCTATTCCTAGGTCTTAGAAGATGATTACTTAAACAAGAGCTAGAAATGTGCAGTAGCAGTTAAAAAATCCTTGGTTGTATAAACAGAGACATAGAATCAAAATCACCTGAAGTATTAGCACTGCTTTATAAATGCTTAGTAAGACTACAGCTGGAATACTGCATCCAGTTTTGGTCACCACATTACAAAAAAAGACTTTGGGAAAAGTGGAAAGAAGAGCAATCAAGATGATTAAGAGCCTGGAGACTAAAACATGTGAAGAATAGTGTATGGCCAGTCTAGAGAAAAGAAGGACTAGTGGTGACATGATAGCAGTATTCCAGTATTTGAGGGGCTGCCACAAAGAAGAGAAGTGAAAAAAAGACTCTATTGCTAACATATTTGCAATGAAATGTGTGGATGACCTTGGGGAATAAAAGGAAGAGATGCTGCCTAGGAAACAATCAGACAAGAAAGGCAGAGCCTCTACTGATTTAATGGTCAGAGAAAGAAATTTAGAAAGAACTCACCCCAATAGATTAAGCAGTTAAGAGGAGTGGCAGAAAGTTTGTACTTTCAGACTTGCAAGATTCTGTTAATGTAACCTTTAAAATAGAATTAGTTCATCGTCATATTTCCTCTCTGGTTTATCTGGGATGTTTGACAACACCCCATACTGCAGGGACTTAGAACTCAACTTCCCCCCATAACCAACTGGAACCTACCATAGATAAAAGAGAACCATTGAAAATAACCCCCCTCTCTCTAAACCCCCAGAATCAATCCACAAGAAAACCATTGTTAACAGTATCAAACACCACTGAGAAATCCAGGAGAGTCAGGACAGGTGTACTATCTGGCCTCCACACATCATCCACATGTATGACCAACATTTTCTCAGTGCTTTTAACAGAGAATGAACCCTGACTGAAAAGGATCATGACAATCCATTTCATTTAAGACCTTCTAAAGCTAACACCACCCACCCACTTGTCAACCTTCTCTAAAACAGGGAAGTTGGAGATCACACAACATTGCCTAATAAAGTTTGATCTAGGAATGGCCTCCTAAGAAAAGGGTATACCACTGCCTTCTGCAAAGTAGTAGTAGCACCGCCCTCTCCCATAATGAGGCAGTATGCTATTTCTGGAGAGGGTTAACTAAACTAACTTTTTTTAAAAAAATAAGTTGATTAATAATTCAAAGAAAATAATTATTTCCCATTTTATTATTTATTTATTATGTCACCCATCTCACCAATGTTGGTGGCTTACAACCAAGTAAAAACATTAAGAAAACATTAACATGTTAAAATAATTAATATTAACATTAAAATTGACTAAAAGTTTCAAAGATGGGAAGGAAGGGGGCAAGATGCACACAGGTTTGAGCTGGAATCTTATCTCAGTCCATTAACCATCTCCAGTATGACATGCTCCTATTGGGGCCTGAGGCTAATTGGCAGAGCCGGGTTTTCAAGCTGTTTTGGAAGGTGAAAAGTGTCATACAGATTTCACCTTGAAGGGTACAATGTTTCAGAGGGCAGGAGTCATATCTCCTAGATCCCACCAGCCAGAATCGTTTGACCAATGAGGTCTGCAGCATGCCCCTTCTGCTGGCACAGGTGGGATGGGGCATTCCCATTCAATTAAAGTTAAATAAATTACACCCATGCCATGAAGAATTTTAAAGACAATTTAAGTTCATCTTCCATGTATCCATAGGAGTAATGTATTCCAGCTGATTATTCCAAAATAAATCGTGTAAATTTTATATAATTCTTCCAAAGAACATTGTCAGCTTAGATTCTACTTAGTACAGAAGAACTTGATAGAGAGCAATGACATCAGGACCAGACACCATAACATGAGCTTAAGTAGAATGAAATATTCAAAAATAAATGTAGACAAATTACTCTATTTTAAGTTCTACAGAAAATTTAAACACAGCTACATCACAACTAAACTGAGTGAGAATAATAATGTTATTAAACACACACTCATACCTTTTTAAACTTTCTACGGGTAAATATATATATTTCACCTGTAAAAAACAATTTGACATATTTCTAGCTCTTTTCAATCACCTTCCACTCCTGACATCTTCTCTTTGGAAAGGCAATCACTGAAGATATGGAATTATAGTTTACCAAATTCTCCACTACTGATCCGGAAGGATGTGATAAGGCTCTATCTGTATCTCAGCTGTGTTTTCCATTGTAATTGCTTTCCCTTCCAAAGAAAATTAAAGGCAAAAGATATAGAAAGTTCAATGCAAGAAAATCAGATAAAAAACATAGCTGAAAGGAAATGTCAGAATCTCCACACTTTAGACAGGACAAGTTTGATATTCTTATTTCTCATGCTATAGATGATTGGATTGAACAGGGGTGGAAGTAAAGAATATAGAATAGTGAATGTTAAATCTAAGTAAGTTGGGGTGTTAGAGGAAGGTCTCAGGTAGGCCAAGCATGAAGTTATCAAAAGGATACAAAAGATTATAAGGTGGGGAAGACAAGTGGAAAAAGCTTTCTGCCTTCCTTTCACAGAAGGGATTCTCAACACTGCCTTGAGGATCATGGCATAGGAGACAATAATAAAAATAGAGCAACCAAATCCTGCAGTTATACTAACTCCAAGGAATCCAATTTCAAGAAGATTGACACCGAAGCAGGATAGATTTAGCAAGTGTGGAATTTCACAATAAAACTGGTTGACAACATTAGAACACAAAGGGATGTAAAAAGTGCCAGTGGTGTGCAGCATTCCATACAATATACCTGTAACCCCCACCAGAATCACTATTTTGATGCAGACTTTCCAATTCATCAACATCTCATAGTGCAGTGGGTGGCAAATGGCAACATACCTATCATATGCCATAACTGTCAGGAGAGACAATTCAAAAGCTTCAAATGAGATAAAGAGAAATATTTGAGCAACACAACCAAAGTAAGAGATTTGTCTGGTGTCTGTGAGAGAATTTATCATAGATTTGGGGACAATGACTGAAACAATGCCCAGGTCTTGCAAAGCCAAATTCATTAGAAAGAAGTACATGGGACTGTGCAGTTGATGGTCAAAAGCTATTACAGAGATAATGAGAAGATTTGCTGTTGCAGTTGCCAGGTATAACATGAAGAATAAGAAGAAATGTAGAAGCTGCAGTTGCCGATCTTTTGAGAATTCCAGGAGTAGAAAGTAAAGAACAGTGGTCTGATTCTCCATGCTTAATTTGGGACATACCTATAAAAAAGCACATATAAAATATATTATTAGAGAAAAAGTATGTACTTATGCCATGTATGATATTCTGATTTGCAAAAAGATATCATACAAAGCTAGAAAATCTGCACATACTAAAAAGTGTTACAGTGATGCTTGAAGGTGGAGATTCTCTAATTTCATAAGGAAGTAAGATGCATCGGCACTCATTCACATGCACAGTGACAGGCACAGAGACAGGTAGAATAGTTTTGGGAATAGATGGAGCATTCTTACTTAAGGAATCTGTTTCACAATTATCATAATTTTATGTCATAAAATATATTTTAAAAATTGCCAAATTTCAGTTCTACAGGAATTATGCATTCTGGATTTTGGATGCATTCTGTACATTAGCCCATTTGAGGTACCTTGTTCAAATGTTTTGCCCTACAGTGCAAACTTTTATCCAGTTAAATGTTATGGGAACAAGAGTTTTAATAATATAGAGATGAAGACTCAATTTCAGAAATGTCATAATCCATTGTCCATTAAGTGCAGATAGATCTAAATATTATGCCAATGAAATTTATTTACCTATTATGGAACAGGTGTTCCAGTGGTTTCCACATTTCTTTAACCTGTAAACATATTTTTTATTTTCCACCATCAGAATGTGGGAGATGTATAATCTCTTTAAATATACCTTTGTTTTATTGCTTACGTTTCATATAAAATCCTGTCCCTCACAAAAATAGATTCTCATTGTTTTGATTCATAATACTTTTGAGTCTAAATTTCTGAAAACAACTGTCCTTTTTCTCTCTGCCCCACATAATATTTTCTGTTGTAGGAGAGCATATGTTATACTATCATTTCTTTAAATTCTCTTTCCAATATCAACATTATAGCATTGCATCTAACAAATAGTTGAGTCAGACATATTTACCTAAATGACAATTTGACCCAGAAAACAGAATATGGCTTTTGCATTTAATGTTTAGTCTGTAAATTACTTACTACTTGTATTCTTAAAATGTGCGTCTTCTGCTGCTTATTCTTTAGATTGTGAAATATAGGTACAGTATTGGATAAATACTATCCAACTTTTGTTGGATACAGATGTACAGACGTATCAACAGTGGAAAAGGGTGAATGTATATTTAGCAAACTAATTAATCATTTCGTTGTTTCCCTCAAGATCTAATTATAGAGCATAAGACCACACAATCAAAATGAGACAAAATGTTAACACAAGCATCTTGTTAATATAATTAGCAGTTAGAAGCTTCTGCTATCCATGTTCAGATATGAATTAAGTGAGAAAATACTTAATTCTGTGGTAGGATGGGCTACCAATAAATTTTATAAATAAAAATAAAATATTTTTTTAAATAAAGAAAATAAAGATATGTGTGAGCATATCTCTTTCTAGTCAGGCAAAGAGCAGATCTCTTTGCCTGACTATTAAGAGATTCCATCCTTGTCAATCTTTTAATGTAGACGAGATGAAGAAATTCCATCTACAGCAGACATGCCAAACTCACGATATCATGTGATGTCGCGCGACGTATTGGAGCTTTTTCCCCATTGCCAGCAATGGGGTGGACGCAGTTTCGTCGTGACGCGTCCGGCCCGCGGGCTGGCAGTTTGACACCTCTGATCTACAGGAAGACCAGATTTACAATATATTTTACCAAGATAGGCTATCCTGTAGTAATTGTGCTTTTTGTCCCCTCTCTCCTATGCCCCAATGAATCAGGATCTAATCATTCTCTTCTTAATGCTATTATTCCTCCCAGATTTTAAGAAATGTTTTTCTCCTCTTCATTTACAAAATAGTTTCTTAATATTTATTTCAAGGCCACTTCCTTGGCTTTTTAAATGCTATATCAAAGCCATCTGAACTGCTATCTATCTAGTGATATCAGTGAGTTCCATCACTTATATATAATGTGAATAAATCTTTTGAATACTGCTGGTTCTAAAAGTTGACGTTTTGATTTCTAGCATACTATTTCATTTCTTATCTGCTAATAGTTGCTATTATTCTATAAACAACAATATAAAATCATAGCTTCCAGTTTTTTAGTTCACCTGCATTTAGCTTTTTAGTTGATATGCATTGAATTATTCTCAAGAACCTAGAAAGTCATAATGTACCAGTATAGTATATTACATGTATGTGGATTGAACAGTATGTCTTTTAAATTGACAGATGGAAATTTTGTCAATGTGCAGATTTTTTAAATGCCATCCAAGATTTTTGATATGACCCCTAGTGTGATGATAACCAGTGGGACCATCATAGTTGGTTTATGCCATAATCTTTCAACTTCAATTTTCAGATTTTGCTATTTTATGATAGCAATTCTTAAGTCTTCTATTCTACTATTCTCTGGTATTTCCATATCAATTATCCACACTTTCTTCCTTTCAGCCACAATTACATGGTATGTTATGATCCAAGTTTTTCTCAGTTTATATTTGGAAATCCCACAATATTTTAATCTGCTCATTTTAATCTGCTCACTTTGTTTCCAACTCTATTTTCACTTTTTCATTACAGGCACATAATAGTTTTTATGAATATTCCAGTGAATCATTTTGGTGATTGTGTGTTATATCAGTTGTAAGGTGCCCAGAGTCACCTCCTGGCAAGATAGATGGCAAAAAAAAACCCCTAATTAATAAATAACAAATAAGTGACTTTTTTCCTATGACTATTTCCTAAGCCAGTGATGGCGAACCTTTTAGAGGCCGAGTACCCAAACTGAAACCCAAAACCCACTTATTTATCACCGGGTGCCAGATGGGCGTGGCCCACTGGGTGGGTGTGGCTGTGGTCATGGCAGACTGGGTGGGTGTGGCCAAGGTAGGCATGGTCACCTCGATGTTGCTTGTGGGGAGGGACGCCTTTGGGGGCCAGACAGGGTTGGGGTGGATCCAGGGGTTCTCTGGCAGGTGGGGTGGTGGACAGGAGGCTCGTCCTGCGGGGTGAGGTGAGGCAAGGCAAGGCAGGGCGGGGGTGCCATTGTCGCAGGGCAAGGCGAGGCAGGGGCCAGGGTGGCTGCTGCCTGACACCATCAGCCCCTGCACACAGAGGCCAGTGAGCTCATGGGGGCCGACAGTGTCCGTCAGCAGCCACAGCCTGCCGGCCCCTCGACCGGCGCACTCTGGGGCTCCACAGCCCGCCGCCAGCAGTTCAGAGAAGCTGCCTCTGAGCTGGACAGCTGGCCGACAGCTGAGGAGGCGATGCAGTGGGTTGTGCCTGGGAAAAGGAGAGCATGCGAGGCCAGGAGGGATGGGACGGGGGGGAGGGAAACCAGCCGTGCTAGGATGCATCCAGCCATGTGGGACCTTGGAGAATTAGCAGGTGGCTGGTTGAAGAGGGATGATTGCTATCTCGGGGGCATGGCATGCGTGCCAACAGAGAGGGCTCTGAGTGCTGCCTCTGGCACGCGTGCCATAGGTTCGCCACCACTGGTCTAATAGTTAATTTCCATTTCCTTTATAAATCTAAATCCTAAATATTAAAAATCAATATCTTTAACTATCTCCTTAACCCAGTGGTGGCGAACCTATGGCACGTGTGCCAGAGGCGACGCTTGGAGCCCTCTCTGTGGGCACATGTGCTGTCGCCCCAGTCCCACCTCCCCCCGTGGCCCCCTCCTTACCAGCAGCCCCCCTGGAGGAGAGTTGCCCCCGAGCGCGGTCCATGCAGAGCAGTGCAGCCAAGCACATGGAGCCGGGCAGCGGGGACAAGACTCCACCCTCACACTCCAATGTGCACAGATGATGCTGCAGGGTGCAGGCAGAGGGCATGGCCACCATAATACTGCTGGGCCGCCTGGGCGATCTGTGGCGGGTCATGGAGGCGGTGAGTGGCCCGGTGGATGGGGCAGGGGCAGAGCAGGCTGGGGGCGGGGGTGGAGTGGACAGGGCGGGGCGGGGGCAGTTTTTGGGCACTCGGTGTCTAAAAGGTTCGCCATCACTGTATTAGACTATAGTTTTGAATTGTAACATGGAACTGGGTTTGTGACAATGAAAGATATTTTATTAGTAAATGAAGAGGTACTATTACTAGAACTACAATATATTTGTGGAATAAAGTAAGTGTAACTATCTGAATAATATGTATATTTTAGATCTGATAATTATTTTGTAACAAAATTAGAAAAATTTGGGTTACCTGAAACTTAAATATTATGTTTATTAAAGGCTAAATTGGAATATGGTAATTGAAATTAGGTAAAACTTAAAACAGGACTTGGATATGTATAAGTAAAATTATATTGACAAATGTATTGATTGATTGAGCTATAAATAGAAATGTATTAACTTGAACATGATATAATAATTAAGGGAAATAGAGAGGAAACTGTTAATGACGTAACCTGAGATATGTACGAAGATTTTGTTATTGGACTATTGATTACCCAATCACCACGCTGCTTCCCAAACACTTTGATGTGAAATTGAAAATTAATAAAACTTGTAATAAAAAAAAAGATGATTAGAGGACTGAAGGCTAAAAAATATGAAGAATGGTTGTAGGAATTGGGTAAGTCTAGTTTAATAAAAAGAAAGATTAGAGGTGACATAATAGCAATCTAAGGGGCTATCACAAAGAAGAGGGGTCAACCAATTCTCTAAAGTACCTGAAAGCAGGACAAGAAGCAATGGATGGAAGCTAATCAAGGAAAGAACCAACCTAGAACTAAAGAGGAATTTTCTGACAATTAGAACAATTAATCAGTGGAACAACTTGCCTCCAGAAGTTGGAACTTATTATGGAGAAATCCAGCCTACATCACTGCTCATCACTGTTCATCAATACTCCATCACTGGAGGTTTTTAAGAAGAAATTGGACAGCCATTTGTCTAATGTACTAGAAGACCTCCAAGATATTCCAACTCTATTATTTTGTTATTCTTTTACTTAGTTCTTCTATAGTTCATTTGTTTTCCTGTTATGGACTAATAAATTGCCTATTTCTGGTTCTTCTGTTTATAACAAATATAAATAATTTATTAATAGCATTTTCCCCTAAAATTTCATGTAATCCTGCAGAAAAGAATTTTTACATTTCCTAATGAAAACAATGGAGACAAATTTGGACATCCTTTTCAAAAACAGCAGAGGTTATATAGAAGCTAATTCTAGTGCTCATGTCTAATAAACTATAATGGATATTAAAAATATAGAAGTTTGCTCAATCCTAGATGATGCACATAGCCACTGTTTTTCTGTGCATCTGTACATTTTACTAACAATGTAGGTAAATACAATGCCCTTGGAAATCGAGTTGAAGAATTACATCAGCACCATCAAAACTACTTAGTGTGACCATTCCCTTATGTATAGATGCCATTAGTATTGCTTCATTATTCCATGTGAGTGAGCTTGAAATGTTGAGGTCACTCTATGCGGGTCTCATGAAATTTGCAGCATGATAATATAGGTGACAGTTACGCATTTATTTACCTTGACTCATATATTGCTTCAATCAAACCAACTCTGATGAAAGGTAACCTTAGATACAAATTTTAAGATGGTATATTGCAGTTAGAAAACTAAATTCTTTCCCTCTCTTTTGGTTTTAACTGTGGTCTTTTAACACTGAGGTAATGAGAAATGGGAGAAAAATCTCTGGATGTCAAGGTCAACCAGGTAAGTATCATATGCAGTGGTGGGATTCAGCCAGTTCGCACCAGTTTGGCAGAACCAGTAGCTAATTTTTTGTTGCCCGGTTCTGGAAGCGGCATCCAAAGACAACCAGTTATTCAGATACTTGAATCCCACCACTGATCATATGTCAGTATCATTCATTGCTGCTCAAAACCAGGTTTCCTAAATGTACACTATTGAATCACAACAGAAAAGTTTAAATCTGCTATAAGAAATGTGTTGCCTATTTCTTATTGTGTAAAAGCTGAAGGGGAACATGTAAGGAAACTCGAAATAAATCTGCCATTTTGTATGCATCAATGTGACTCAGATTATGGAAGAATAAAACTATAAACACTCAATCTGCTGCCTCAAGCCTTTTTTTCTTTTAAAACTTTCTATTACTTTTTCATGCTATTACTTTCAATATTTTTTAAAATGTCAGGTTTTTTTCCAGCAGCATCTCTTTTTTGATATTTATGAACTGTTAAAACATATGTCTTTAAAAGTGTATCTCTGATCCTCTCAGGTATTTTTAATGTTTGCCGACATTAGACTACTGTATTTCTTTTGCTATTCAAATGGTGGCAGTGATTACTAAGGCCTGAGAAAATCTGTTTATTTCCCATGGAGATCAGAGGATTGATTAGTTTGCATTGTAAAAGTTCTTGTGAAGGTATTACTTGACATGATATGCAAGTAAACATTGAACACAAGATGGGAGATTTGCTCAGAATTTGGGAAATAAATAAAGAATGGTAAGGTTAGTGTTGGTTTTTATAATTATACTGGACATTATAAAAATTACATTAACTTCAGTAAAGTATAAGCCATTTTTATAGCTATATATTCCCAAATAATATATATTAAGCATATAAGAAAAAAGTACAGGGAGAATAAAAAGTTGTTATAGAGTTACAAATTGTTACACAGTTATTTTCCTCTTAAGGGAAAATAAACTTTTCAAATTGATAGATATGTATATAATTTATATTTCATCTTCCTACAGCATAATGTCATGTTGAACACAACAAATATATTGGATTTTGTACTTGTTGGATTTTCTGAAAATCAAGAAGTTCAAATTTTACACAGCAGTGTTTTCTTGATAATGTATCTTCTTGTCTTGGGGGGAAATCTTCTGATTATTTTTTTGATACTGTTTAATCATTGTTTGCACACCCCAATGTATTTCTTTTTAATCAATTTATCTATTGGTGACCTTGGTGGGACATCTGCCATTATACCCAAATCTATAGTTAATGCCCTCATGAACTCTAAATGGATTTCATATTCTGAATGTGTGACACAATTGTTTTTCTATCTTTCTTTCTTGTCATCCAATTTCTTCCTTCTCACTGTCATGGCCTATGATAGATACATTGCTATCTGTCACCCACTGCACTTTGCATCCATAATGAAGTGGTCCAGTTGCATTAAAATGGCCGGAGGGGCCTGGGTGGTTGGATTTCTGCATGCAGCTCTTCATACAGGAAATATTTTTTCAATGCCTTTCTGCTCCAACATCATCAATCAATTCTTCTGTGAAGTTCCACAATTAATCAAGCTCTTTTGTCCTGGTTCTTACCTTGGTGAAACCTGGATACTTATCTTTAGTTCAGGCTTAGAAATTGGCTGCCTTTCATTCATTATCTTGTCCTATGTGTGGATCTTTACCACCGTGCTGAGAATGCCCTCAATAGAGAAAAGAGAAAAGGCCTTCTCCACTTGCATCCCCCACCTCATTGTGGTTTCCTTATTGGTTGGCAGTAGCCTCTTGGCTCACCTGATACTACCTGCTAATTCTCCATCCAGACTGGACCAAGTGTTTACCACACTATATGCAGTTGTGCCTTCTCTAATGAATCCAATAATCTACAGCATGAGGAACAAAGATGTCAAAACTGCCTTGAGGAAATTGGTTGGTTGACAATTATTCTAGCAAAGAATTATAATTTCCCTTTGATGCACCAATTTCTTCATTACCTTAAATTTGAAATTCAGCAAACTAAGAAATTGCAGTTAGATAAGGGTGACTAACTAAGCATATCCCATTGAATATACATTATTCGTTTGATGTGTTATAAATTTTGATTTGTTACATCAGACCAAAATAAATATTTTAAAATATTGGGCCTCTTGTAATACCAAGTCTGTTGGGATTTTGAAATGTGATTAATAAATTGTTTTGATCGGTGATAGTTTACTATTGGCATCCTGAAACATTGTGGTAATATGAAACTATAATTAGAAACTAAAAAATATGACTGGTTAATATTTAAAGAAAATGGCAAATATGGGGTAATCAAATAAAAATAGAAAGACCGGATCAGTCATGAAAAACCACACTCCTTTTTAATTAAGAAAAGAATGATCTAAGAAGGACTCTAATAATATTCCTGCCTGTGTATGATTTCTGCTACATCTCAGTCCTTTACCACACTGATGTATCTGGCACACCACTTCTAGCACTGAGTGGTATATTTGCATAGAAAAAGAACTGTTTTTGCAATCAGTATCTCAGATCTGTTTGCTTAATAATAATAAATTTATTCGAACAGCCAGCCAAATTTTGAGGGATAGTCTGGGAGCAGGAGGACTTCATCAACTATCCAATGAATCAGTATATAAAATATTTTTTATTAACCTGGGAAAATAGGCAAAAGGTGGAAGTTATGTATATATGCCATTTATAAAGAACCAGTTGGAATCAAGACTGGGAGAATGGCCCATTTGTTTGCATTTTAGAAACTTGAGAAGACTACTTGTTTTGACAGCAGTGTTGATGTTATATATTTAACTTCTTTTTAACTATTTATATCTTTAAGTTAGGTGGGTGTTCATTTTTATTTTTATGGCATTTTATATTATGTTTTATCAGCTTTATATTCCATGTACTGTAATACACAGCAGTCTTTTGATTTCAGTGAGGCAGAAAAATGATAAATAAAATAAGGAAATAAATAATTTCTCATATATTTTCTTGCTTCAGGTTTCATTCTCGCATACACACCTGATTTCTTGAGAGAATATCAGTTTTGTTTTCAGGTAGCAGAGTTAACAATCCACCCAACAATGTCAAACAAAGTGTGCCTGCAAAGTGTGTTTTTCAAAAGAGGAGTATACAAAAGAGACATCTGAATTGATCCCAGAGTTTTCATCATATCCAGGGTTCTAAGATTCAAGAGTGACACTGATACCCAGGGATCATGTTTTGTTGCTTCCAAACTCAGGCACCCTGAATTTGGTGTGGAGCTGATAGATCCCTGAATTTGAGATCCAGATCCAGATCCAATCCAAATACCATCCAGATCCCTGAATTTGAGAGACTTTTACCTTTGTAAAGAGGCTATTTGCAAATCTGAAAATATAAATTACCAATTTAGGCAAAACAAAAATTATTATTAATGGGTGGGGGAAAGCTCATTTTTTTTTCATAGGGTACAGAAATCAATCCATTAATAGAAAACATATGTATTTATATGTATGTATATGTATTTATTAATATGTATGTATTCTACATTAGTAGAATACATACATATGGTATATGTCAGTGATGGCGAACCTTTTAGAGACCGAGTGCCCAAACCGCAACCCAAAACCCACTTATTTATCGCAAAGTGCCAAGGCTGCATCAGTATTGTGGTGCCCTCAGGGGGGGCAGTGAGGAGGGCATGGCCCACTGGGTGGGTGTGGCTGCGGTGGTCATGGCAGACTGGTGGTCATGGCCGGGGTGGGCGTGGCCACCTCGATGTTGCTCATGGTGGGTGGGGGATCTCTGGTGAGTAGGGTGGTGGGCAGGAGGCTTTTTCTGCAGGGTGAGGCGGGGTAGGGCGGGGGTGCCATTGCTGCAGAGCAAGGCAAGGTGAGAAAGGGGTGGCTGCTGCCTGATACCATCGGCCCCCGCACACAGAGGCCAGCAAGCGCATGGGGGTGTGCTCTACCACCTCTACTCGAGCTTGCTAGCTGGCCACTTTGCCTCCTTTGTGCTGGGCGGGGCTGTTGCTCCGGGCGCCAGCGGCGGCCTAATGGACCTGCGTGAGATGCTGGTGACGATGGGCGTGCCCACAGAGAGGGCTCTGAGTGCTGCCTCTGGCACGCGTGACATAGGTTCGCCATCACTGGTATATGTGATGCATAAGAAAGCAAGTGATCAAACAATGAAAGATAATGTTTACCTGAGAATTGCACAAGACAAAACATAGATTCTAGATAACCTTCTAAAGTAGTAAAGTTATAGGTTACATTACTGTTTCTCAGCTGGGTTTTTATCTTTCTTAAAAGTTGAAAGTGTATTCAAGAACTTTCAGAATATGCTCTATATTGTATAGTTTCTGAAAAAGCTCATTCTCACATAAGAAAACAAAAACATGCTTACATATAGTTAAAAAGAGACTAGATTGAGATGTTAAAAGTGCTAATATCACCTTTTAAAATGCTAATAATGAAGGCTAAAATTTGAGGCCACAACCTGAGCTTGTGCATTGTTTCAAATCAAGAGAATAGGAGTAAACCAGGCTGCAGCTAACTGTCACTCCTCAGAATGTTGCTGCAGCCGATGGTCACTACCTGGAATGTTTATTCTGTTGCTAGGCAAATAACTTAATAGAACCTCTGTTCTATTCTCCTTTCCACTGGATCATGACATTTTCCCAACGGCCAACTCTCCACTATGTTGCTTCCACAACCTTTCCACTAATCATTTACTGGAAATTAGTTACATTAGACATTACAGCAAAATCAGAGTGACTAATTTTGTCTCTAGCATCAAAGAAGTAGAGTAGAAATCTCTTTCTAAGCACATAGGCCACAGTAGCATGTGGATACAAAGTAGTCTCCTCATGTTGTTGTGTGTGGGAATTTGAGATACATGTATAATGGAAGGTGTTGGGGTGATGAAAGTCCAAAAAGGTAACCAGAAGTCAAAGATTAACATTTAATCATTCTTAGTTCTGTCACTGGCCTGAAATTTTCTGAAATGAATCCAGGTACCTGTTTCATTCAAGGCCCTCTGAAACTAGCACAAGCCATCCAACTCATCAAGAGGGTAGTTGGAGGCCAGGCAAATATGGACAGGCCATGGCAAATATGGCTTCTTAAGAAACAGGTATAGATTATTTTCCTCAATGGAGGCAGCATCACCACCTCCCACAATGAGGCAGTAATCACTGTTTAGGCCACTAAATGACTTATTTTAAATGCAAAATGTTTTATTTATGATCAAAGAAATTAATTCTATTTCCACAGTTTTAAAACTGTCTTCTACTGGTTCAAAGAAACAATGCATCCTAGCTAATTATTTCAAAACAGATTATGTAAATTTTATACATTTCCATTATTGATAAAAAATACATTGATAGCTTAAAACCTAAGAGACAGCAATGACATCAGAACCAGAGACAAATGCTTAAGAAATGTCCAGAAATAAATTTATATAAATCATACTTAAAGTTTTACAAAATTTTGAAAACAGCTACATCAGAACTAACCTGAATCAGAGTAATAATGTTATTAAATAAAGCTTAGGCAGGTCTACTCTGCTTCATCCATTTTTAAACTGAGAATTTCTATAGATTAGATATATACTTTACCTATGAAAGAATCAACTGGGCATATTTTGCTAGATTTTCTCACTCATCTTCATCCCATCTCTACCGGATTGAAATGGCAATGATTCAGGATGAGGAATTGTAGTTTACCAGATTAAGTGTAACATTGATCTGAAAGGACATGATGAGACTCTACCTATATTCAGCTGTGTTTCTCTTTGTAACTGGTTTTCCTTTCAATTAAAAGTGAAGGCAAAGACATAGAAAGTTTAATTCAAGAGAATCAAATAAAAAGATAGGTGAAGGAAAATGTCAGAATCTCCACTGTTTAGACAGGACAAGTTTGATATTGTTATTTCTCATGCTATAGATGATTGGATTAAACAGGGGTGGAAGTAAAGAATATAGAATAGTGAATGTTAAATCTAAGTAAGATGGGGTGTTAGAGGGAGGTCTCAGGTAGGCCAAGCATGAAGTTACCAAAAACATAGAAAAAATTATAAGGTGGGGAAGACAAGTGGAAAAGGCTTTCTGCCTTCCTTTTACAGAACGGATTCTCAACACTGCCTTGAAGATCATGGCATAAGATATAACAACAAAAGTAAAACAACCTAGTCCTGCAGTGGCACTGATCACAAGAACTCCAACCTCAACTAGATTGAATCCAGTGCAAGGTAATTTTAGCAAGTGTGGAATTTCACAGAAAAACTGGTTGACAACATTAGAACAGAAAGGGATGGAAAAAGTACCAGTGGTGTGCAACATTCCATACAATACACCAGTAACCCCCACCAACATCACTATTTTGATGCAGGCTTTCCAATTCATCACCATTTCATAGTGCAGTGGATGGCAAATGGCGACATACCGATCATATGCCATGACTGTAAGGAGAGACAATTCAAAAGCTTCAAAGGTGATAAAGAGAAAGATTTGAGCAACACAACCAAAATAAGAGATTTGTCGGATATCCATGAGAGAGTTTACCATGGATTTGGGGACAATGACTGAAACAATGCCCAAGTCTTGCACAGCCAAATTCATTAAAAAGAAGTACATGGGGCTGTGCAGTTGATGGTCAAAAGCCACTACAGAGATGATAAGAAGATTTGCTATTGCAGTTGTCAGGTATAATATGAAGAATAAGAAGAAATGTAGAAGCTGCAGTTGCCGATTTTTTGACAATTCTAGGAGTAGAAAGTAAGAAACAGTGGTTTGATTCTCCATGCTTAATTTGTGACATACCTACAAGGAAGCACAGATAAGGGAGTATATTAGAGGAAAAGTATGTGCCTATGCCATGTCTTGATCTGCAAAAAGAAATAATACAAAACTAGACATTATGCACATACTAAAAATATTACGATGCTTGAAGGTGGGGACTCTCCAAAAGCAAGTATATGATGCACTTGCACTCACTCACAGGTTCATAAAGAGATACAGTGAGAGAGGCACACAGACAGAGGCAGAATAGTTTTGGAGAAAAATAGAGCTTTTCTACTTAAGTTTAAGTTCTACTTAAATTCTGTCATACAATTAATATCTCTTCCTTGAAACTGTACAGTACCTCTGGTTTAGCTCATTTGCTTATGTTTTTGGACTATGTAGCATCTGTTTCTTTATCTGGTCCATCTTGTGCTGCTGTCAGTTTGTGATTAAAGTAACAGGAGATTTGAGGAATAAGGAAGATACTTTAATAAATCCTATCCCCTAACCAATTTGAGTATTAAGGAAGAGTAAAGCTCTATTGAAGTTGGCTTTCTTCCATCTCTATCTGCAAACTTTCCAAGCACCAAATTAAGACTCTAGAAGTGGAATATCCATTGTCACTTTTTATTAGAATGGTTCTATTTATCTACTAAAGTTTGATCTAGTAGGTAAAATGTACCGACTAAATACTGTTTATTTGGACTAATAATTAAGGAATCTGGCGATTGATCCTCACTAGGACTTTTCAAGTGGAGGCTGGACAGCCATTTTTGAAAGATACTTTTATTTGGATCTACACATGGATCAGGGAATTGGATTTAACAGTCTAAATCACTAGCTCCATTCTTGGAATGGTTTTTCAATTCTTCAACTTATACATTTTTCAATTATTTTACAGTTTATTACTTATACTATTTTATTGTAGTACAGAAATGTGTTGCATTAATGGTGTGCTTAAAAGATCATTCCCTGACAAACCATTCATTGATAAGTTTTGTTCTAGGTGTATGCTTTCTTGAATTTTTTCATAGGCATGATTCATTTCCTCTCTCTCTATAAAATTAAAATCTTTCCATCAAATATTATCATAGAATGGGTTTTTGCCTCATAATTTTAACTAAAAATTGGATTGACCAAGTTTTGAAATAACCATGATTTTTCAAAGATGAACATACCTTTGATTAATTTGACTCAAATATTTGTAAACAACCAAACAATTTACTCTGTTGGGTCATTCTTCCTTCCATGTATAATACTGTATAGGCTTCCACAGATTTCCCTTGCCTCATGACCCTTTGGAAAGTCCTAGTCCTCCTTGACTAACTCACAGAAGTATCTGCCAGTTAACCGGGGAGGTGTAATTTCCTTACCCAATTCCTCAATGGCTTCAACAATAGGAAAGCTTCTAATATATTGCCTTCACTGAAAAAGGTCTGGAAATTTTCAGGGATGTTTCATCCTTGAAAATAACCCAAGTTGAACTGTACAGTACAGTTAAATCTCAGGTGGGTTTATGATATTTTGCATTATGTCATAAAATGCTTTATATTTTATGTCACAATGTTTTATAAAATTTGTGAAATTTCAGTTCTATGGGAGTTATGGGTTTAGGATTTTGGACTCATTCTGTAAATTAGCCTAAGGTACCTTAGCTGAAAATGGTTTGCCCTATATTGCAAAATTCTATTCAATTAAAGGTTACAGGAATTAGAGTTTTAGCAATATATAGATGAAGAAACAATTTAGGAAATGCCATAATCATTTAAGAGCAGATGGACCTAAAAATTATGCCACTGAAATTAATTCATCTATTAGGGATTAGGCCTTCCAATGGTTTCTACATTACTGTAACCTGTAAATATATGTTTTACTTTCCACTATGAACATGTGGGAGAGATAACATCACTTTAAATATAATTAGGTTCATGTTTAGGATACATATAGAATACTGTCCCCCACATAAATAGGTTCTCATTATTTTTATTGATAATATATTTAATTTATTTCTAAATTTCTTAAAATAATTCCCCTATTTCTCTCTGCTCCACTCTTAATGCTTTCTATTGGATAAAGCATAGGTTATGTTACCATTTCTTTAAATCCTCTTTTAAATATCAATATTAGAGAATTCAGTCTAATAGTTGGATCAGACATATTTAACTAAATGCCAATTTGCCCCAGAAAACTTAATATGGCTTTTCTGTTAAATGTTCAATCTAGAAACCACTTACTATATTTTCTTCATAAAATCTGTGTCTTCTGCTATACTTCTTTGGCTTCTATATTCCTTTAACTTGGAAGTATAGATGAGGTATTGGATAAATACTATCCAACTCTTATTTGGGTACAGATGTATCATTAGTTGAATGCACATTTAGCAAGCTGATTAATTTTGTTGTTTCCCCCAAGACTTTATTACACAGCATAAGGCCACACAATCAAAATTAGACAAAATATTAATATGAGCATTTTGTTAATATAATTAGCAATTAGCAGCTTCTACAATCCATTTTTGGATATGGATTAAGTGAGAAGATATGTGTGACCTACCTTATGTTTATTTTTACCTTTTAAGTGATTCCATTCTTGTCAGCCTTTTACCCTAGACTGGATGTGGCCTTTTGAAATAGACAGATGGAAATTTTGTCAATGTGCAGAGTTTTAAAGTGCCATCTACGTTTTTTATAGCACTCAGTGTGATGATAATCAGTGGTTTATCCAATAATCTTTCACATTTGTTTTTCAGATCTTGCTATTTTATGATCTTCTCCAGTTCTTAGTCTTCTATTCTTTTATTACCAGATATTTCCATATCAATTATCCTCACTTTGTTCTTTACAACCAGTTACACAGTATAATATGACCAAGACTTTATCAGTTTGTATTTGAAAATCCCACAATATTTTAATCTGCTCATTGTTGACTACTTTTTCAACTCTGTGTTGCTACCAATTTTTCATTACATGTCCATAATAATTTTTACTGATGTTCTAATGAATCATTTTGGTGACACTGTTGTGTCATTATTTATAATATAATTATTGTGATTATATTTTTATCTCTATATAAGACTGACTTTTAATCCTAAGGGAGGGCTGGAAAACACAGTCTCTTAATTTCTAGGTCCAGCACCTAACTATTACAGTAAAGTGACTTTCCATAGTTAAGCCTTTAAGTGGCATCCATTTATTAAATTTGTTTGAAGCTTTTCTCACAATATTCTTTCATTCTTTTCCAAAATCTCACTCTTAAGACTCTCCAGATGGTTACCAATAGTTGAGTTCCTGCAGTGGTCTCTGGGTGAAAGGTGATGTCCTTGGCCTTGAAGGAGTCAATGATATGCTCATTCCTCATATTCTGACACAGTACGTTTGGACAATTACCATCCTTACTGCATTACTCCCTTTTGGGGAAGTAGTTAAATTGCCATGGTAACTCAGACAAGGAGACAAAACAAATGGCCAGCTCCAGCTTTGAACTCTTTTCACATTTTGCTAAAATGTGAAAAAAAGCAACATTATGAGAGTATCCACTTTAAGAACAATGAAACATCTTCATGTTTCAGTCAAAGGAAAATGTTCTTAGTATGGGAGAAAGAAAATCAGAGTTGATGAAGTTTATTTATTTTCATTGACCAATCAAAAAAAAAGTTTACAAAGTACAAAAAAAATCCATAGACATAGATCAGAAATCTCTTATTTTCTTCCAAGTTAATTTTGTGAATACATCAATATAATTTAAATGTCATCATTTTAAAATAATAAACTGAGTATGTTGATAGTGAATGTTATCTACTCTCTTATCAGCTGTTCTCCAGGTAGCATGCAATGGCATATTAATATATTCTGATGCTTACATATTCAGACAAGATTATGAGCAATGGAAACTTTATGTTCAATAATATTCTATGAATAATTAGTATAAGGTTTGATTTTTGAGGTACATCAACATAACATGCTTACCCTCACTGTAGTAATGTAGTTTTTTCTGGACTATCTCTCCTCTCCTCTGCTCTCCTCTCCTCTCACCAACTTATCAAAAGAAGGAGGAATAATCTAGAAATAATAGTTTCGACTTTCTGAAGAGAGAACTGACATTGTGTTAGATCAATGGTATGGACTAACAAGAAATGGCAGCATTGTGAATCTTCTCTCTGAAGGTGAAAACTGGACATACCAATTTTATTGACACCTTTTAGTTAGATATGACAATATATCCTCAGGCTGATCTAATTTAAGATCAATTTTATGTTCATACTGTTTACAATAAAACTGATTGATCTATATGCTATCACTAAAATTTTGATTGTTCAAGGAAAAACTAATCAACATGTCTTCTAAAATCAAGAATAAAAGAAACTGAAGAGATAACCCCTACTTACTTGTTAATATATAAATTATCTTAATCAAAACTTTTCCAGGGACTGATTAAGAGATTGTGTGAATTAGTTTATTTATAATTTTGTAAACTGACTTCCAGTGTGAATAATTATTTGCCACTTAGAAAAGTAGCTGATCTTCCCTTTTAATCAAAATAAATACATAAATCTGAAATGTATACATTACATCTCTGAAGAAGCTTTATTATTGGAATTCCTCACTAATGCATATGGGTACATCATTATTTCTAATTCCAATCATAGTTGATCCTCTATTGAAAGCAAGATGCAAGAATCATAATTCAACTGTCCATTTGGTAACATGTTTATGTTAATAAAACAAACTGCCAACTTAGATAAGATGAGAAGTATAGAAATTGAATAAATAAATAAATAAATAAATAAATCATATAAAAAACAAGTTACACAAAGAAACCCCATACTAGGAAATTTCATCTTTTTACAACTATTAAGGATTATTATGCTTAATATCATAATTAGATGAAGGAATACGTTCAGGGAGATTTGCATTACTTCTTGCAATTCCTTGTCCCCAACCAAAGAATTTCCAAAAGGCAGCTTTGACATCTTTGTTCCTCATGCTGTAGATTACTGGATTCATTAGTGAAGGGATGATAGTATATAGCTCAGGAAAAGATTCCTCCAATTTGGACAAAAAGGTTGGCATCAGGTAAGCTGAGTGAGCCAAAAGGCTATTATTAACAAATAGGGAAACAACAATGAGGTGGGGGATGCAAGTGGAAAAGGCCTTTTCCCTTCTCTCAAATAAGGACATTCTCAGCACCGTAGAAAAGATCTGCACATAGCTGAAGATGCTTGCAGTTTTCTGATAGTTTAGGAAGATTATTAGTTGTTATATAATCCTCCATAGTAGCTAAAGAGATTTCTTATTATTTACATAAATTGGTATAATAATTCCAAAAAAACATTTGAATGTTTTGTTATCCATATAAGTCTTATTCCCTTCTTGAAATACAGAAATGTAATAAATAAATAAATCACATAAAAAAAATCACACAGATAATCAAGTTATAGAGAGAAACCCAAAATTAGGAAACCTCATCTAGTTGTCATTATGCTTAATATCATAATTAGATGAAAGAATATATTTGCATTACTTCTTGCTAAGACGCCCCCAACCAAGGCATTTCCAAAAGGCAGACTTGATATCTTTATTTCTCATGCTGTAGATTACTGGATTCATCAGTGAAGGGACAAGAGTGTATAGCACAGTAAATGATTTCTCCAATTTGGACAGAAAGGTGGGCATCAGGTAGGCTAAGTGAGCCAAGAAGCTATTTCCAACAAATAGGGAAATAACAATGAGGTGAGGGATGCAAGTGGAAAAAGCTTTTTCCCTTCTCTCAACTGAAGGCATTCTCAGCACTGTGGAAAAGATCTGCACATAGCTCAAGATAATGAATATGAGGCAGCCCACTCCTAAACCTGAACTAATGACAAGAATCCAGGTTTCACTGAGATAAGAGTCAGAACAAACAAGCTTGATTAATTGTGGAACTTCACAGAATAACTGATTGATGATGTTGGAGCAGAAAGGCATTGAAAAAATATTCCCGGTGTGTAGCAAAGCATGTAGAAATCCAACCATCCAGGCCCCCCCAGCCATTTGTAGGCAAGTGGACCCCTTCATTATGGATGCAAAGTGCAATGGGTAACAGATGGCAATATATCTATCATAGGCCATGATAGTGAGAATGAACAGGTTGGTTGTCAGGAAAAAAAGAATGAAGAACATTTGCACTCCACATTCAGAGTATGATATCCATGTTGAGTTCATGAATGTGTTAAATACTGCTTTTGGAATTATGACTGAAGAACAACCAAGATCACCAGTGGATAAATTGATCAGAAAAAAATACATGGGAGTATGCAGATAACTATTGATTGCTACCAAAAGAATAATCAGAAGATTTCCCACCAAAATAAAAAGATACATAATCAGGAAAAGTATGATGCATAAAATCTGAATGTCGTGACTTCCAGAGATTCCAAGAAGTACAAAATTTGTTACACTTGTTCTATTAGACAGGACTTCGTATTCTTTCCTGTATGAAAACAAAATGTACATACTAATACTATAATTGAATATAATATCAAATAGTGTAATATTTTATAATATACTATAATATACCATATAATATTGATCAGATCAGTTATTTTATAAGAAAATCAATAGTTTAACCTCATTTGAAACAGCATTATATGTAATTTTGATATACTTAATATATATGTTTTAAAAATATGAACAACATCTTTTACAAAACAATATAAATTTTATAATTAAACATTTAGGTACTCATGTATTTATCAAAACCATATGGTTACCCATCTCTTGGAATGTGACTCTGGGTAGCTTATAATATTTCCAAACTCTATCTGGAGAAACTGGGATTTTCTGTAAGCAAAGTACATTCTTTATCACTGAGTTCATCCTGTTTCCTTATCTCCACTACATGTCAGTTCTCTTTCTTTACATTGATATATCAGGTTCTTTTCTCAGTTCTCACCTTGCCTTTTCTAAGGTGGATTCTTCTACTTAAGAGGAGATATGTTACTGTTCAACTATGGTTCTTTTATTTTGTGGTACATTAGTCTTCAACATGCTTAAAAAATGATACTGGAAATACAATCTTTCCTGGTTAGGAAAACATGGAAATGCTCATTTTCTATATTTTTCAATTTACAGTGTGTTCTTTCAGTTCAATACTGTAAATGCTTTATAAATAGGAAAAAAACTAGGTATTAAAACCACATCCAAAATTCTGTCTTTTTTACAAAAAATTCTTTAAAATGCAGAATTAAACATTTTAAAGCATTTCCAATTTTCTGGGATAAATATATGGTAGCAAACCATGATAAGGTCATGAAAATACAAAGATGAATTTAATAAAATATCAATGCATTAAATATATCTTTAGAGTCACATGTTTTAAGTTGACTTTAAACATACTATAAGAAATATTGATTGAGAACAATTGACATGGCAGCAGAAACATCTGTGGAAATAAGTAGAAATGCCAATATTTGGGGACCACTGACTGAAAGTAATGTAGCAACAATGCCTATAATAATACACAGTATAATTGAAATAATTACTTAGTGTTTTTTTTAAATGAAAAAAGTCAATAGAAAAATTTAAAAGTTAAACACAGAAGCAGCAGGGATAAATAAGACTTGAAAATACAGAAAAAATAATTATTGTTTGATTTTTCTGTAGGTTAAATCAAATTTAGTTAAATGCCACAGTTTGAATATTTCTATATTATTCCCTTCAGTCTTCAAACAAGTTACAAGTAAAATTTTACCTCATATCTTCCGTTGCCTTTTTCTCTTTTGAAATTGTTTCTATTTCTTACACATCTAACACATCTTCTCACCTTGACTACCTGGCTGAACTTGGTGTTCAGAGATTTTTCTCATTTCTCCAATACCTCAGCAGTAATAGGTCATAGTTAAAATGAGAGGGAAATATATATTTCTTTCATCCCTAGATTTATTGCCTGTGCTTATGCTGCAAAATTACCAGATCACTCTAATACGGCTTTTCTAAAGTCATCTATGCACATGGGACTCATTGCACAATGGTAAGTTTTGAAGGTTGATGCAATTTTTCAGGTTCGGTCCTAATAATTTATTAAAGGGAGGTCAGCTCTTCTAATTGGGTACAGAAACAAATGATACATACATTTGGTATATGTGATGCATCTGAAAGCAAGTGATCATACAATAAAAGACACTGGTTACCTATGAGAATTGAAGAGAAACATCTAGAGAAGCTTCCATAAGTAGCAAATTGATAGGTTACATTACTCTTTCCCAATTGGGTTTATATATTTCTTAAAAGCTATAAGTGTATTCAATGACTTTCAGAATGTGCTCTATATTGTGTAGTTGCTGAAAAGCCAAATGTACAGGTATAGTATAGGGGGTACCTTGCTCAATAGTAGTAACTGTGAGAGGGATCTCGGAGTCCTAGTGGACAATCACTTAAATATGAGCCAGCAGTGTGCTGCAGCTGCCAAAAAAGCCAACACAGTGCTGGGCTGCATTAACAGAGGAATAAAATCAAGATCACGTGAAGTATTAATACCACTTTACAATGCCTTGGTAAGGCCACACTTGGAATACTGCATCCAGTTTTGGTCACCACGATGTAAAAAAGATGTTGAGACTCTAGAAAGAGTGCAGAGAAGGGCAACAAAGATGATTAGGGGATTGGAGGCTAAAACATATAAGGAATGGTTGCTGGAATTGGGTATGTCTAGTTTAATGAAAAGAAGGACGAGGGGTGACATGATAGCAGTGTTCCAATATCTCAGGGGTTGCCACAAAGAAGAGGGAGTCAAGCTATTCTCCAAGGCACCTGAGGGCAGACAAGAAGCAACGGATGGAAACTAGTCAAAGAGAGAAGCAACCTGGAACTGAGGAGAAACTTCCTGACAGTTAGAACAATTAACCAGTGGAACAACCTGCCTCCAGAAGCGGTGAATGCTCCAACACTGGAAGTTTTTAAGAAGAGACTGGACAGCCATTTGTCCGAAATGGTATAGGGTTTCCTGCCTGAGCAGGGGGTTGGACTCAATGACCTCCAAGGTCCCTTCCAACTTTATTATTGTTATTATTATTGTTATTGTTATTGTTATTATTGTTATTGTTGTTATTGTTATTATTATTATTATTATTATTATTATTATTATTATTATTATTATTATTATTATTATTATTATTATTATTATTATTATTATTATTATTATTATTATTATTATTATTATTATAAAAACATGCTTTCTTAAAGTTAAAAAAAGAGGCCAAGACTGCCATGTTAAAAGTGCTAATATCACTTTTTAAAATGCTAATAATGAAAAATAAACAAGCTGGACCTGAGCTGGATCTTGTTTCTAACCAAGAAAGAGGGGGTAACCTAGTCTCTTATATAGGCTGCAGCCAACTGTCACTCTTTGGAATGTTCCTGCAGCCAACTGTCACTAACAGGAATGTTTATTCTGTTGCTAGGCAAATAATTTAGTAGAACCTCTGTTCTGCTCTCCTTTCCATAGGGCCATATCATTTAACTATCATTATGCACAATTTTCCCAATGACAAGTTCTATACTATGTTGGTTCCACTAACTCTCCATTACTGAAAAGGCAAAATAATCATTTAGTGGCAGTCAGCTACAATAAACATCAGAGTAGAGTAGAAATCTTTTCTAAGGCACATGGACAGCAGTAGTAAGTGGATACAAAGTAGTCTACTCATGTACTTGTGCATGGGAATCTGAGATGCATGTATAATGGAAGGGGTTGGGGTGATGAAAGTCCAAAAAGGGTAGCCAGAATTAAAGAGGTATTTTAATCTTTCTCAATGCTGTTGCTTGGCCTTAACCCAGACTGAAAAGGATCCGGATAATCTATTTCATCCAATGTTCTCTGAAGCTAGCACCTATCCCCCATTCATCACACTTCTCTAAAACAAGGAAGTTGGTGACCAGGCAAATTTGCCTAACAGACTTGGATCCAGGTAACTTCTTAAGAGTATACCATCATCTACTTCAAGGGAAGCAGCATCACCCTCTCCCACAAGAAGTCAGTAATCACTGCTTGATCCACTGTATGGTCTCTCTGGGGAGGCCTAAACTAACTTGTTTTCTGTAAAAATAAGTTTTAATAAGTTTGATTTAAGACAAAAGAATTCATGATTCCACAGTTTTAAGACAATTTTCTACTAACTTATAGGAACAATGCATTCCAGGTAATTATTCCAAAATAGCTCATGTTGAGAAACAGCAATGATAACAGGACCAGAGAGACCAAATACTAATCCTAAGTGGAGTGAACTGCACACAAAAAAATCTAGATAAAATATTCTTTAAGTTTTACAGAATTTTTAAAAAAGCTATATCAGAACTAAACTAGATGAGTGTAATAATGTTATTAAAGGAAGTTAGACAGATTTACAAACTTGCTTTTTAAACTGAGCCTTTCTATTATGTAAATATGTATTTCATCTCAAAAAGAATCAATTTTACATGTCCAGCTGTTCTCAGTCATCTTCCCCTATTGACCTCTGCCTGATTGAATTGGTAGGGAGTCAGGATATGGAATTGTAGGTTACTAATTTCTCAAGTGCTATCATTGATCTGGAAGACATGATGAAACTCTATCCCAGATATTTCCCATTGCAATTGCTTTTCCTTTTAGTGAAAACTGAAGGCAAATACAATGCAAGATAATCAAATAACATAGGTGAAGGCAAATGTCAGAATTTCCACAGTTTAGACAGGACAAGCTTGATATTCTTATTTCTCATGCTATAGATGATTGGATTGAACAGGGGTGGAAGTAAAGAATATAGAATAGTGAATGTTAAATCTAAGTAAGATGGGGTGTTAGAGGGAGGACTCAGGTAGGCCAAGCATGAAGTTACCAAAAATATAGAAAAGATTATAAGGTGGGGAAGACAAGTGGAAAAGGCTTTCTGCCTTCCTTTTACAGAACGGATTCTCAACACTGCCTTGAAAATCATGGCATAAGATATAATAACAAAAGTAAAACAACCTAATCCTCCAGTGAAACTGGCCACAAGAACTCCAATCTCAACTAGATTGAATCCAGAGCAAGGTAGCTTTAGCAAATGTGGAATTTCACAGAAAAACTGGTTGACAACATTAGAACAGAAAGGGATGGAAAAGGTCCCAGTGGTGTGCAACATTCCATACAATATACCTGTAACCCCCACCAGAATCACTATTTTGATGCAGGCTTTCCAATTCATCACCATTTCATAGTGCAGGGGATAGCAAATGGCAACATACCGATCATATGCCATGACTGTCAGGAGAAAGAAATCAGAAGCTTCAAAGGTGATAAAGAGAAAAAGTTGAGTAACACAGCCAAAATAGGAAATGTGTCTTCTGTCAAGGAGAGAATTTACCATGGATTTGGGGACAATGATTGAAACAATGCCCAAGTCTTGCACAGCCAAATTCATTAGAAAGAAATACATGGGACTATATAAGTGATGATCAAAAACTACTATAAAGATGATGAGAAGATTTGTTGTTGTTGTTGCCAGATATAATATGAAGAATAAGAAGAAATGTAGAAGCTGCAGTTGCCGATTTTGTGAGAATTCCAGCAGCAGAAAGTAAGGAACAGTGGTTTGATTCTCCATATTTAACTTATGACATACCTACAAGAAAGCACAGATAAGAAATATTATTAGAGAAAAACTATGTATGAATGTTTTGCATGTCCCTTGATTGAAGAAAGACAATATATTTCAAAGCTAGAAAGTATGCACATACTAAAAATGTTACAATGATGAGTGAAGGCGGATACTTTTTAATTGCATAAATGTGTATAGGATGCACCTGCACTCACTCACACTCATAAAGAGATACAGTGACAAAGGCAGATAGAGAGTGGCAAAATAGTTTTGGGGAAAGATAGAGGTTCATCTATAAAGAAATGTTACATGATTTGCACTTCTTCCTCCCTTTTTATTACATTTACTCATGTTTTTGTACGGCTGACATTTTATCTTTAAAGTATGCATGTAGCAGGTGATATGCAAGCAACTGTACTCTTAGGGAAGAGTAAAGTTAGGTTGAGGTTGGCTTTCTCCCATTTCTGTCTGCCAGCTTTCCAAGCATCAAATGAAGACTCTAAGATCAGATTACCTATTGTCATTTTTTTATTACAATGATTCTATTTAACTACTAAAGTTTGATCTATGAGGTAAAATGTACTGATCAAAGAACATGTTTATTTAGACCAATAATTAAGGAATATAGTGATTGGTCCTCACTGGTAGTTTTCAAACAGAGGATGGACAGCCATGTGTGAAAGGTACTTTAATTAGGATCTGCACAGGGATCAGGGATTTGGATTCAATAGTCTAAACCACTACCTCTGTTCTTGGATATGGTTTTTCAATTTGTGATTGCCATTCATATATTTCTCAATGATTCTGCTGTTTATTACTTATGGTATTTTATTGCAGTATAATAATGTGCTGCCTTAATGGTATGTTTTAAAGGTCATTCCTTGCCAAACCATTCATTGATAAATGTTGAACTAGAGATATGCTTTCTTAATTTTTTTCACAGGCATGATATAGTTCTCATTCTCTATTTCCCTAAAATTTTTTACAACCTTCCCATCAAATATAATGGAGTTTTTGTCCCATAATTTTTAGCTAAAAATTAGATTGACATACCTGCCACAACCATGACTTTTAAAGATCAGTATTCTTTTGAGTACTGCTACTCAACCATTTGTCAACAACTAGACAAACCATGAGTCATTTTTCTTTCGATGTATAATATAGGCTTTCACTGGCTCTTCACCCCTTATATCCCTCAGGAATGTCCCAGTGAAGCCTTTTTGGCTGACCAATGGAACTGCCTGAGACTTTGTTGGAGGAAAGGTAATTTTATTACCCAATTCCTCGATATCCTCAAAAATGGCAGAGCTTTTAATGTACTGCCTTCACTGGTAAACTTATTAAAAATCCAGGGAGATATTGGTTACATTCTGTAATGAAAATAGCAGAAAATAGTCCATGTTGAATTTAATAACAGTCAAAGTTCTTGAGGGTTTATGGCATTTTGTATTATGTCAAAAATGCTTTATGATAATGTTTATGTCATAATTTTTAAAATAAAATTGGCCAAATTTCAGTTCCATGAGAACTCAATGTTCTCTAGATTTTGGATGCATTCTGTAAGTTAGCTCATTTGAGGTATCTTGGTTGAAAATGTTTTGCCTACAGTGTACAGTTTTGCCCAGATAGAGGTTATGGGAACAAGAGTTTTAGTAGTATATAAATAAGAAAGAATTTCAGAAATGACATTATACATTGTCCCTTAAAGGTAAATAGACCTAAAAATAAGGCCAGTGATATTAACTCAGCTATTACGGATCAGATCTTCCAATAGTTTCTACATTTCTACACCCTGTAAATGTATTCAGGGAGAGATATTATCATTTAAAATACACATTAGCATATAAAATCACATTCTGCACACAAATAGATTCTCATTATTTTGATTAATAATACTTTTTGTGTCTAAGTTTCTGAAAATTATTCCCCTTTGTTTCCTCTCTCAACTCACATAACATATTAAACCAATAGGTTATGCTATTATTTCTTTAAATTCTCTTCCCTGTGTTAACATTATAGAATTGACTCTAACAAATAGTCAAGTGAGAGATATTTAACTAAATGACCATTTGCTCCTGAAAGCAGCATATGGCTTTTCTGTTAAATGTTCAGTATAAAAATCACTTACTATTTTTCTTCATAGAATGTATGTCTTTGATGCACACTTTTTAGACTGTGAAGTAAAGGCGCAGTATTGTATAAGTACTGTCCAACTCTTGTTGGGCACAGATGCACTGATATATCATCAGTGGGAAAGACTGAATGTATATTTAGCAAGCTTATTGATCATTTTATTGTTTCCCTCAAGACTTAATTACATAGAATAAGACCACACAATCAAAATTAGACAAATTATTAACATAAACATCTTGTTAATATAATTAGCAATTAGCAGCTTCTGTTATCCATGTTCAGATATGAACTGTGATAAGTTATGTAGGAGATATGTTCTATAGTATGTCTCATTGCCTAGGTTTCTATTTTAAAGCTTTCTTTTAAGAGATGCCATCCTTGTCAGCCTTTTGAGGAAGACTAGATGAGGAAAAATTCTCTACAGGAAGACCAGATTTATAATGTACTTTACAAACTGAAGAGAATACCCTACTTAACTTCCTGCTCCTAATATAAAAATTGTCATAATCAAGATCTTTCAGAGTCTGATTAAGAGATTGTGTCAGAACCCATATCGATAGATCCCCAAATCCTTTTCTTCCCCCCTCCCGCATTTACTATTTCTTCCTCCTTCCTCCTGACCCGAATCTCACTCTCTTCTCATCCTGGGTTCTGCCATACTCCTAAGGGGGAGTGCTTGAGGGTTATTGCCTTGACTTCCTCTATTGCTACAAAGTAACACTTTGCTTTCCTGCAATATTTCTTCTGAACTTTCCCATCCCTTACTGTCAGCTAGCAAAGGGAAGGGAAGAATGGAATGCAACCTCTGGCGACTGCGTTATCTCCGTGCTTCCAGAGAAGGTGTGAAAAGTCGCCTAAACATTGCAGTTACAACCAGAGATGGACCGATGTTATTTCCCTGTTCCCATGGGGAACTTAACACCTGGGAATTGGAGCGTTTGAACTGACCGGATGAACGATGGGTGGGGTTTTGCTTGGGACACTTTTACCTATCGATCTGAATGGGAAACCCTCAGATCCTGTCTAGTATGCCTGCTATCAGCTTCTCCTAATAAAAGTTCCTTTTGGAAGAAACTGCTTCCATGAGTTCTGCTTTCTTGGGATGAGGTATTGAAGTGGGCCCTGACAGATTGGGTGAATTACTTCATCTATAATTTCAGAAATTAACTTCCAGTGTGAATAATTATTTCCCATTTCAAAGTAGTTAATCTTCCCTTTTAATTAAAATAAATGCATAAGTCTGAAATGCATATATTATATATCTGAAGAAGTTTTATTATTGCAATTGGTTACGATACCATATGGGTACACCATTATTTCTTTATCCATTATTTCTAATCCAAATCATCAATTAGTTCTTTTATCCCGAAAGCAGAATCCAAGAATCACAATTTAATTCTCCATTTAGTACCAATTTTATGTCATAAAACAAACTATCCACTTAGGTGAAATGAGAAGTTCAAATTTTTTAAAATATTATTTATTGTTTTATCATAAAGAATAAAATACAAAACAGTAAAACAAACAAGCAAAGAAAAGCATACATTCAACCTAACAACAACAAAAAAGAAAAAAAAGTGTACAAAAAAAGAGGAAAAAGTGATTAATTGAATTTAATATTTAACATATAGGATCCATCCTGGCTGGGTCTGAAAGAAAAGAAAAAGCAGTAAATTCTCCTCCCCTTTTATACACACACACACACACACACACACACACACACACACACACACACACACACACACGCACGTATGTACGTAGGAAGTCCACAATCAGTTAATTTTGCCATCTCTGTTAATTCAATTTCAAAATCGATTCTTCAACAGTCAGCATCCCTTTTTCTTTCCGATATTTGATAAGTACAATCCTCATAGCTGTCATCATGTGAAGGACTAGCACCCCAAATTGTTTTTCGATTGGCTTGTCCATCATATCTAAAAGAAAAGCTTCAGGTTTCATTAATATTTATATCTTAAATATTTTTATATTATCATTGTTATGTTTATTCAATATGTTTGCAAGATCACCACACATGATAAAATGAACATGGATTTTGACTACAGTTCCAGCACATATTAGAAATCCCTTTATACATTTTCACTAGTCTATCTGGGGTCAAGTACAATGATACATCATTTTATAATTTTTTTCTTTCAAACTATAATTTAATGGAATTTTTAGTCCATTCGCCCATACATTCTCCCATTTATCTAGCATTATATTATACCATTTTTTTTGTCCATTTTACCTTACACTCTTTAACATATTCATCTTCTAGTTCATCTTGAGTAACATTTTATATACTTTAGAAATCAAGTGGTCATCTCCAGAAAATACATTGGAGTCCAGTTCAGATTTAGTTCTTGTGAAAACAAAACTTTTTAAAATTACATTTAAATCTTTCAAAATTCCATAATAATTAAAGCAATCACAAGCAAATCCTTCATTTACTAATTGTTCTCTTGTCTTTTTCTTAAATTCCTCTTTTTCAATTATCAATAAGTCTCGATATGTCATCTATTTACATTCCAATATTATCTCTGTTCTATGTAGAGCTTCTTTATCAGCTAATCTTCTTTTATACTTCCACCATACATGTACAATCCATTGCCTAATAGCATGAATCTTAAAACCAGGTTAACTTTTATTTTGTCATACCACAGATAGGCATGCTACCCAAATCTCAAATAAAAAACCTTTGCGGCCTAACAGCCTTGCATTTTTTAAAGTTATGCAATATTTTAACCATACCAGACAACGAACATCATAATATAATCTAAGATCTGGCAAACCCAGGCCTCCTCTATCTTTAGAATCTTGTAGCAGCTTATATTTAATTCTTGGTTTTTTTATTTTGCCAAATAAATTTAGATATATCTTTCTGCCACTGTTTGAAAGTGGAATTTCTAATCAATATTGGTACAGTTTGAAATAAAAATAATACTCTAGGCAGTACATTCATTGTAATTACCGAAATTATTCCCATTAATGACAAATCTAATTTTTGCCATCTATTTAAATCCAATTTTATCTCCTTCCATATTTTACCATAATTTTTGTAAAGCTTAGAATTTTCCTCAGTAAGTCACCCCTCAGTACTGTACCTTTTTCACAACTTTAAAACTAGTTTTAAATTCCATTTTCTTCTCATCTTCCACCTTTATGTTCTTAGTATTGTCATCTTTGATTTATTTATTCTTAACCGCCATTTCTCCAAACATTTTAATTTTCTTTATAACATATTCAATATTCTCTAGCAGGTCTTGCACAATTAATATCAAATCATCGGCAAATGCACAAAATTTGTAATTATAAGCTTTAATTTGTAGTCCTTTTGCTCTGTTATACTGTCTAATATCTCTATTTAACAGTTCCAACACTAGAATAAATAATAAAGGATATAACGGTCACCCCTGTCTTGTTCCCTTATCTGTTTCACATGGTTTTATAAAATCTCCATTCATCATGATCCAAGCTTTCTGGAGTGTATAGATGGAACTCAGACCCTGCATAAAACTCAATCCAAAATCCATCTTTTCCACTACTTTAAACATAAAGGCCCACTTCAAGATATCAAATGCTTTTTTTGCATTTAGAAAGATTAATCCAACCTCTTTGTCAGTACCTTGTTGTAAATATTCAGTTATAGTCAAAATTACTCTTACATTATCTTTTAGTTATCTTTTAGGTAGAAGCCACACTAGTCTTCATGTATATAATACTGTAAGACTTTTTTAAAAGTCTTTCAGCTAAAATAGATGTAAAGAGTTTGTAGTCATTATTAAGGAGCAATTGGTCTGTAATTCTTCACAGAAGTTAAATCTAGTCCATCTTTGGGTATTAAAGTAATGAAGGCATCCTTCCAAGACTCTGATATAGGGTTCCCTTATAGAATAGAATTCATTAAGTCCTTTATCGGAAGAAGTAGTTGATCTTCAAAAAATTTATAAAATCCAATTGGTAGGCCATCTGCTTCCGGAGCTTTGTCTGTTTTAGCTCTTTTAATTGTTCTATTATTTTAAAGTTGTTATTAGATGGTTTAATATTTGTTTGTAGTTTTCTGATAATTTAAGAAGATTTTTAGTTAATATATAATCCTCCATAGTAACAAAAGAGATTTCTTTTTCTTTATATAAATTGGTATAATAATTCCAAAAAAGTCTTTGAATGTTTTTGTTATCCATATAAGTTTTATTCCCCAATTGAAGTATGGAAATTTAATAAATAAATAAATCACATAAAAAAAAAATCACACAGATAATCAAGTTACACAGAGAAACCCAAAATTAGGAAACCTCATCTAGTTGTCATTATGCTTAATATCATAATTAGATGAAAAATATATTTGCATTACTTCTTGCTAAGATGCCCCCAACCAAGACAGTTCCAAAAAGCAGACTTGATATCTTTATTTCTCATGCTGTAGATTACTGGATTCATCAGTGAAGGGATAACAGAAAGGCATTGAAAAAATATTCCCAGTATGTAGCAAAGCATGTAGAAATCCAGCCCCCCCAGCCGTTTGTAGGCAAGTGGACCCCTTCATTATGGATGCAAAGTGCAACGGGTAACAGATGGCAATATATCTATCATAGGCCATGATAGTGAGAATGAACAGGTTGGTTGTCAGGAAAAAAAGAATGAAAAACATTTGTGCCCCACATTCAGCGTGATATCCATGTGGAATTTATAAAGGTATTAAATACTGCTTTTGGAATTATGATGGTAGTACTACCAATATCACCAATGGATAGGTTGAACAGAAAGAAATACATGGGGGTGTGCAGATAACTATTTATTGCTGCCAAAAGAATAATTAGGAGATTTCCCACCAAACTAAAAAGATATGTAATTAGGAAGTGTTGCAACCATTTCAATAGCTTAAGGTTTCTTTATGCCTTATTAAGTTTCCATTTCCTAAGTTAAGTTAAGGTTTCTTTATGCCTTATTAAGTTTCCATTTCCTGAGTTAAGTTAAGGTATGCCTTTTAAGTTTCATTTCCTGGCTAAACCCGCCCTTTATGAACCTCCTGCTATGATGTCAAAATGCCAATAAAAGAGAAGCACGCAGATCCTTCTGGGCTCTTGCATGCCAACTCAACCTGAAGAAACATGTTGTCCGTGTGTTTCCTATCTACCAAACGCAAGGTCCGTTAGCCCAGGCTGACGTACGTCACTGGTCCGTCCAGCAGGCGCTGGACCCCGGGATTCGAACTCCCACAACCACTGGTCCGTCCAGCAGGCGCTGGACCCCGGGATCGGATTCCCACAACTGGTGACCCCGACGTGATTCACTCCACGACGTGATTCACTCCACGGCGTGTTCTCTGTCTAGGGAAACGCTGCTCTGGCTCCTGTATTTACGCACCTGGTAAAGGCTTGATCAATCGTAAGTATGGGAAACCCGCTTTCCAGAGTTCTGTCCAAGCATGTGGATGAACTTTCCTCTTTAGTCAGAAAGGCAAATTGTTTGCAAAAAGTTAACGGAACAACTGTCTATCCCCAGACCCTTCCTCTCAACCTGTGTCTATTGCGGAGGACGCTCCAAAGTCGGCACAGCCAAAGGAACCCCCCTCTTCACTATATCCTTCTCTCTCTCCTCCAAAACAGAAACAGGCAACCCTGTATCCTGTTCTGCAGAGTTTTGCAACCGCACTCAATGCTTCCGTTTCATCAAACTATTTTGAGGTAGACCAAACAATAAATTTTCAGAACAATTTAGAGATATAAATTAACTCAAACTGCACTCCTCTGCAATGCGTTTTGAACAATTGGAATGTTTTGAAACTCTTTTGTAATCTGTTAAGTTTAACCCTGTCAGACAATGTCTGGTGGTGCTTTGTGTTGATGTGTGTGTTTTGTTTTATATATGTTTAACTCCTAGAACGTTACGCTTGGACTTGGAATGGTGAGAAAAATAGGAGATGGTTAAAGGGCCCTATAAAAACCACATGTTTGGTTGGAATCATCTCATGATTTTCTCGCTTCTTGCAGGACAAGCCATATGTCTAAATAAATGTTGTTTTAATGGTATTTGTGTATATATGTCTGTCTGTGTTGTTTTGTGTTATTTCCAAGACTTGGAAAAGGGTCAAAACCCTCTTTGATAACAACAAACAAAAAGGCCTTAATTAAAAATAAAAAGTTTGCTTGGAAAACATATGTTGAAATATTTGTATGTGAAATGGTGTAAGCAAACAGAATGGAAGTGAATGAGTTAATTTGCTGGTGTAAATGTGTGTGTGTTAGCCCTCACCCTTCCACCCATCCCACGCTGTGAAAGGAACAGTAAAACTGTAGTTTTTATTGTTGTAACATGGGAACGCAATGGCATGAGTTTGCATGTGTAAAGTTTTATGGAAGAGGTATAAAAGAATTTATACATGTGAATGCATGTGAATTTTTTGGTGGTGAGATTTTTGTAAAGTTTCTTTTTCTTTCCCCCCCCCTCCTGCCTCTTTCGTTTTTCGCTGGCTGTATTGTTTTAAGAGCGAAGGAAGGGCAGACAGAGGAGGGGGGGCAGCTGTTCGTTTTAACTATTTTTTTTCTTCTTCCTCTGCCTAGAAGTCTGGGTTGAGGAAGGGGGGTGGATGTGAAATTTGATGCCCACTCTTGCAGTTTCAGCTTGCTATTTTTTTTTACTCGAAAGAGGAGGCAGTAATTGTTGGGCAATTCTTTTGCAAATTTTTGAGTTTTAAATTGTTTAGTTAGACATATACATCCATCAACCAAAAGAAATGACTGATTTGTTTTGCTTAGATTTGTAAATGTTTTTCCTATTTCATGAAAATTTGTTTCATCTGAATGGAATTTGATCAAATTGGAACCTTTTTCATATCTGGGTCACAAACTTCTTTCTTCTCACTCAACACCCATTTTTCCTCACATTTTTTTAGAGAAGGATACCACATTAGTGCAGCTTCAACAATATTTAGGAACACTTAATTGGGCACGATCTTATCTTTCTCTTACCACGGCTGTTTTTTCTCCCTTTTTCCAAGCCTTAGCTATACTTAAACACCCTGCTGACACTTTACATCTTACTGATGTTCATCACACCACTCTCCAACATATAAATTCAATACTGCAGACCACTTGGGTCGACTGTGTCTTGAACAACACACCTTTTTCCCTTGTGATTTTATCAACACCTTCTCTATTCACTGCCATTCTTGTTCAAATATCTGACAAAAAATTAAACTGGCATGGGCATATTTCATGTCATTTGCCCGCAGATCCTCGCTTACAACTTGTCAAGACAATCCCTATTTCCTTTTCTTCTCCTATTGTTCCTTCACCCCTTAAGGACTGTCTTACCATTTTTACTGATGGTTCAAAAACATATGGTGCTTGTACTTGGCAATACAATGGAACATGGCACAAAAAGCAAACTTTGCCTCAACAATCAGCTCAACAAGCAGAACTAGCTGCTCTTATTTTGGCTTTAAGCTCCTTTTCTTTACAACCTTTAAACATCATTACAGATAGCTTATATGTTTCCCATATCACTCACAACATTTTTGACTCTTATCTGTCTCCCTCCATTCTACCTGTCCTTATGAAACTCTTTCTTTCACTACAAACACTATTACATGATCGTGTCCATCCCTTATTTCTAGCACACATTCGAAGTCACCAACATTTACCAGGATTTCTTTCAGAAGGGAATCATATGGCTGACGAAGCCTGTAAACTTTTACCTGTTGTCATCAAAGTTCCACAGCCAGCTCCCATGACAGCGGGGGAAAGTCACAGCTATTTTCATCAAAATAAGAAGGCCTTAATGAAACAATTTGGAATCACTATGGCTGAAGCTACAGCCATAATTCAACAATGCCCAACCTGTAGCCTACAGTCTAAAGGTATCCCACAGGGCGTTAACCCTAGAGGCACTGAAGCCTGTGATACCTGGCAAATGGATGTAACTCAATATCCTCCATTTGCCCCGTGGAAATATCTACATGTTACAGTAGATACGTTCTCCGGATTTATTTTGGCAACCCCACAAAAAGGGGAAGCTGCAAAACAAGTGATTAATCACTGTATTCGTACCTTTACAGTGCTGGGATGTCCAAAAATATTAAAAACAGACAATGGCCCAGCTTATGTCAGCTCACAATTTTCACAGTTTTGTCATCACTGGTCCATTGTCCACAAATTTGGAATTCCTTTCAATAGCCAAGGGCAGGCTATTGTTGAGCGAGCAAATCAAACTTTAAAAAATGCATTAGATCGTTATATGGGGTCCAAGGGCTTATGCCCCCCAAACCTCCCGGCACTGCAAAACGTGTTAAATGTTTGTCTGTATACTCTCAATTTTCTAAATCTCACTGGCACTCCTTCTTTGTCTGCTGCGTCTCGACACTTTACTAAACCTGTTGTCCCAACTTCAAGACCACTTGTATACTACAGGCAGCTCCCGGATCCAACTTGGAAAGGTCCAGCCGAACTCATCACCTGGGGAAGAGGCTACGCTGCAGTTCAACTACCTGACAGAGTTTTGTGGGTCCCTGCTCGTTGTATTCGCCCATATTTCATCACTCCACACAACCCACCAACTCCATCGGATGTGCCATCATTGCCTTTGTGAGTGTGGATGTACGTGCTGTTATTGGTGTAACAACTGCATATTGCACCACCCATATTGTCCAGGGGTCCAACACTTTTGCATCAATCATGTGGACCCTGCTTTTGATGACACTCTTGACAAGTTCCTTCCCCATGATGTCCACACTGCACCTTCCCATGATGACAAAGCACCTGAGAATTCCTCTAAATTTTCATAAAGGCCTATATTGTGGTCCTGTTTTTTCTTTTCTTGATCTTAATACTACTGCCCTTTTCCATTGTTATGACCGAGGTCAATCCTTTTGTCCCTTTGTGTTTTCTCAGTATCCTAATCGTGGCATTCCTCTTCCACCATCTCCCTCTATTTCCCTCACCTATGCTCATTACCCTTGTCACATGACTCTTGCTATTCTTGTGACCCCTGAGACTACGGGGCGCTATTATGTGTCTGGATTTTCATCCTATGGTACTTATACTACACATTCTTTTGAACTCGCATCAGTGGCGAGCTATGCAAAACCTCCTTTGTCTCCTCGTTTACTTGCCTACAACTTTGTTCCTCATCCCCGCTCCTTCCTAGACCTGGCCGCCCGTACTTTTACCTCACCTCACTTACAACACTTTCATTTCACAAAGCAACCTCGCTCACACCAACGCATCATTCACTCTCGACGACGGCGATCTCCTGATCCTAATCCTCATCGACCTCTCAACTACACATGGACTGTTCGTGACTTTGAAAATCAGGTATTATTCCAAATCTCCAAATACACAATATGGCCCTGGTTCCCTATCTTACATTTTGACTTTGCCGAAATGGGTACCGGGGTCAACAAATTTGCTTCAAAATTTCTCCAAACTAACAAATGGGACAAACAAGGTTCGTGCACACCTTCTCCACTAGAAGCAACATGGTGGGACCTGTATTTTTGTCCCGAACCAAAGACACCTGAGGAAAAATATCAATGTGGCACTTTTTTGGATAAATACTGTGCCTCATGGTCTTGTGTTTCTACGGGCGCTATATCCTGGACTGCCCCTCGCTCAAATGATTATATTGCCATTAACCGTAGTAATGGCAAACCCCCTTCTTCTTCCTGCCCTTCTAATTTGCATTGTTGTGGTGAGCGGAAAAATCCAATGAACATTACCTTCACATCCCAAGGAAAGACTTTGACTACAGAGCAATGGGCTGTCGGATATTCTTGGGGTGGTAGAGAATGGAGCGGTTCTGAAGACGACGGCGGAGTTTTTTCCATTCGTCTCACAATCCAGTCACCACATTCCCCTCCTATAGGTCCTAACAAAAGCATTCAACCTGTTTTTTTACAGTCCGTTGTACATAATATGCCTAATCCCTTGATTAACCTTGTCAATGCTTCTTCCTTTTTGCTAAAAAGTGCTGTTAATTCTTCTTCACAAACCGACCACTGTTGGCTCTGTTTATCAGCCACTCCACCCTTTTATGACGCTGTTGGCTCCATCGAACCTATTAAGAATGCTACAAAAGATGACTCCTGCAGATGGAACTCAACGTCTATTACTATTACTTCTATTATGGGACATGGTTGTTGCTTGGGAAACATTCCTGCAAATTATTTTCAATATTGTGCTAATACCACCACTGGCAAATACCAATGTGATGTCTGGCTTGATAAAACTAGGTCGGGCAGTGTAAACGTGGCTGGCTATAACTTTTTTTTCTCCTTGGTCAATGGTAACATCACTGCCAGATTAAAAGGCCAATTCTTTGTTCCTGGTAACAACTTCATTTGGGCTTGCTCTACAGGTGCCACAGCCTGTGTATCAGGGGATGTTTTAATACGCCAAAATGCCTTTTGTATTCAGGTACGCTTAGTCCCTAGAATCACTTATTATTCCCCCTCTGATTTTGTTTCCCTTATGGAACCACCAGAATACCACCTACGTGCAAAACGTGAATTTGTTACAGCCCTAACCCTTTCAGTTCTTTTAGGATTAGGCGCTGCAGGAGCAGCTACTGGAGCTGCGGCTTTGGTTGTTAATCAACAACAAATACAAAAACTTAGTCTAGAAATAGATGATGATCTTTCCCGCATTGAGACTTCAATTTCTGCCCTTCAAACTTCTTTGTCGTCTCTTGCTGAAGTAGCTTTGCAGAATAGGCGTGCCCTCGACCTTTTATTTTTAAAGGAAGGTGGAACGTGTGTAGCCTTAAAAGAAGAATGTTGTTTTTATTCTGATCAATCTGGCATTGTGCGCGACTCTATGAATGAGTTACGCAAACGATTAAAAGACAGGGAACAGGAAAGGTTCTCCCAACTATCCTGGTATCAAAGCATGTTTAATTTCTCTCCCTGGATTACTACATTGCTTTCTGCTATTTTAGGACCTTGTATAATTTTGCTTATATTATGTATGATTGGCCCATGTGTTTTTTCACGCCTTTTGCAATTTCTCAAGGATCGTTTGAATGGTTTGGATTCTAATCTTTCTAAGATTAATGTTATGCTTGCCTCAAACAATATATATGAACCCTTGAAACCCAAATTCCACCCCTTGAAAAGGTTGCCCTACTGACACTGTCTGACACGGACTCCAACTGTTCCGATACTGAATCAGACTTAGCCATGGTGGCTCTTGCCTCCAAGCAAGAATCTCGCATTCTTATGGAGTTGCCCTCTTCTGTTTCGGAGGATGCAGATGATGGCTACGAGTAGGATAGAGATTGAACTTTAAAAAATAAAAACAGTGGAGATGTTGCAACCATTTCAATAGCTTAAGGTTTCTTTATGCCTTATTAAGTTTCCATTTCCTAAGTTAAGTTAAGGTTTCTTTATGCCTTATTAAGTTTCCATTTCCTAAGTTAAGTTAAGGTTTCTTTATGCCTTATTAAGTTTCCATTTCCTGAGTTAAGTTAAGGTATGCCTTTTAAGTTTCATTTCCTGGCTAAACCCGCCCTTTATGAACCTCCTGCTATGATGTCAAAATGCCAATAAAAGAGAAGCACGCAGATCCTTCTGGGCTCTTGCATGCCAACTCAACCTGAAGAAACATGTTGTCCGTGTGTTTCCTATCTACCAAACGCAAGGTCCGTTAGCCCAGGCTGACGTACGTCACTGGTCCGTCCAGCAGGCGCTGGACCCCGGGATTCGAACTCCCACAACCACTGGTCCGTCCAGCAGGCGCTGGACCCCGGGATCGGATTCCCACAAGGAAGAGTGCGATGTATACAATCTGAACCTCCCAACTTCCAGAAACTCCAAGCAGTACAAAATCCTCTACATTTGTTCTATTAGACAAGACTTTATATTCTCTCCTGTAAGGAAATGAAGTGTACATATTAACATGATAATAAAAATGCAGTATATCATGTATAATAATATTTATAATAGTATAGAATATAAATGATACAAATAAATATAGTAATATTGATCAATTCAATTATTTTATAAAATATCAATCGCTTGTATTATTTGAAACAGTATTCACAGTACTTATTCTGATATGTTTAATATGTATGTTTTCTAATGGCAAGAACAATATCTTTTACAAAACAATATAATTTTTATAATTAAACAATATTAATTTATTAATCAAAACTATATGGTCACCCATCTCATGGAAAGTGGCTCTGGGCAGGTTACAACATTTCCAAACTCTATCTAGAAATGTGGTACCTCCTGTATGCAAAGTGTATTTTTTTATGATTGAGTC
Source organism: Azemiops feae (assembly GCA_023970755.1). Classification (NCBI taxonomy): domain Eukaryota; kingdom Metazoa; phylum Chordata; class Lepidosauria; order Squamata; family Viperidae; genus Azemiops; species Azemiops feae. The sequence goes on from JALGBA010002116.1 coordinate 283,887, forward strand.
ATATTATTCCTCATTTTTCACTTCACTCTCATTACACCTTCATTATTATTTTAAATACACTTTTGTACTAATAGTAATTCTATCTGTCTTCATCTCTACTACATGTCAGATCTCTTTCTTATGACCAATCTACTAGGTTCTCTTCTCAGTTCCTACCTTGCCTTTTCTAAGGTAGATTCCACCTGAGAGTAGGTCATGTTATGGTGGTTTTATTTTGCTTAGCTATCATTATTAAAATTAAATGTTACTTTTTTACATTTTTCAGTTTAAAGTATGTTCCTTCAGTGCAATACTGTGGGTACTTTCTAGATAGAAAAATACTAGGTATTACAACAACATCCCAAAATATTTCATTTAAATAAGAATTTCTTTAAAATGCAGAATTAAGCTCACTATTTTCAAATTTCTGGGATAAATATATGGCAGTAAACCATGATAAGGCCATGAAAATACAAAGATTAATTTAATGACATGTCAATGCATTACATACATCTTTGGAGTCACATGTTTTAAGTTGACTTTAACTAAACATGCTATAAGAAATATTGATCAAGAACAGTTGACATGGCAGTAGAAATATATGTGGAAATAAGCAGAAATGCCAATATTTGAGGACAACTGTCTGAAAATGTAGCAATAATTGCCTGAAAATGTAGTATAACTGAAATCATTACTTATTTTTTTTCAAAAGATCAGTAAAAGATTTAAAATGTTGAAAAGAGAAGCAGCAGGGAAAAAATAAGACTTTAATGTATAGATTCTGAAGATCAACTTGAAGAAGCTACTCAGTTAAGTAGTGAAATATTTTGAACCAACAAGAAAAGAAGTCCAGCTGCCATGACTCAACTTCCAGACATTTGAAGATATACAATAGTTGAAATAATTACTTTATTTTTTTCTCTAGGTTCAATCAAACTTATGAGGACACATCAGTTTCTAGTTAACTGGCAAAGTTTGAATATTTCTACCTTGCATCAGTTTGATTCAGTTATAAATAAATATATAAATTCATTGTCTGAGAATTGCAGCAGTTCCCAAAATGGCCCCCACTTCGAAGAAGACATCAGGTTGCTTCTATATAGAAAGGCTGTGAGGTGATTGGCTGTTTCTCTTTCCAAAAGATGATTTCCAAAGATTGCCTTTTGGAAAGAGAAGCAGTCAATGTGCCATGTGGCTTTTCTATACAGAGATTGCTTCATGCCATCCTGGAGTGGGTACCATTTTAGGAGAAGCTGTAATTCTTGCAATCCAAACTTCTGGGTTGCATATTCAGAACTTCTAGATGTTTAGCAAAGACATAACCGCTGAGAAAGAAATTATTAAGAGTACTACAGGATGGAAATAATTGTTTTTATTATTATTTTAAAAGTAGGGTTCTTCCTGTATACATTCCAATAAATGTAAAGATATGTATAATACGCCTCCTATCAATTTGACAATATCACCATTGTCTTTTTAATTTCATACATATTTAACAGTGACTCCAACAATTCTTCCTTAAGTACTATATAGTTTTGAATTATCGGCCCATCTGTATCTGAGTGGTTTCCCACATTGAGTTGTTTTATTGCCTCTTTTATTTCTTGGATAGCTATAGATTTATGTAATATTTGTTTATGGTAATCATTACCTCCTTTGATAATAGACTTTTCAATTTATTTTTCATGGCAGTTTTATCAATCTTAGCCATGGTGTGTGATTGTGTGATTGTGTGTGTGTGTGTATGTGATGTGTGTAGGTATGTATGTATATTTGTATGTATGTATGTATACACACACACACAAACACACACACACAAATATATATATCCAATTTGCAATAGTGGCAAATATCTGTAGCTCAGGTATAGGATGAGGGTGAAGGTTCATTCTCTGAGCTTGTGGGTTAGTTTTCAAAGTTTCATTACCAGGCTAGATAACATCTTCAGGGGCATTTAGGAGATGTCTGTGTCAGTGTTCTTCTATTTATAAGGGCTTCAGGTGTGGGTGTATCAAGTGAGGGTCTTGTGATGAATCATCAGTGAGAGGCTTGTGATGGGTCTTGTGATGGGGAAGTTACTTCAGATCAGGGTCATTGGAAGGTGAACTGCTGAGGGGGGGAGAGGGGGCTTATGTGGGTTGGTTGTGGGTTGGTGCTATCTCCTGTCTCCTGCTGCACCAATATACAACAAACTCACACAAGCACCCTCTCCCCCCCTCAGCAGTTCACCTTCCAATGATCCTGACCTGATGTAATCTCCCCTGAGAGACTTCTAAATCTCTACTGATCCAATTCAATCCAGCAGATTTGGCATGCTGCAGATCCCATCAGCCAAAGAGTGTCAGCTGGTGGGGACTAGACAATGGACCTTTTCTGCAGTGGCCCCTGTTCTGTGGGGTCTCCTCCCAACCTTGTTGCCTTTGATAAGGCTTAAAAAGGTTGCTGTGTTCATGAGTTCTGAGTACTGAATTTGTTAAGGGAATCTATTTCTTATTATTTAACTCTTTCCTAGTACAGTTTCTTGAGTAAATTTGTGGTAAATTTTCAGATAAATGTCACAATCATAGATATCATGTTCTTGTTTGTTTCCTTGTTTGGGACTAACAACAAGTTTCCTGTTTTTGGTTCTGTTTTTAATAAATACAAATAATTTATTAATAGCATTTCCCCCAAAAAATTTATATAAGCCCAGAGAAAAGAAATTTTACATTTCCTAATGAAAACAATGATGACAAAATTGGGCATCCTTTTAAAAAGCAGCAGAAGTTACACAGAGGCTAATTCTAGTGCTGCTGACGTCTGATTAAGCTGTAATGAACATTGAAAATACAGACATTTATTCAATCCTGGATGATTCTAATGGTCAGTGAACTTTTGTGCACCTATGTATTTCCTTACAATGTAGGCAAATACAATGCCCTTGGCAATTGTTAAAGAATTACATCAGCCTCACCCAAATTGCTTTGTGTGATAATTCCCTTCTGCACAAATGCCATTAGCATTGCCTCATTATTCCATGTGGGAGTTATTTTGAAATGTTGAGGTCACTCTGTGTGGTCTCATGAAATTTGTGACGATAACATAGATGACAGTTCTGTATTTATTTACTTAGGCTCATGTGTTGTTCCATCAAACCAACTCTGATATAGACATCAAAGAGTAACCTTAGAGTACAAATTCTGAAGATGGTGTGTTACAGTTAGAAAACCCAAACCTTTTCCGCTTTTTTGGCTTTAACTATGGTCTATTAGTGTGAGGGTACTTGGAGAAATAAGAGAAAATCTCTGGATGTCAAGGTCAGCCAGATAGCCATCACATGTCTCTATCATTCATTGCTGTTCAAAGGAAATATGGAGCATGCAAGAAAACTAGAAATAAATCTACCACTTTGTATGCATCAATGTGATTCAGTTTAGGGAAGAATCAAAATATAACTATTCAAGCTACAGCTTTTCTTTTTCTTTTAAAACTTTCTAATCTTTCATTTTATTGTTTTGGATATTTTTAAAAGTGTCATTTTTTCCAATAACATATCTTTCTTGATACATATGCTTTTAAAAGTGTACTTACAATGCTACTTTTAATCTTACTTGCATTAAGCTATTGAATTTGTTTTGCCAGTTCTCATGATGGCAGTCATTTACAAAAGTCTGAGAAAAACACTTTTTTTTCTCAGGGAGATCAGAGATTTGCTTAAATTTGCATTGTTAAAATTCTTGTGAAGATGGCACTTGTAGTGATGTGCAATTAAACATTGGACACATATAACATTTACATGATCTGCTCTCCCTGTCCACCTGAGGAAAGAAAATATGGGGGATCAGATGAAAATTTGGGAGATCAGTGAAAAAAGAATTCTCACACATAATGGAGTAAAAGAAAAGGTAAGGTGAGTGTGGGTTTATGGAATTATACTGAATTTTTTTTAAAAAAATATATTAATTTCAATATGGTGTAAGCTATTTTATAGTTATATCTTACCAAAGCATTATACTTTAAGCATATTAGAAAAATGTTCAGAGAGAATAAAAAGCTTTTATTGTTCCTTTTAAGTGAAATTAGACTTCCAATGTGAAAGAAATCTGTATATAATTTGTTTTTCATTTTTCTACAGGTGATGGCATAATGTCATGTCTAACACTACAAGCGTACATAATTTTGTACTTGCTGGATTTTCTGGAAATCAAGAGGCTCAAATTTTACACAGCACTATCTTCTTATTAATGTATCTCTTTGTCCTGGTGGGAAATCTTCTGATTATTTTTTTGATACTGTTCAATCGTTATCTGCATACCCCAATGTATTTCTTTTTAATCAATTTAGCTATTGGTGATCTTGGTGTCACATCTGCTATTATACCCAAATCTATAGTTAATACCTTCATGAATTCTAAATTGATTTTGTATTTTGAATGTATGACACAATTATTTTTCTATGTTTCTTTCCTATCATCAAATTTATTCTTTCTTACTATCATGGCCTATGACAGGTACATTGCCATTTGTCACCCATTCCATTTTGCATCCATAATGAAGTGGTCCACTTGCTTCCAAATGGCAGGAGGGGCCTGGGTGATTGGATTTCTGCATGCAGCTCTACACACAGGGAATATTTTTTCTATGCCTTTCTGCTCCAATATTATTAATCAGTTCTTCTGTGAAGTTCCACAATTAATCAAGCTCTTTTGTTCTGATTCTTATCTCGGTGAAACCTGGGTTCTTGTCTTTAGTTCATGCTTAGGAGTTGGCTGCCTCTCATTCATTTTGTTGACCTATGTGCAAATCTTTACTACTGTGATGAGTATGCCCTCAGTTGAGAAAAAGGAAAAGGCCTTCTCCACTTGCATCCCCCACCTTATTGTGGTTTCCCTATTCATTGGTAGTAGCCTCTTGGCTCACCTGATACTACCTGCTAATTCTCCATCCAGACTGGATCAAGTGTTTACCACACTATATACTGTGGTGCCTTCACTCATAAATCCAATAATCTACAGCATGAGGAACAAAGATGTAAAAGCTGCCTTTCTGAAATTGCTTGGTTGAAGATTATTTAGCAAACAATGTTAATTCCCGTTTGATGTACCAATTAGTTTGTCATGTTAATTTTGAAATTCAGCATAAGATAACTGATTAGGCATTTCCCATTGAATGTATATTTTGGTTCATTTGATATATTATAAATAATGGTCTGCTGCATCTGCCAAAGTAAATGTTTTACAATATTGAGCCTCTTATGGTATCAATTCTGTTGAGATCATGAAGATATATTTCAGTAAATTATTTTTATTAGTTGTAGTTTTATAGATGACTTCCTAAAGTCATTTTAGAAAATAAAATTGTAATCAGGAACAAATTAATGTAACTAATTAATGTTTAAGGGAAATGGGTTTTAAATCAGACATCTGATTTTAACTTTTTATGTTTTAACTGTATATTGAACTGTAAACCTCCCAGAGTTACCCTATGGTAAAATGGATGACCAATAAATTTTATAAATAAATGTTATGTAGGGCAATCAAAAAATAATCAGTTACTTTATGGGATAGTTGTGTGCAAAAGATACTTGAGACTAGATGTGAAAAAGGTTTCTGACTTAACCAAAGATTGGCAAAGATTTATGTTTGTTTGAGTATGTGTACATAGTCAGAGATAGCTACCAATATGTACAGGTCTCCTAAGGGATTTCAGCTCTTGATATCAAAGTTGAGCTTTCTTCTTATCACTTTTTTTTGCTATTTTTTATAGGTGATTTGTGCCCTTCTAGAAATATTAACTTAGTTTCCCTATCAGGGCAGCAGTTTCTGTGGCATATGATGGGATGTCAACAAGCAAGAAATTGCCTTGCAATGCAAGTTGTGGCTTGCATCATGACACCATTTCTGCCATCTTGCTTTTTTTTTTTTAAACCTCTCCCTGTGAACATGCTGAATCAAGGTAATGATTTTGTCACAACCATGAACACTACCAAATTAGCAAGATAATTGTTTTTATGTATTACTAATACAGGCAGACTTTATATTGCCACAGTAATGGTATCCATATGCCATACTATAAAACTGCTAGTATGAAAACCTGATGCTCAGTCTTAAAGCTGAGACTTTTATCAAATAGTTACAAATGTTGTTTTTCTTTCAGAAATAGATAAATATCACAGGCATAATTGTCTTTTATAGTTGTGATACATGCATATGTTAAGGACTGTAAAATAATTGCTTGACTGAGACAGAAGAGGCACTCTTTTCTTTTTACTATGCACAGCTATATTTATGGGAATTAGTGAAAAAGCAGAATTGTTTACAGCAGAATGTCCAACTTTCCTGTCTAACTTTTACTCTTTTCCAGAGCTATTTGTTGGCAACCACCTGCTTTCCTCTCTTTCCCCTCTTTTTCCCCTCTCTGCTTATTACTGAGAGAGTGATAGGAAGGCTTAGATTTCTTTGTGTATGCCTAAAATCTTTCTTCAATTCTTTTTAGACCTGGTCAGCTGCCCTTCTAGGTAGATGTGGTGTGATGTATCTTTCTCGGTGTACTATCCAGTGTGTGACTTCCCTGAAGGCCCCATGCCTCAGTCTGCAGGGAACTGCCTTCCTCTATCCATGTATGCTTTGGGTTTGGGGTGAAACATGCGCCTATTTCTAAGTTTTCATTTATTTTCTCCTGGAAAAGCCTGAAGCTGACGTCTTCATCTTCTTTGCCCACTGCCATCAGGAATGAACACTTCCACATCCCAATGGCCCAGCACATTCACAGTAATGTCTCTTTCCATCTACCAAATTCCCACAATCAATACAAAGACCTTTACTACCTTGATGTCTCAAAACAGTTTGGAATAAAATATGGCAACCTCTCTTTGTCTTTTATCTATTTCTTACTTTCTGCTTTTATGGCTTAAACCAACAGCATGTCCACCAGCAATTGAGAAAAGGAGTTTTCTCTCAGGCCTTTAAGCCCAAGCCCCTGCATGGAAGGTTTGACCAGTCAAAATGCTAACTCCAGTTTTCTCCACAACAGTCCTTGCTAGTCACCAGATCATCTCTCCTGCCTACTGAGATCACAGCTAGATCACAAGCCCATGCCTGAACCCATTCTCTACATTTTGTTTTCATTTAACCCACTCAGCAGCAGCCAGCCTGGCAACAAAACCTATATCTACAATAAGGAAAGATCTTTTTATTTCTACTGAAATTGTATTAATTTCCAGTAAGGCATTGTTGTAGCATTCTTCTGGATTAGAGCAGAACTTGGGTCACATGCAGACCATTTGTTCATGTATTACAGTAAGAAAAAGCATCAAATTTCACTGTGTTGTCATTGGACAGTTTCCAGAAATGGTTTGTATGGTCTGCATGCGGAGGAGATAAAATATTCTAATAAACAGAGAACAATGTCAGGTCTTGGGCATTTAGCAACCCATACTTGAAAAGTGCTTCACTCCAAAAGCAATAACACATTTTCTCCCAAAAGAAGCATAACATATAACATTAGTTGGGTTCTTGATATTCATGCAACATCATTATTTCTAGTAGATGTTTCATTACTTGGCTATGTAATATTGACAATGAATGGGAGATTGGAGATTGCTGGCTATCGTATACTATGAATTTCATCAAGATTGTGTGTGTGTGTGTGTGTGTGTGTTGGGGGATATCTGTGAAATAGATGGAAATATTTGGAAAAGGCAAATGGTACTCCCATTAGCTGTAATAATAAAAACCCTAAGGCATCAATTGTGAAGTTAGTTTCTTTTATTATTTAAACTGCATTATTACAAAATCATCAGATAAAACATGATTTTTCTTTATATCAATTATTTTAATGATTTTGTATGGATCTTAATTCAGCTATAAAAACTTCCAACTATAACTTGCTCTTTCCAAGAGCTTTCCAAAGAGCCCCCTGAACTTCCTTGTTTCTTAAGCTATAGATCAGGGGGTTGAGCAGTGGTGTAATGATGGCATATAGTACTGAAATGAGGGGGTCTTCTTCTATAGAGTGAGCAGATGAAGGACGTATGTAGGTGTAGATGATGGTGCCATAAAATATACTCACTACAGTGAGATGTGATCCACAGGTGGAAAATGATTTTATCCTGCCAGGAGCAGTGCGAATTTTGAGGACAGAGGAGACAATGAATATATAGGAAAGAAGGATCAGGCTAAATGACACAATCATAATGCCCCCAGACATGGTGAAAGTCACCATCTGGCTGATGAAGATGTCAGAGCAAGATAAGCGTAGTAAAGGAGGAATGTCACAGAAAAAGTGTTTGATTTCATTGCAGTGGCAGAAATGTAGAGAAAAGACCATGGCTATAGTAATAATGGAATTCAAGAGGCCAATACTCCAGGAAGCTGCCAACAAATGCTGACGTATTGTTCGGTTGACTAGAATAGTGTAGCGCAAGGGGTGGCAGATAGCTACATAACGATCATATGCCATGGCAGAGAGAAGGACACATTCTGTGGCCCCTAAAGCACCAAAGAAATACAATTGTAATGCACAACCTATGTAGGAGATGGTTTTGTCCCCTGACAAGAGATCCCACAGCATTTTGGGAAGAGTAGTGGAAATGTAGCAGATCTCAACAAAAGAAAGATTGCCAAGTAAGAAGTACATAGGAGTTTGGAGATGCTGATCTATCCTAATCAGTGTAATGATGGTTAGATTCCCAGTTAAAGTAAACAAATAGAGAAACAGGCCTATGACAAAGAGAAGAATCTGGTTGTTTGGGTCAATAGAGAAACCCATTAAGAGAAATTCTGTGACACTTGTCTGGTTCTGATTTTCTGTCTGCCTGATGTCCATCTTTTATCAGATTATTTCAGCTTCTTGGGCTTGAAGAGTTCTCATCTATTTTACCAACCAATGCTGATACTCCCCAGAAGTGACAGTGGTAAAAAAAACCTGTCAGTTAATAGTTAATTTATAAATCAGTTTTGTGCATTGCTTCTTGTCATCAGAGCAGCTTCACATATAAGCAGCAGATCTAGATCAGGATAAAAAAATCAGCTGTAGTGAGCTGGCAGGCCACTGGCCAATTTGCACTAGAACATTAAAACCTCCTGCTTTGGGGGTTTCTTGCCAAGAATGTTGAACCTTAAACTTATTAAGAAAATTGTTCCTGTTCCAATTCACAGTTACTAACACAAGCACCAGTAAACCCTAGATAATATGAAGTAAGGATTGGGAACCTATTAATTTCAGTTTCTTTCAATTTGTTATTTTTGTGGGTATGTTACAATTGATTCAATGAATCTGAGAGTTTTACTCTACATTAAAATTTGAAAGCTTTTAGTATTTATTTCTGTTTTGTTTATTTGTAAGTTTGCAACTCATGCACTCTTCAAAAGCTTTCCTCTATTTTAACTCTATTTTCAGCAATGTCTAAAAAGCTAATAGAGGAAGACCTAACTTCATATCAGGGACAAGGATATTCCAAAGGGCAGGTACAGCAACAGAAAAGCAGTGCCCATAAACTTCCATCATTCTTACCTCTTAAAAGTGAGAAACTGCTGGCAGATTCTTCAGGAACCTAAATGTCAGGCAGGGGGATATGAAATATTTAATCTTTAATTATATAAACACACAGTCTTCTCAACATCTTGCTGTCATACAATAATTCTAGAAAGTCTCAGAAATAGAAAACAGAGCAGGAACAATTTCCCCTCTTTTGGTTTATTGTAGAAGTATAACAAAATAACAGAGTATAAGGGACCTCAGAGATCTTCTAGTCCAACTCCTGCTCAAGCAGGAAACCCTATACCATTTCAGGCAAATGGTTATCCAGTCTCTTCTTAAAAACCTCCAATATTGGAACACCCACAACTTATGAAGGCAAGTTGTTCCACTGATTAATTGTTCTAACTGTCAGGAAATTTCTCTTTAGTTCTAGATTGGTTCTCTCCTTGATTAGTTTCAATCCATTGCTTCTTGTCCTGCCTTCGGGTACTTTGGACAATCTCATAATTTCTTTCATGAAAATAGATATGTTACCATGATAAATGTTTGGATCAGGAAAATGAGATCCACCTACCCTTGTGACCCAGATCTCAGGGCTTGAAAAACTAAGGCTACTCTGAAAAGCACTGCATCAGACAGGGATAAAATGCAACAATTCCACCTGCCTGCTTTTGTTCCATTAAACATTATAATTCCCTGGTAACTTTTTGAAGCAGCTCTGGGACAGAAGAAAAGACTTTTGGAGGAGCTGGTATAGTGTAAACACAAAGATAAAATATGTATGAAATTGTTAGGTTTTTGTTGAAAACCAACAAAAGCAGGTTAGAACAAATGCAAGAAGAAATAATATAAGAGACAAAAATGATTTCCAGTATTGGCACTGGCTAGAATGATCATTATGCATCTTGAAAATTGGCTTTAGAGCCATAGAGGGCTACAGTGGGAATTGTTCCACTGAATCCCCATTGAAAGGTAGACATAGAAAAAAAATAGAAATTTCCATCCAGAATAAGAACCTCAATGTTTCCCTTAATAAAAGAAGTACCTGCAGTGCAGACATTTTGCATTAGAAAGACACACAAATGCACAAAGTATGTGATCAGATTCCAAGATCTGAATTTATTTTGCAGATCCAGCATCTTAATTAATGAATTTTTAAACATAATAGTAGAGAATGTATGTAGCTCAGGGTTGAATTATTGGTTTGTTGCGATTAAGTAATACCTGAAAAAATCTTTCTCAATTTCTTCTTGCCTTGGTGTGCAGATTTGCTTGATGCTATTTTACTCACTGTGGTTTTGACTGCTGGTGGCCCTAAAAATGGAAGAAACAGAAGAATACTGCTAATTGATGATCAGCTTTTTTCAAATGCTACCCAGCTGTATTTAGATCCTCCTTTCTGATCCATTTTCCATAAATGGAACTTTACTCAGTATATTCTTACAACACTCTTTCTACTTGTCATTGCCTGTAATTGATGTATTAGTGTGCAGCTCATAGTTTGACAGCACATGACTAAGTTGTGATCTGAACTTTATCTAACACATATCATAATAGCCACTTTTCACCCATATTGATGGATAAAATATTAAGAAGTAGGTTCTCAGATGTAGACTTGAGTTAAAGATCAGTCCAAGTTCAAAAAGGTTGAAATCTACTGCGCTGTGCCATCTCTATTTAATGACTGTAACCTGTACAGGTTTTTCTAAATCAAAAATAGTTTTAGGAATACTTCTGTGTTTTACACTGCATACTTTTATTTTGTTTCCTCTGATAGAAAGTAGATTGATCATACAAACTGAAAGCAGTCAATCTTTTTGCTTTCAATTCTCTGAGATAATGATATTTCTTTCTGCCCTTCCATCCATGGAGTAACTAGTGAAAAGATTGTTCAGCTTGAGCAAGCTTCTGAAATGAAGACTTTTTTGCTTGCTTTGAGTTCTTTTCCACTGAGGTTACATTAAAAAAAAATATCTTGAAAGGAAAATAAAACAACATTTTGGAAAAATCAAAACTGAAAAATAAAGATCCCGTTTTTAATCTCTGTAATCATGAATCATTCAAGTTGATGCTTGTATTCTTTGTAAAACAGATCTTTAATAAGAATTAAGACTGAATGAAGTTAAAATCATATAGTATCTTACCTTGCATTAAATCCCATTGAATTCAGTGTGACCTAGAGATGTCAAGTCTATTGTAAAATGTATTAAGTACTTGATGTACCACTTTAAAATGTCAGTTTATTTTCATTTATCATTCAGGTAAGTTCTGCATATTCTTTTTTCCCCACACTATCTTTCATTTCTCACTTAGAATTTTCTTTTGTTTACACTTCTACTGAATTTCTATTATATCTACAATTATACTGTAGCTGGTTTTCAGCGTCAATTTCCCTGGGGCTACATTAAGTAATTACCATTAAAAAAACCCATTAGTTTTGTTACCCTTGTTTCTTAGTGAAAACAAGGAATGGAAATAAATAATTGAGTAGTATACATTCAAAACTTTGAAAGCATTTGCACTTACAAAGCTGTTAGGCTTACCAGTATTAGCTTTACAACTCATACAAAGATAATTAGCATCAGCATGACATCATAAAGGGAAGTCTGTTGTCTCCATGCAGATGGCTTCATTACAAGCCAAGCTGAGCTAGCAGTTCAAGAACCCAACTGAATGAGTCAAGACTTAAGACTATTTTATGGTTCTTTGGTTTTAGAGAAAGTAGATCAGATAGGATTATCAAGAATGCTGGTAGGATCTCAGATTACATAATAATTTCCAGGTCTGTTTTCTGAAGTTTTACATTTTATTCAGTTCCAATATTATTGAAATCAAATTTTAAAAGATAACACAGATTTAACAGTTTGACACAGGGATGTCAAACTGCCAGCCCACGGGCCGGATGCATCATGCTGAAACTGCACCCAACCCATTGCCAACAATGGGGGAAAAGTCGTGATACGTCGTGACACGTCACATGACGTTGCGAGTTTGACACCCCTGGTTTGACAAAACATGTCTACATTCTTGGGTTATATTTACCGCTGTCATTACAGAGTTTGAAATAGATCTAAAGAAGTTTTCAGTTATTTTGTCTTTTGATAAAAAGAGGAGTGGAAACAGGATTTATCTTCTCCATAATTAATTACAGTCAAAATTTACATTGTTATCAACTCTGATCATTTGAATTCTACAATCAAGAATTGAGGTGAAGTAGGATTATACTTCACAGGATTGTTGTGGGAAAAATAGGAGGCAGGAGATTAGAATTAGAATAACAGAGTTGGAAGGGACCTTGTAGGTCATCTAGTCCAACCCTCCACCCAAGCAGGAGACCCTACACAATTTCTGACAGATGGCAGTCCAGTCTCCTCTTGAAAGCCTCCAGTGATGAAGCTCCTGCAACATCTGAAGGCAAACTATTCCATTGGTTGATTGTTCTCACTGTCAGAAAATTTCTCCTTATTTCTAGATTGAATCTCTCCTTGATCAGTTTCTATCTGTTATTCCTTGTCTGGCCTTCAGGTGCTTTGGAAAATAGGTTGATCCCCTCCTTTCTGTGACAGCTCCTCAAATATTGGAAGACTGCTATTATGTCTCCCCTGGTCCTTCTCTTCACCATATATTCACCATATTGAGTTAAAATATTATAATAGCTTTTCAATAATTTATCTCACTTTAAACATTAAACATTCTAGATCATTTCTAGAAAATGTCATTTATATACTTTTTCTGATATTCAATGGTAATTCAGATCTCAGAGTTTGGACAGAAGAATGATTTAGCTCCTACAATGTATACATAGACAATAATAGTTATGTCTGAATGCAGATAATAATGAAAGATAGATTCATTCAGTGCAGACCCAGTGGACATGTGAACATCAGAAAAAAATGGTCTATTTCCAAAGAATACCATTTACAAAATTTTCAGAGTATGGTTGCATTGATGCTGGACTAAGCCACTGCCCAGTTCCCATCCAAGAAATTGGGTGAATGAGTCAATGAAGTTTTCCACACGAGGAACTAGGAGTTCAATCATTGTCTTTAGTTTACTAAATTTATTCTAATATTGAAATTAAGCATAAGGATATTTTATAAATAGTTGAGGGTTTCTAAAATGTATCATTATATACCCCATATTAGGTTTCCAAGACAGACAGTTAAATTTTAATCCTTGCATCCTGCTTTCTATAGAAAACTGACTAAAATTAAGATTGGGGTCAAAAGAGATTTTATATGAAGAAACTTTTTCAGCCATGTGGCATATATAATATAGATTTATATGTGCATATTAATTAAATGGGCAGAGCAGCTATTTCTAAATGGGTAAAATATTTCACATTTGCAATCACTTTCAAAAATCATAGATGAACACATAATACACAATACACACATAAACCCAATCAACGTTTGGAAGGATATACTAATTAAATATTAAATGTAAGATAAATAGGGTTAGCTTTTCACTTGTTCTTGATTTTGGGGAAAAGCACATTGATGAGTTTTCCTTCAGCAGACAGAATTACGGTGAAAGCACACAGAACAGTCAGATTCATTGCAGACTATTGCAGAATATACAGAAGTTACCATAACCAGTTCTCAAGTTTGGATGGTGCACAATTCACAGTGCTGTTATTTCTTGTTTAGTGCATAGCATCTGTTATGTATTGATGTAAATTACTTGAAATCAGTTATAAATGGGTAACTGCTGTGTCCATTTAAACTCCAGACTCCCTGTCTGCAGAATTGTAAGTTTGTGTTTTGGGCGGGAACGACTGCTTTAATTCCATTGGCTGCCACCTATCGGTGGTCGTATAAATAGAAGTTAAACGACTGTTAGGGCTGCTTCTGTGTTAACCAATAAACGTGTTGTTAGTTTCAACCTTCGCCTCCTCAATGCCTCAAAGATCCCAGAACATAACAGTGGTGATGAAGGTGGGATGTGCTGCTAAGAAGAAAGAGCTAAGTCACTAAAGGGGTAAGACCAGGCATCAGCGCCCTGGTTGGAACCACGTTCCCCCCTTCTGCCTGCCAGTACAAAAAAGCTGGAGGTAGCGCCTTCCTAAGGACCCCATCCCTGGGAAACTCACAGAAGCCTTAGCAGCACAAGGCATTGAGAGGTCAGCAACAGCCAACCATGGCCAAGGTCGGCAGGCTGTCGGAGTTCGACGTGTCACACCCTGAGAGGTGGAGCTCGTACATTTCACGAGTCAAGAACTTCCTAAGAGCTAACCAAGTTAGCGAAGATGGTTTAAAGGCTGCAACGCTACTTTGCATGTGTGGCCAGGCAACATTCGATATAGCCGAAAACCTGGTCGCTCCAGCTACACTAGAGTCGGTCACCTATCTCGAGCTCAAGAAAAAGCTCAAGGAGCACTTCGAGCCTAAGCTCTCCGTCATTGCATGAAGACATGCATTTGAACAAAGAGAGCAGCAACCAGGAGAGTTATCTGCCGAATTTGTAGCCGTGCTTCGACAGGCGTCCAGGCTCTGCAACTTCACAGACCTAGAAGAGAGGCTTAGAGACCGTCTGGTATGCAGTTTACAAAACAGGGACCTTCAGCAGAAGTTGTTTGCGAAGGAGACCTTGACGTTTCAGGACGCTCTGAGAGAGATAATGGCAGAAGAAGCTGCCGGGGGAGCCGTCAAAGCCTTACGGCTCCACAAGAACATTCCCAGCCCAGCAACCGTCCACCAGGAGGATGCGGAAAGAGTCGACAACCCAGATGCAGGCAATGAGGTCGACCAGCTGCAAAAGCTACCAGAAAGAGGGTGGCAGTCATTTGACAAGGCAGCGCCCTTCCCTAGATGCGTGGGCTGTGGTGGCAGACATCGGCGCTCGGAATGTAGATTCCGTACGGCAGTGTGCCAAGCATGTGGCAAACAAGGCCACATCGCTAGCATCTGTAAAGGTTGCCAGAGGGACTGTCTACAAGAAGAATTTCCCAGGAAAGGTACAGGGGCCCTGGGGCAGAGCAGAGTTGGATTTTGCTCCAGCAAAAGGAGCATTCTTAGAACAGGAGCCCATCGCTCCCTTAAAGAAAAGCTTAGGCTTAAGGTCAAGCTTCAAGGAATTCCATGTTCCATGGAATTGGACACCGGGTCAGCCCTGTCCATAGTTTTCAAAGAACTTTTAACTACACCTGCAGTCACAGCAGCAAAAGAGTCAAACTCAAGCTGTCAAATTTAGTGCTGATGGATTTTCAAAATTCCTGCGTAGCAGTTAAAGGGGAGGCTACAGTTCAAAGAGTTTGAGGGTCCCCTCGACGTCGTGGTGGTTGAAGGCCACCGCACAAGCCTCATTGGTTTGGACTGGTTTGATGCCCTGGGCATCCACGTGACTGGCATAAATAAAATGCAAGCAGCGGACCTGATGACTGTTTGCCAAGAATATGCTGATGTTTTCAGCCCTAGCTTAGGCAAGTACAAGGGGCTCCAATCGCCCTTCACCTTGATCCAATAGTAACCCCAATCAGGATCAAGCCTCGTAGAGTGCCTTTTGCCCTCAAGCCTAAAATCGATGCAGAGCTGGACAAGCTGGTGCAACAAGGCATGTTGCAGCCAGTAGATAGCAGTTTATGGGAAACCCCCATAGTCACACCACTTAAATCCAATGGGGAGGTGTGCATATGCGCAGATTACAAGTGCACTATAAATAAGGCACTTCAACAGCATGCATATCCGGTACCTGTAGTCAGCCATATCTTGGCATCATTGCAGGGAGGTTGCATATTTGCCAAATTGGACTTAGCACAGGTGTACGAACAGCTGCCCATGGACGATGCCACGGCAGAAGCTCAAACTATAGTAACCCACAGGGGAGCATTCAGGGTTCGTCGCCTGCAGTTTGAGGTCAGTGTGGCCCCAGGCCTTTTCCAGAGTGTGATGGAGCGCACGCTAAAGAACATCCCAGGGGTGTGCCCCTATTTCGATGACGTCCTCATAGCTGGGGAGTCAGTAGAAATATTGGCAGAATGGCTCAAAGCCGTCCTTCAGCGTTTCCGTGAAGTGGGGCTGAAGCTCAAGAGGGACAAATGCCAAATAGGAGTGGACTCAACAGAGTTCCTGGGTTTTCGCATAGATGCTGCAGGCATCCACCCCACTGAATCTAAGCTCCAAGCTATTTAGCAGGCTCCCAGACCAAAGTCAAAGGGGGAGTGACAGCCATTTTGGAGGTTACTCAATTTCTATCATGCATTCCTGCCTCATAAGGCAGCACTGGCAGAGCCCTTACACAGGCTCTTGGACAAGAAGGCCCCTTGGCAGTGGACGAACGCCCACGAGAACAGTTTCAAGGCAGTCAAATCACTGCTGTCTTCGCACTCAGTGCTCGCACATTTTAATGAAAAGCTGCCTATCAGCATTGCATGTGATGCATCTCCGTACGGAATAGGAGCTGTGTTGAGCCATTTAATGGCCGACGGGAGGCAAGCTCCCATAGCCTATTATTCAAGGACACTGTCACCGGTGGAATGCAACTATGCCCAAATAGATAAAGAGGCACTGGCCATCGTAGCCGGCATCAAAAAAAATCACAATTTCCTTTATGGTCGCCCATTCACGGTCTTCACTGACTATAAACCACTACTGGGTCTGTTCACAACGAACAAACAAACCCCTCAGATCCTATCTCCAAGGATGCTGAGATGGTCCATTTTTCTTGCCGCTTATAGTTACAGTCTAATTCACAAACCAGGCAGGGAAATGGGCCACGCTGACACGCTCAGCAGACTACCCCTGCCAAACTCAGAGCCTGACCCTGCACCTGCTGCACGCATCCTGGCAATCCAGGACTTGCCAGAGTCTCCCCTTCATGCTGGGGATGTGGCTGCCGAGACAGCCTCTGACAAAACGCTCAGCCGCGTCTTGAACTGGGGGCTCAGGGGGTGGCCAGAAACTAATCTGGGGGCAGACTTCCACAGTTTCAATAGAAGGAAGGACGAGCTGTCAGCTCACAAAGGCTGCATTCTGTGGGAAAGTCGGGTCATAGTTCCAAACTCCTGAGGACTAGAGTCTTAGAATCTCTGCATGAGGGACATCCTGGAATAGTCAGGATGAAGGCACTCGCGAGAAGCTACCTGTGGTGGCCAGGGTTGGATAAGGATATAGAGGTCCAAGTACAGAGTTGCCACATTTGCCAGCAATCCAGACCCAAAATGCCTTAAGCCCCAGTACATCTCTGGGAAACCACACAAACCCCATGGTCCAGAATCCACATAGACTTTGCGGGACCCTTCCAGGGACAACTGTTCCGCATTGTCGTGGACAGTCACTCTAAGTGGTTAGAGGTCGCACCTGTCCCTACTATGACTACTGCCAGGACCATCCAGCAACTGCGCAGAATCTTTGCCATACACGGGCTACCCAGTGTAATTGTTTCTGACAATGGGGCTCAATTTACCACTGCGGAATTTCAGTCCTTTTTGAGGGCTAACATGATCAGGCACGCCAAGTCATCCCCCTTTCACCCGGCTTCGAATGGCTAAGTGGAATGCCTGGTCCAAACGACCAAAGAGTCGCTAAAGAGAACCGTGACCGGCAATTGGCAGCATCGGCTGGCAGATTTTTTACTTTGCCAACGCACGACACCCTGCACTTCTACGGGCAGAAGCCCAGCAGAACTCAGATGGGGGCGGCGTTTAACTACCAAGTTGGACCGTCTGCATCCTGACCGAGTTGCCTCGGAACCTCCAAGTAGGCGACTGGGTTTGGGCATGAAATTACGGTCAAGGGGCACCGTGGGTGGTAGCTGTGGTTTGTAAAGTGTCAGGACCACTCTCTTACGAAGTGGTCCTGGAAGATGGTCGGGTGCTATGCCGGCACATCGACCAATTGCACTGGAGGCTAGCAAACCAATCGCTGGCTCACAACGATGTTGAGAGTCAACACCAGGAACAGCATGACAGCGGCTTTGCATCGGAGTCTCAGAGTGCTGGTGAGACTCCCAGTGGACTGGACGATGTAATAGCGGGAAGCGAGTCACCCCTGAGTGCAGAGACTGCACCCACTGAGCGAAACCGGCAAACGGCCCCGATTTCCAGCTCAGCAGAAACTGTTCCACCAATGGACATTGGCGCAGGTCTATTCGGCCAGAGCAGCCAAAATGACACGGGTCTACCCGTAGCAAACAGGTCCCAGAATTCCGGTCCACCCAGCCAGGCAATGGAGCTGGTAGACTGGGAACCTCCGGCAGTTCCGAGATGTTCACGGAAGCCACCAATGTATTTGCAGGAATATGTTCAATACTTGAGATTGTGAACTATCTAGGGGGAAAGGGTGTTATGTATTGATGTAAATTACTTGAAATCAGTTATAAATGGGTAACTGCTGTATCCATTTAAACTCCAGACTGCCTGTCTGCAGAATTGTAAGTTTGTGTTTTGGGCGGGAACGACTGCTTTAATTCCATTGGCCGCCGCCTATCGGCGGTCCGTATAAATAGAAGTTAAGTGGCTGTTAGGGCTGCTTCTGTGTTAACCAATAAATGTGTTGTTAGTTTCAACCTTTGCCTCCTCAATGCCTCAAAGATCTCAGAACATAACAGCATCAGTCTGACACAATAATAATTTTGTCATCACCAGCTAGACAGCATAGTCAGACTCTTAGCTCTAGATCAGGGGCGTCAGTCAATTTAATTGAGGGCCATATCAACATTATGGTTGCCCTCAAAGGGCCAGGTGGGCATGGGTGGGTAGGCGTGGCCAGTTAAACATCGCTCACATAGAAGGGTGCCTGTGAGGGGCCAGGCAAAGCTGAGAGGGGGGATCCAGAGATCTCCAGAGGAAGGTGATACCAGGGTGAGTGCCAAAGCATCATCCACCAGAGGAGCCTCACCAGCCTCCAAGAAGAGCAAGCATAGCAGCAACAGCCTTGAGGAGGAGGTAAGCGCAGCTGGGTGCCCCCTTGGGAAAGAGGGGCTGGGCTGCAGGGTCCCAGTGCCCCAGGAATTTGAGGGCTGGGCCGGGCACTTGACCTCTGCTGCCCAGGGCTCCAGGCAGCCCAGAAGACTGTCAACCAGGCACCCAGATCCTCCTCTGAGCGGGTCCACACCCAGCCTCCTCTCTGCTTGGGCTGTGGCATTCCGTCGGTCCCAGGCCCCATGGTGTGGGGCACAGCTGTCCTCTTCCACGGGGTAGCTCACATGTCGCCAAGCGCTTGGCCGTCCCAGGCCATGGCTCAGCATCCAGCATGAGTGCCGCATTCACCTCTCTGGACCTGCCAGGTGATGGATAGGTCGACCCGGAGCCAGTCCTGCTGCTTGGCTCATGCCACCCCATGCTCCCATCTCCCCACCTTTTGTCCCACAGACCATGTCCTGTATGCCAGGGCTTTTCAACCTTTTCACAAATTGTACCACTTTTAGAACATGACAATATTTGAGTACCACCAGTGCTTAGCAAGGTGTCAAAAACTTGATGACTAAAAAAGGGGCGGATTTGGGGTTTTACTGATTAGATTCATTTGTTGTTATAGAAATGGCTAGTTTATAATATTATGGAAAAGTAAAAAGTTGAGGTTCAATGTTAATGCTTCCTTCTACTGCAACAGAGGAAGTATGTTCTTTTTCCCTTCTCCCACTCATTTTTTCCTCCTTTTTCCTCCCCACTGTGTCCTACTATTTCCTTTTGTATTTTTGTATTTATTCTATAATCTAATAAAATATTACAAACTGTAGAAAAAAAGTAAAAAAGTACCAGTTTTAATTTCTTCGGTGGCTGTTCCTTTGCTGAATCACTTTCCCTTTGCACTGACAAATGTATGATGAATGTATCCATGTTTATTAAAATGCACCGCTACCAGCTAGTTCACGGGTCTTCAAACGTGGCACTTTTAAGACTTGTGGACTTCAACTTCCAGAATTCCTCAGCCCTCATGGCTGGTTGAGGAATTCTGGGAGTTGAAGTCCACAGGTCTTAAAGTTGCTAAGTTTGTAGACTCCTAAGCTAGCTGATTTGCCCTTCTGAGCTCTTCCACAGTGTAGTAAGAATGCATCCCCCCAATCCCTTCCCTGTACCCTTAAAGACACAGAAATCAAGTTCAAAGCAAGAAAATAAAGAAACACAAACTCCGTTTTTTTTCTCTTTCAGCTGCCTCAGACGTGTCACGTGTCACAATGTTGCAATTCTAGACTGAAAGGCTCCGGCAATTGCAAAAAGCTTTAGCTTTAAATTAAGCCTGTTTACCTTCAAAGAAAACTTTCTAAAAGTCACAGACAGATTCAATTAAAGGGAGTAAAACTAATTACATTTGTTTAAAGGGATTAAACCTTTCCTGTTGTCTTTTTTCCTCTTCTCCCACCCAAACCACATTCTTTTATAGCCTCTCCTCTCTTCCCCCCTCTTTTTCTTCAGTTCACCTCCAGCTGTGAGCTGCTTCTGGAAGCGCCAATCAGCTGGAGCCAATCAGCTGGAGCCCTGCTGGCTCCTGTGGCTTCTGCGAGTCCAGACAGTCCTGCAGCTGCAGCTGCCTCTCCCTCAGGCTTGGCTTGCTTAGGCTCATTCCCCTCCCCTGCTACACTTGGCTAGCAATCGCATACCACCTGTCATGTGGCAAAGTACCACAAGTGGTACGCATACCACCAGTTGAAAAGCCCTGCTGTATGCCACCTGGCAAATGGGAGGCTGAAAGGGGCCCCTGGCCTGCCTGCTGGGTAGCAGACAGGACCTGTGGGATGAAATACATAGAGTCAGGAGTACAGGGCAGCACGAGCCAAGCATTGGTTAGGGCCAGCTCTGGGTCACCTTCTCTGCCATCTGGCAGACCCAGAGAGGGGAATACAACACTCACACCAGATGCTGAGCCATGGCCTGGAATGGCCAAGTGCCTGGCGATATGTGAGCCACCCCATGGAGAAGGACCATGTGTCCTGCACCCTGGGGCTCAGGGCTGATGGAACACCATGGCCCAAGCAGAGAGGAGGCCGGGCGTGGACCCGCACAGAGAAGAATCCGAGCACCTAGTTAGTGTTGATGGTTTCCCAGGCTGTCTGGAGCCCTGGGCAGTGAAGGGCAAGCACTCAGCCCAGCCCTTGAGCTCCTGGGGCACTGGGATCCCACAGCCCAGCCCAGCTCTGCTTCTCTGAGGGAGTACCTGGCCACGCTTACCTCCTCCTTGAGGCTGCTGCTGCTTTGCTCACTCTCCTTGGCCAGGCAGGAGAACGAAGGGACAGCAGGACTCCTACTGGGTGAGGCTGCTGCTGCCAGTGCCACTGTTGTGGGACAAGGCAAGGTGAAGCGAAGTGAGCCAGGTGGTAGGGCAGAATCTCTGGCTGTGGGGCCCTGAGGTGCATAAGTGCAGTGCACGTGGGGTGGGGCAGAGAGTGGGTCATGGAACAGAAGATGGGATGAGAAGGACCAGTGTATCCTGCCCAGTGTATCCTGCCCAGCTGAATCACATGCCTCCCCTCTGTCTCTGCATCTGCCTCTGCCTGTTACTTAAAGGGCCAGCCCGATAGCCACTGTTCTTAAACTCACCTGTGCTGTATGGGCTGCAGGGGCCCAAGGTGTGCAAGTGCATGTAGGGCAGGGCCAAGTGTGGTTTATTGGAGTCCCTGGTTCCCATCCAGCTGGCTGTCACTGCCGGCCTATGAACAGCTAAGTGGCCAGTGAGCTGCTCGCCACTCACCGCTTCCTGTGTGTGTAACCAGGGGGAGCGCCCAGCTGAGCTGGGTTGGGCCAGGGCTGAGGTGGGGGGGCAGCCCCTTGCCATCTCCAGGGTGGCCCCACAGGCCAGATCTAAACTCATGATGGGCCAGATCCGACCCTTGGGCCTTGAGTTTAACATGTTTGCTGTAGATCATACCTTCAACTAAGAATAGAGGTAGCAAAATCTAAACAAGCAAAAACCAAACAAAATGTTCTCTATGTCATGCTATTTCATACCCAATTATCCATTTGATTCTTTTCCTTCTTTTCCTTTCTCTAGAATCTCTCTCAGTCTAGAACTAATTTCTCATCTACCATTCATCAAACACCAAACACCATCCCAACTCCACTACAGGGAGCCCATGAAATATGATCATGACAGAATCTATTACAGTTGTAAACTCATGATGATTGTAAAACACATGGCCAATCTAGTTTTACGGTAGTAAAAATTTTGTGGCAGTTATTAAGTGAATGCCATGCTCACAACATAAATGCCATGGTCATAAAGCAAACGTCATGGTCAGAAGATGACCATTGTGATTGTTAGATGACCACTGCAGTTGTTAAGTGAACTCATTGATCACTATTGTGCAGTTTTGCCAAAAAACTGGGAATAAGTGCTGGCTTTCAACAAAACTGTTGTAAAATGTGGTCACATGATTGTGGGATACTGCAAATGTCTGTAAACGCAACTATTGCTAAGCACCTGAATTTCAGTGACATTACTATGGAGAGCCCTCAACCATCACAAGTTTCAAACCGGGTCATAATTAGCACAAAAGTATATCTGGCATAACTTTGAATGGTGCTAAGCAACGGGTCATAAGTTGAGAACTACTTGTATAGTGCTGAGGAAGCGCAACTTCTTTCTTTCTGGTAAGCAGCAGTAGACCTTTCATTTCTAGTGTCAAATAAATAGAGAAGCAGTTCTCTAAGGCAAATAAGGAGCAGTAGCATTGTATACAAAGTAATCTTTTCAAATACCATATGTGGGAAGCTGAGAAATATGAGTAAAGCCTTGTAGTTCAATATATAAAGGACGGTGTTGGAGTAATGAAATGGAAGGATCCTGCATTATGTAACGATGATTTCTATTTATTTCCATGTCACTGCTAATGTGATCTCCACTAATGTATGCAAGAAAAGTAATTTTTGATTGCATGGCATAGAGAATTACCATGACTTTGGGGTAAAGTTTCATTATCATCATCATCATATACATTGACTATTAAGAATTTTATTTCATTTATATTTCACAGTTACTTGAGGCATTAATCACTATTGATTTCATGCTTTTTCTGTCAGCTTGCTTTTTTTTTTTTTTTTTCCCCATATATTTTATTAGATTTTTATAGGGGTAAAAGGGTTACATCAGAGTGCTTAGGAACCACCGTGGAGGTGGGTATATTGAACATCCAAAAAAAAAGAAAAACAATCACAAATATATAGCCCAAATCAATTCATTTAAAATTCCCTCTCTAATTCCCTCATTTAGTCTTGCATATTCAGATTAATACATTTCTATATAAGCTTCAAACAATCCTATCAAATATCACTCACATTTCAATTCTAAAGATCCAGGTCCTGTTTTTAAGCTTTACTAACTTACAATTACCATATTCCAATTGGCCTTAGATAGACATATTATTAACACTTCGGGTATCCTTTTTTTTTTACATAGTAATTATATCTGGTATATTATTTCCGCAGTAATATTCTTATATTTTCTTCATTAATACCATTTCTTCTCTTGTCACCCATCCCTCTTATTCTCCTTCTATTTCAAAATAATTATCTTAAAGTAAAAATATCAAACCAACAAATAGATTTCTATCTAATTTAAGTATATATTCTATCAATTCATCTATATCTATGAAAATCTTTTTAAACCAGTAAATAAAGTTTACCTCTCCAGTAATTATCATGTCTAAAACAAAGTATTGTTACAAAAGGTATCCTCTTAGAAATTTCACGTGCTCCATTAGTTATTAACTCAGTCAAAAAATCAAAGCCTTTTTAAACCCATTAAATAAAACTTTAAAATACATTTTTAAATCTAACTCTAGGTTTCTTTCTGTGCCATAACGGTTTCCATAATAAAATTCCTGCATCATCAAACCACAATATTAAAAGGTCCATATTCTTTAACGCTTCAAATTGGTCAAAGTTCTCTTTCCTTTCTTCTAGTAGCCTTTGGATGGTAAAAGCCGTTTTATTCCATGTTATATTTGCCAGTTGTTTATCCACCTTTTCACAATTTTCAATAACTTGTATCTGAGTGTCAGTCTCTGTTGATGTTAATGCTTCAGACATCTCCGTTAAAGTTATTCTTTGATCATCAGGCTTCTCCATAGATTGCGTTTGGAGTTGTATAAAGTTAATTTGTTCTTTGGTTTCCACAGTTTCTCTCAGTGTAGTTTCATAGTTGAGTTGTTGACGTGGTTCCTCTTTAGGTTGTACATATTGTTCACTAATCTCTTTGGCGCCAATCTGCTTCTTCTGCGCTGTCTTTCGGTCTATAATTTGATCTGTCAAAGTTTGAAAGTAAGAGTTCATATCCTCTGTGGCTTCCAGAATTTTTTTCCAATATGAGCTCATAGTCCAGCTGTGTGTTAGGTTCCATATCAGTAGTAGAAAGATTTTTTAATCTTTTAGAGAAGGCTCTATTTCGTAGAAATCAAACAAATGTTCACCTCCAATTTTCAATAGACCAGCTGTTTCAGTTATCTTATGCTTATCATCTTTTGAAGGTTATAGCCATTCCCAGCCATAAAAAAATATACAGTTGCAGTACCACTTTTCAACACAAGATGACCTCAGCAGACCATAAAATCTTTTTTTCTTTCCAAATTAATAGATTTTTTATTTTTCGTGTTGAAAAAGATGAAGAAAGGCCTCTCCAAAGTAATAGATGCGTAGTTATAACAATAATAATCAAGAATAAAATGTTTTCAGGTCCCCTCAGTATTCCAAAATTTAAGTAGTCCATAAAAATTAACTGTTTTTTTTTTCTTCCAAAGCTGTTTTTCCCGAATGCCCAAACGCTGCTCCCTCACAGCAGGGAAGTAATTCAAACACAAAAGCTTTTGACAGGAGAGTAATTAGGGAAAGAAGGGGTAGGAAAGGTCTCACCCGGATTCTCCACGGGGGTTCTTTACGCTTAGTTGTTCTTCTGGCTTTCAGCTGGTGCGGCGAAGTGATCGTCCATTTTGCTGGCCGATCTTTTCCTCCGACGGCCCTAAGGAGATAGCTCGAACTAAGGAGAGCTGCCGCTCTTCCCCAGTCAAGCAGGAGCCTCCTCAAGCGGTGGTCGCCTCTACGGGGCGACTTTCGACCCGGTTAAGGGTCTACCGGCGAAGGGAAAGCAGCCGGTGGGAAAGACGGCTCTCTCCGTGCGACTGCGCGTGCCGCGATCCGGAACCGGAAGCCGTCACCTTGCTTTTTTGACTCTTCCTGTGGATACCATTGAATTAGAATTATGATTCTGGCACTATTATGAGGATTTATGCACTACAAAGCATAATCTTGATGAGCTGTCACTGTGCTAATGTATTGCTAATACAGGCAGGCATTATATTCTTGCATCCTTCCAGATGTTAAAATGTTCTGGAAATTTTACATTTAAACCCAGGCCTAAGACTGATACTTCTAGATATAAATGTTCTTTAAAAAAAAAAAGTTTTGCTTTTGAAAATATTTTTTTCATTTCTGTTCAAATTTTATTTATTTCCATTGTGTCATTCATACAGTACAATGCAGCAGAAAGTTAATTGAAAAATAGGAGTGTGACATCTGGTCTTGCATCATAGTGACGCAGCCGAGGGATTGTGGGGCTCTGCACTCCACGGCTGGTTTTGCCAAGTCGCCCCGGAAAGGCAATGAAGAAGGAGAGGTCCCTGCCGATTGTGGAATGATGGTGGTCGATCCGTTTGATCCAGGGGAAGCTCTCCAATCAGACAGGAGAAAGGCTAGCCACACCTTGCTGACTAGCCCAAGCTACCAGCAGCCGAAGTCCAAAAGCACTAACCAGAACAACCATGAACAGCGTGCTTGGAACTGGGTGAGAATACCGATCTTCTCTCTCCTATTTTGTAACTGATTTCCTGGAAAAGATCCCCAAGAAGAAAAAATCCTCTGAAAGTGAGAAGGGAGGTGACTACCCCCACTCTTCCATAGATGGAAGTGGCAAATTAATGTTTATGGGGGACAGAAATATATTGAAATGAAGTTAATAATACTACAGTCTGAATAAATCTGAAAATTATGAAAACTGCTAAGATTCCACATCTGAAAGAGTATTGATGAAATTATAAGAAATTATAAGAAAATAATTCTTTGTCTTAAAAGTTGGAAATAGCTACTGATATCTAGTGGAAGATTAGAGCATAAAACTACAGCTGCATTGACTCAGAAATTGGCAAGATGCCCAGAAATAGAGAAAAACGTGTTCCTTTGAACCTCAGGGACTTTAGCCAAATAACAGCTGACAGAGGAAAGAAAATATACTGGGCTATCTACTACAGAGTGAGAACCACATTTGTTTTAAAAACTGCTGACCTTCTGGGATTATAAATACTTACGGAGCTGTGATTTCTAAGCTCAAGAATTGTTTGCAGAAAAAGAAAAACCTTGGCTTTTGACTAATCTTCTAGGGGGGAGTTACTGGAAAACTCTTAGGTGGCTAAACATTCTGGACTGAAATTTTGGCTGGTTGATAATGGTAAGACCCCTGAACAAAAGAACTGTTATAAAACACTGCTTTCAATGGTGCTTTGACAATTTGGAAATGCATTGGATTACAAAAACCATATATAAAGATAAGAACTATATAAAATTTGGTTGTTTGGATTTTAAGAATGGCTGGTTTGACAAGGCTAATCATAGAGACTATAGTACCGGTGAAAGACTATCTGGAGGGGGGAGACAAAATGGATGTTGCAGACCTATCTAAAAGTGACAGGAAACCACACCTAATATTCCCTCCTGAAGGCCCCAGCCTGGAACATCAGAGATCTGCAGGAGCAACACTCCAAGACAAGGCAAATACTTTCCAGGAGGAAATGTATGTAATGCTGTGACAGATTCAAATGACAATTGTTTCAAACCATGATGAGGGGGCAGAGCCAGCTGTCAGAGCGAGCGGAGGTGCGAACGATCTCTGCAGCATCTCCAATTGCTTATCCCAGGCTCGTGGGGCTCTTTTGAGCCGAGAGAAGCCTCGTAGGGGCGGCAGAAGGTGTGGGTGACCTGCTGCTCTGTCGTTGGTGGCGACTGAGGTCGGGAAGTGGGTGAAACCCAGAACCGAGCGGACCGGGAAGAAGCCGACCAGTAATGGCCACTGAATGACATGACAGCTGGACGGAGCTAGCGAAGAAACAGCGGAACGACGGTGTATCAGATTTGACTTGATTGTTTTTCCTGAAACATTTGTGAGTAGACTTGGAAGACGCAATTAAAGGGGTTGCAAAGAAACGAAAGCCTGGCAAAAGAATGTTGGAGTAGCAGTGAGCTGGCGGCGAGTGAAAGTGATAAGAAGAGAGGCCGGAAAAGGCCCCATTAGGAGGACGCCAGGAGGCAAATTTTCAGACTCAGAGTTTTTCTTAAAGAGACAGTGAATTTTTTTTAATCTTAATTGTTGCCGAAGATCTGTTTGAGAGTTTTGACTTTTTGGTTTTGATTTTGACCTTGGAGCGGACCGGCTGATGAAAGGTGGCTTCTCTGGGAAGGAACAGTGATTGACAGAAGGAACTGGATTGGGACAATGATTGGCAGTTTCTGAAAGAAGATTGCCAAGAGAAGGGAAACTTAAGAGAGACTGAAGGGAATATTGGACTATTAAACTATAACCTCACAAGTTAGAACAAAAATTGGGGAAGCTTAAAACTAACATTTGGTACTGTGGTACTAGAATGTGAAATATATTGACAGAGTTATATTTACAGACCACGATAGTGACAAAAAGTGGAAGGAAAAAAAGAGGGAAGTGAAAAGTGGTTATTTTGGAGGAACAGTAAATTGTGGAAAAGTTTACAAAAAATGGCAAGTAATCCAAATCTGACTAAGATTGGCGGGAAAAAAAAAATACAATACAAAGTTCTAGCCCCATGAGTCAGAAATTGTTAGATGATATGCTTCAAAAGGAGCATTCTAACTCATTTAAAGACCTTCAGGTAATGATGCAGGCAATACAGGAAGCCATGTTTAAGAATCATGAGGAAATCAAGAAGGAGTTAGAAGGGGTAAGGAATGATACAGGAGAAATGAAAGAGAAGATTCAGGCAATGGATGGAAGATTTGAGGCCTTCCAACAGCAAATCGTAAAAAATGAACAGAAACTATTGGAAGTAGAACAAAGAATGGATAATGAGAAGAAGGTTGAAGAAATAAATAAAAATCTAACTTTGGCTAACAAAGAATTAGTGACAGCGGTGACGCTAATGGAAGCGGAAAAGGCAGCTCATTATCTCAGATTCCAAAACGTCATTGAGGAGAGAGGGGAAGACCTTCAGGATAAGATGGCAGACCTACTGATGGGAGCTCTTGGGATAAATAAAGAGAAGATGATTGCTGCAATGGACGAGACATATAGGGTGCAGACAAATTATGGGAGAAGATATAATTTGCCTAGAGAAGTTCATGTGAAATTTATAAAAAAGACAATTAGAGATGAAATATTATACAAGACACGTGATGAACAGCTGGAGTACAGAGGGAAACAAATTATAGTGCTAAAACAAATACCTAAAAGAATGAGAGACCTACGGAAGAACTATCAATTTTTGACGTCTATGTTGCACCAAAGTAATGTGAACTTCAGATGGCTAACACCAGAGGGGATTATCGTGACTTGGCAGGAGAAGAGATTCAGGTTGGATACGTTGGAGAAAGCTGAAGACTTTTATAGACAATACTGTATCTCAGAGGAAGAGCTGGGAGATCATGGAGAAGGAAATGCGATGGTTGAAAAAGGAGAAGGTGAACGAATGATGGATAAAAGAGGGACAGAGCAGGGTATAGAGGAAGTAAAAGGGGGAGGAGGACAAGATGGATTAGGACAACAGGGGAGAAGCCTTGAGGAGTCGAAGGAAATAAGGATTACTCGAAGCACTAAGGCACGACAGAAACAAGTTAATGGGAGAGGAGTATAGGATATGGTCAACGAATATTAGGGGTTTGAATTCACCAGTAAAACGGCGGAAAGTTTTTAGTAAACTTATTAAATTAAATGCGGATGTCATTACATTACAAGAGGTTCATATAAAAAATGATCAAAAGTATCTATTAGAGCAACCTAAATTAGGAAGACTATACATCTCACTAGATGAGGAAAAAAAAAGAAGAGGAATTGCATTGTATGTTAGACAGGAGATAGCTTCCAAACAAATCTATAAGGACAAAGAGGGAAGGATCTTGATAGTGGAGGCTAATCTAAACAAAAAAAATATAATAATTGTCGTAGTTTACGCACCAAACGGAGCCCAAGTATCTTTTTTTAAGGATCTACACAGCAAGCTTAGCGACTTAGAGGGAGATGGGTTTTGTATGATTGGAGATTTCAATGCCATAGTAGATAGAACAAAAGACCATAAAAGTAATGGGGCAAGGAAAGGAAACAAAAAAATACTTCCCAGAACTTTTTTTGAGATGTGCACAGACCTTAATTTGCAAGATGCTTGGAGGGAAAGAAATATAGACAAAAGGGAATATACATATTACTCTAATAGACATAACTCGTGGACCAGGATTGATATGTTATGGCTTTCAAAAAAATTAGATTCAGAAATTCAAGGAATTAATATAGAACCTAGTCTTTGGGCGGACCATAATCCTATAAGCTGTTGCTGGAAAGGGCAACGGAGCCGGCCAAGATGGACTCTTCAAAGAGTGATTATTAGAGAAAAAGAGTTTAAGGAAAAGATGGAAAAGAAATGCACTTTTTCTTTCAAACGAATAAGAATGGGGATACATCTTTGCAGAATACTTGGGATACAGCTAAAGCATACATGAGGGGAGTTGCAATCTCATATATGGCCAAGAGAAATAAGGAAAAAAAACAACACAGGATAAGACTGGAAGAAGAATATAAGCAGGCTGAAACACAATATCAGGGTGACCTAAATAATAAAAGTTTGAAAAGTAAAATGGAATTAATTAAACATAAACTTTGTATAGAAGACTCGGAAAAGTTAGCACAACAACTTAAGGCTGCCAAGCAAAATAATTTTGAATACGCGAATAAACCTGGAAGATGGTTGGCGTATAAACTGAGAAGGCAGAAAGAGAAGCAACAGATTGTTAATTTGCAAGATGAGGAAGGAGAGATTCAACATGATGAGATAATTAAAAGGGGAATTGCTCAAAGATATTATGAAAATTTATATAAGAGGAGTGAGGGACAAAGTGTAGAAAAGATAATAGACTATTTGGAAAAGACAGATACACCGAAGATACCAGAGGAAAAAAAAAATAATGTTAAATGAGGAAATAAGTATGATTGAAATAACTATGGCTATAAGTAAACAAAAAATTAATAAAGCGGCCGGCCCAGATGGAATACCAGTGGAATTATATAAAGAACACCAAAATGTACTTAATGAACACCTATTAGAAGTTTTCAATGACGTTTTAACTGAGGCGAAAATACCTAAATCCTGGTTAGAGGCAAATATAGTATTAATACCAAAAGAAGATGTAGAAAGAACACAGTTACAAAATTATAGGCCTATCTCCCTATCTCCCTACTACCTCGATTATAAGATCTTCGCATCAATAATGGCAGAGAGATTTAAAAATTATTTAATTGACTTCATACATAGTGACCAAAATGGTTTCCTCCCAAACAGGCAGACTAAGCGGAATATAAGGACAATTTTAGACATATTGGAATACTACGAATCACATAGCGATTGCCAAATGGCACTCTTATTTTTGGACGCACAGAAGGCATTTGATAATGTTAATTGGCTATTTCTGATCCAACAACTGAAATTAATGGATGTTGGAGAAAATTTTTTAAATGTTATAGCTGCAATATATTCCGAACAGAATGCCCAGATTATAATAAACGGTGAGGCCACCAATAAATTCAATATTCAGAAAGGTACAAGACAAGGGTGTCCTCTCTCGCCATTATTGTTTATATATACATTGGAGATTTTAGCTAGGACTGTAAGGCAAGAAGAGCAAATTAAAGGGCTTGAGATTAAAAAGGAAAAATATAAACTCCAAGCATATGCCGATGATTTAGTATTTATTTTGGAAGATCCCATGCAATCAGGTCAGAAGCTTTTTGAACTCCGAGCTTTTAGGCTCGGAGAAATATATATATATATAAATATATGTTAGAATATAAATTATTTGAAGAACAAGTTAAAGAAACAATGGTTACCTGGGCAATAGATTTGGGGCACGCTATAAACATGGACCAATGGCAGCAAATCTGGGAACGTAATTGCAAAATTACATTGGCAACAACTTATAAGGAAAATCTCTATAAGATGCTCTTTAGATGGCACCTGCCACCGGCTAGGCTCGCAAAAATGTATAGTGGCTACTCACCACTTTGTTGGAAGTGTAAAAGGGAAAAGGGTACTTTTTTTCATGTTTGGTGGGCTTGCAAAGAGGTACAGGTTTATTGGCAGAGGGTTTGGAATTGGATAACAGAAATGACGGGTCAAAAAACTCAATATAAACCAGAGATGCTACTACTTGGCATATTAGAAAAAAATATAAACAAAGATGATATATACCTAATTATTCATGTAATAATGGCGGCAAGAATTTTGTTTGCCCAAAATTGGAAAACAAATGAAGTGCCTAGTGGAGATGCGTTAATAAGGAAAATTTTGTATTGCGCAGAATTGGATAAGATGACTAAAGAATTAAAAAATCAGGAGGAAACAGAATACTATTTAAACTGGAATAAATTTTACAAATGGAAGGAAAAAAAAGAAGGAAGGTCATTAGAAGGGATGTAAATAGAGGAAGAATATCGGAAATGTATAAAGTATGTGTATAATAAAGAATGTTTAGACAAAGATGTATGTCAAAGATGATACACTATGTTCAATGTTTTTTAATCTTTTTTTTGTATTCAATAAAAATTATTTTGTTAAAAAAAAAAAAAAACTTTGATGATATAAATGAGCATATCTTCAACCTAAACTTACAATTAAAAAACTCTCAGAAAATGACGACAAAGAATGAACAAAAAAATCAGACAATAGAACATAAATCAGAGGAAAGTGACCCAAATAGGGAAGCTAGAAATGAAGAGAACTACAGCTTAAAACAAGCAAAAGAAAATTTGCAAGATTTTGCCACAACAATGAAAATGAAAAAGATATTTTTATCTTTCAGGACTTCAAAACAAACTTGAGGATAAGAAAGAAGATCTAACAAAATGGGTTACAGAGCTGCCAGGAGAATCATTAGAGTTTGGAAGACAAAAAATGTACATCCTACTTAACTTGTCTTTCTCATTCCCCACAACACTCACAAAAATACAGGAAGAACCCCCTGACAAGCGGAACATTTTGACTTGGAAAGCTACTTGGCAAAAGAAGAAGGCTAGAGTTAGATTCAAGAGATTTGATTCAACTTACCAGATGGAGTACTATATGACTAAATACTTGTTTGAATAAAAGAATAGATAAATTATGGATATAAAGGGGCCCTACTGTAAAAGGGATAAGATATATAAATAGTATAGTACTTTTTATAATATATGAAATGTAAAAATATTGGGATGGTGTATGTGAATGAAAAGTTTGGATATTTAAAGGTAATTAATTTTGAGAAAATTATGACTGATAAGAATGGTTTGAATATTGAGGAGAAAACAAGCTTAAATAAGAATCTTGAAAACAGGACACATAGTGATTTAAAGACGACTTTTACAAATACAATTGAAACATAAGCCGATCAGAAAAGATGTTATATGTTGATGTTATTGTTATTTGTACAAGAAAAATGTTAATATCCAACCTTGTATGTATCAAAAGAATTAAGCATTATATTTGTTTAATGTTGACAAAGGAGAATACTACTGGAAGAAGAGAAGATCAAGGAAATATATCATTAACTAATATATTACTAATATATTGATTATGGAATTATAGAAATTAATTATTATTTATTGTTTTTAAATATATGAACCCAGACAACATGCTGTTTACTAAGCACTAAAGATTGCTATTGTAAAAAATCAATAAAATATATATTTTTAAAAAAGGAGTGGAAGTAGTTTTATGGGAATATACTGACACTGGACAACCAATATTCCTTTCCTGCTCTTCCAATTGTACCCATTAATGTACACCAATATTTTTATTTTTTTTTAACTCTCAAAAACTGATTTAGAAAGATATAGAAAGGAGAACAAGTAGTCAAACTCTCTCTTATCAGTTTATTCATGGGCATTTCACAATGAATTACATCAATTTCTTTGTTTGATGCAAGAACTTTTAGAGCTGAAAATTTTCTTTCTTTTTAATCACATTAAAAAATGCTGCTTGCATTTCCTTGTTTTTAAAACTGTAGATCAGAGGATTCAGCAAAGGAACAAGTACTGTATACATCAGAGAGATTAAGCAGTCTTGTTCTATTGAGTGACTAGAGGATGGACGCATGTAAGTAAAGATAGCAGTGCTGTAGAAGATGCTAACTACAGTAAGATGGGAGGCACAAGTGGAGAATGTCTTGATTTTGCCCTGAGTTGTACGGATTTTGAGCACTGCAGAGACTATAAAGAAGTAGGAGAGGGTAATGAAGGAGACAGTGGTTATCATAATGCTCCCTGAGACAATGAATGTCACCAGCTCAACAAGGGAAATATCAGAACAGGATAAATGTAGAAGAGGTGGAATGTCACAAAAGAAATGCATTATTTTATTGGAACTACAAAAGTTCAGGGAGAAAACAAAGGCAGTATTGACAATGGCATTAAGATTTCCAATGGCCCATGAGCATGCCACCAGGCACTGGCAGAGAGGCTGACTCATGAGTAAAGGGTAGAGCAATGGCTGGCAGATGGCTGCATAACGATCATATGCCATGACAGAAAGGAGGGCACCTTCTGTGGCAGCAGTAGTCAGAAAAAAGTACATTTGGAGAAAGCAACCAGTAAAGGAAATGGTCTTGGTCTCTGAGAGGAGGTCCCACAATATCTTTGGCATGGTAGTGGTGATGTAACAGATCTCTGTACAGGACAGATTGCTCAATAAGAAGTACATGGGAATATGGAGGCTCTGGTCAATCTTTATCAAAATAATTATGATCAAATTGCCTGTTAAAGTAACAATGTAGATCAACAGTCCTGCCACAAAGAAGATGATCTGAAGTTTAGGGTCACCTGTTAGCCCCCAAAGAATGAATTCTTTAAGACTGGTATGATTCTTTGTTTCCATTTTGCTACTGATTTCTCTCCAACACAATAGGATTCCTCAGGCAGATTTCATAAACATGAACTGTATGTAGAGAAAAAGAAACATAGTAAGATAATTAAATATTTATGGCCATTGGATTTAAATTTCTGATAATATGTTGAGATACTATTGAATGGCATAGATCTGCATTTTACTAGGATTGCCATTAGGAAAGGAGACCCTATCAATGAACATCTTTAATATTGAGCTTTTGATCAGGTAGGATTAATTTTTCATCTAAGGAAATTGGGCAGATGAGCAGGCAGGCAGACAGACAGATAGACAAACAGACAAACACTTTAGATCTACCCACCCATCTTATTTGTACAATTACAAATTTAGCTTCCTTTTGTGCTCACATAAATACATAAGGGATATTAATGAACACAGTTTGATATCTCATCTATTATTATGGTACCAAAATATCAGTTTTATGGGCCTTTTAAAAACATTTAAAAAATTAATTTCTTAATTCTTTTTATGTTAGCACTTTTCAAATGAACACACACACACAGAGTACATTCAAACAACTTTAGGTGGGCCTTTAGAAATAAATTACTCTTAGCAAGGAATAAGGGTATAGCTACAGTTATATCAAACTCTGCCTATGTCAAAGGAAAAAAGAAACTCCTAGGTCAGTTCATTTGAAGAAAATGAAGTGTTCTCAAGGACTTTTAAATCTGATTCATCTGAAGACCTAAACTATTTAAGAGAGCATTTCATTCTATCCCAATGAAATATCAAGAGAGAAAAAAATGAAAAGAGGAAAGAAAGAAAGAAAGAAAGAAAGAAAGAAAGAAAGAAAGAAAGAAAGAAAGAAAGAAAGAAAGAAAGAAAGAAAGAAAGAAAGTTGGGCAGAATATTTGAATTCTTTATATGAAAAGTACACAACTTTATACAGGAAAATTGTAAAGTAGGGGGAAAAAGAATGAACAGAGTACAAGAAAAACACCAGTATCTGTAACACTTTCATAATAATTGTGTATACTTTAGAGTGCTTTCACACATTAAGTATTCCCTTTATTTCTACTCCCCCAGTCCTTCATTGAACACTCTGACACTGATCTTCAATAATGCTTTAAACTTCAAAATAATAATAAAAACTGGCAAAGAATACCATGAATCAATATGTTATACTGCCAGTTAAATAATAGGGTATTTAAAAAGAGATTGAAAGAATGTCTTACTCCCTAAAAAGCTAGAAGAAGAAGAAGAAGAAGAAGAAGAAGAAGAAGAAGAAGAAGAAGAAGAAGAAGAAGAAGAAGAAGAAGAAGAAGAAGAAGAAGAAGAAGAAGAAGAAGAAGAAGAAGAAGAAGAAGAAGAAGAAGAAGAAGAATCATTCAGCTATATCTGAAGTTTATGTTATGTACATTTAAGCAAATAATATGAGAAGTTGTGTGTCTATGTGATGGGGAGAAACACTCTCCAGCAAGCTGGCATCCCTTCTACTTCTGTTTTTGGAAGGATACCACAATGGTCTTTTTTCAATCATGAATTTTTGGCAATAACTCTTATTGTGATTATTATGGTACAGAAACCTTTACATTAAAGTGTGTATGGAGAGGGAAGGAGATGAATAATGGCTTACTTGAACTTGGAGGTGGACCACATGAGTGAGGCAAGAATTTGATGTATGCAATTTATTTAACAGAGAATATCAAAACAAAGTTTTCTCAACATAGATTAGAAAATTATGAATAAAGGAAAGTAATCCCAGTAATTGTTACAACAGTTTGGAATAATTGGTAAAATATGCTTTCTTTACCAGAGGTAGG
Organism: Azemiops feae; assembly: GCA_023970755.1. Taxonomy (NCBI): domain Eukaryota; kingdom Metazoa; phylum Chordata; class Lepidosauria; order Squamata; family Viperidae; genus Azemiops; species Azemiops feae. Next base: position 320,173 of record JALGBA010002116.1, read on the forward strand.
TCAGAGAAGATGCTAAGCCAGAGTTAGTTTGCAGCCAGTAATAGGAAAAGGTTGAAGCACCAAAAGAAGAGCAAGCCAACCATAAGACCAAGCTTTGCTTGGATTCTAGATAAACTGATGTGGAACCAAAAACATGTTGACTCAAGTCTCAGAATAAGTCAATAACATGATGGTAAGCAACATGGAAGCAACCTTAAAATATGGTGGAACAAATATCAGAATGGCTTTAAGTTGCAGAAACCTTCTTTTAGAACTCTTTATAAAAGAATTCTGGAACATAACATATGTAATTGGAAGCCTAATGAAGATGAAGAAAACAGAATGCCTCTTGTTGTACTCAAACCTTTGAACATACCTCAGAAAACCCCAGGGTCAAACCTAATACAATCACAGCAGACTTGACTCTTTCTCAACAAATTTGATATAATTAATACCTGGAAGGGCAGGAGTTCAATTTCCAGAATAATAAGAGGATTAAAACAAACCTTCATTCCACTGTCAATACTTCCCAGTGACATCTTTGAACATATTAACCTTTCATTTTGGGCGGCTTTTGATTTGCAATCCTCTCATTTTTCTGCTTGATGAGTAATATGAGCAAGATGTTGGGCTATTTTTAGCCCAGACTAAATTTTCTGGGGACCATTGAATCCTCACTACTTATTAATATGGTCTCAAGTGGAAATGGTACAAAGGGAAAACTACTTACAAACAGAAGACAGCCTTTGTTTATGAGCAGATATTGTAATCTTCCTTTATACTTTCCTATTTTGAGTCAGAATCAATACAAAATTCAAAAATGTAATCTAACCTAATTTCAACTAAGATAAACTAAATTAATCTAAAATAATCCAATCTTTTAAATTATAATTTTAATGATGAGCATTACATTTTATTGCAGACATTTTTTATATGAAACATAATGGATAGAATAAAAATCAGAATGGTGCTCTGTGAAACAACAGAGCAAATACGTTAAAAGAATGCTTTTCTACCTACTTGATAGTCAAATATTCCAAGTGCTGGAATTTCTCCAATGAACTACAATGTTCACCAAAACTTCTAAAGCAGTGGCCCCAACCTTTTGGGCACCAGGGACGAGTTCCGTGGAGAGAGGTTTTTCCATGGACTGGGGAGGGCATGGTTTCATGTGCTGCCTGAATACTGTGGATGGGGCTTTGCTTGTTTGTGTGGTCCAGTTTCTGGCATGCCACAGCCCGGTGCCAGTCCATGGACTGGTGGTTTGGGATCCCTGCTCTAAATGGGAAAAAACCCTTTACATTTTTAGAAGCATCACAACAATTTTAAATATGTATTTTTAGCTGTGTTAACCACAGTGTTTACATGTGCTTCATTGATTTTGAAAAAGCTTTTGATAAAATAAGACACAGCAAACTATTAGAAATCCTGAAACAAGGGGGACTAGATGACAAAGACATCCAAATAATAAAGAATCTGTATTGGCATCAGGTAGCAAATGTGAGACTAGGCCAAAAATACTCAGCTGATGCAGAAATAAGAAGAGGGGTCAGACAGGGATGTATTCTGTCTCCACTGCTGTTCAATATCTACTCTGAGTCAATCTTCAACGAGGCACTGGAGAACATCAATGCTGGCATCAAAGTAAACAGTGTTTGGATCAACAACTTAAGATATGCTGACGATACAGTTCTGCTTGCCAGTAAGCATGAAGACCTTCAGCTCCTCATCAACAGAGTCACAGAAACATCTGGAAAATATGGCTTGAAGCTTAACACCTCAAAAACCAAGATCATGGTCGTCAGCAAACAACCCGTTAACTTACCACCAGTAAATTCAGAAGGAACACCACTAGAAAAAGTTGAAAGGATCACGCACCTCGGTTCTAATTTACATGAAAGCTGGGACATGACCGCTGAAGTAAAGACAAGGATAGAGAAAGCTCGAACAGCATTCTTCAAAATGAAAAAGGTCTTCTGCAGTCATGACATAAGCCTAAGACTGAAAATCAGGCTTGTCAGATGCTATATTTTTTCTATCCTGCTCTATGGAGTAGAGAGTTGGTCTTTGACAGAAGGCCACCTGAAGAGACTAGAAGCATTTGAAATGTGGATTTACAGGCGGCTGTTACGTATAAGCTGGGTTGACAAAATCAGAAATGAGGAGGTGATAAGCCGTCTGGGAAAGCCAAGGGAAATCATCAAAACAATTAAAAAATGAAAATTAGAATATTTCGGACATGTGATGCGACACCCAGAAAAATATGGCATACTCCATTTAATCCTCCAAGGAAAGATTGAAGGCAAACGAGGTCCAGGCAGAAGAAGAACATCATGGCTCCAAAATCTAAGTGACTGGTTTGGACAAAACTCAGCAGCACTTTTTTGTGCAGCTGCTGATAAAAACAGGATCGCCAACATGATCGCCAACGTCCGATAACGGATATGGCAGAAGAAGAAGAAAGAATTTTTAGCTGTCCAATTCTTAAGTTCCCACAAAGAAGAGGGAGTCAATCTATTTTTCCAAATCACCTGAAGGCAGGACAAGAAGCAACGGATGGAAACTAATCAAAGAGAGAAGCAACCTAGAACTAAGGAGAAATTTCCTGACAGTTAGAACAATTAATCAGTGGAAAAACCTGCCTCCAGAAGTTGTGAATGCTCCAACACTGGAAATTTTAAGAAGAGACTGGACCACCATTTTTCTGAAATGGTATAGAGTGTCCTGACTTCTGCCAAAGCAGGAGGTTGGATTAGAAGACCTCCAAGGTCCCTTCCAACTCTATTGTTACTGTTATTGTTACTGTTATTGTTATTGTTGTTGTTGTTGTTTGCTTGTAGTACCTTCTTTAGTCTTTCTGCCAGAATTGCAGCAAAGAGTTTATAGTCATTATTTAGTAATGAGATTGGTCTATAATTCTTTATCCTTGTGACATTTTGACTTCCTTTTGTAATAACGCAATATTAGCTTCTTTCCAAGTTTGAGGTATCTTTCTCCCTAGTAATATGTTATTCATTATATCCTTTGATGGCTGAAGAAGTTCGTCCTCAAAACATTTATAATATTGGCTCATAACATTGGTCACTGCATCCAGTTTTGGTCACCGCGATGTAAAAAAGATGTCGAGACTCTAGAAAAAGTACAGAGAGGAGCAACAAAGATGATTAGGGGACTGGAGGCTAAAGCATATAAGGAACGGCTGCTGGAATTGGGTATGTCTAATTTAATGAAGAGAAGGACGAGGGGGGACATGATAGCAGTGTTCCAATATCTCAGGGGCTGCCACAAAGAAGAGGGAGTCAAGCTATTTTTCAAAGTGCCTGAAGGCAGGACAAGAAGCAACGGATGGAAACTAATCAAGGAGAGAAGCAACCTAGAACTAAGGAGAAACTTCCTGACAGTTAGAACAATTAACTAGTGGAACAATCTGCCTCCAGAAGCTGTGAATGCTCCAACACTGGACGTTTTTAAGAAGAGATTGGACAGCCATTTGTCCGAAATGGTATAGGGTTTCCTGCCTGAGCAGGGGGTTGGACTAGATGACCTCCAAGGTCCCTTCCAACTTTATTATTATTATTATTATTATATTATTATTATTATTATTATTTTATATTTATTATTATTATTATTTATTATTATTATATTATTATTATTATCATCATCATCATCATCATCATCATCATCATCATTCATTATTATTATTATTATTATTATTATTATTATTATTATTATTATTATTTATTATTATTATTGTTGTTGTTGTTGTTGTTGTTGTTGTTGTTGTTATTATTATTATTATTATTATTATTATTATTATTATTATTATTATTATTATTATTATTATTATTATTATTATTATTATTATTATTATTATTATTATTATTATTATAAGACTATCTGTACCTGGAGCTTTACCTGTTTTATTTTTTAACACCTTCTGATATTTCAAAAGTAGTTATTGGATCATTCATCAATTGTCTTTGAAATTGTGAAAGTTTAGATAAATGTATTAATAGGTATTCACGTATTTTAGGCATATCCAGCTCCAGCTTTTTATAAAAATTGGAGCAAATTATGAAATGACTTTTTAATAAGATTATTATCTGTTATTACATTGTTACCTTCAATGTAATTTTTTCAATCATTCTCTTTTCCCTTTCGTTTTTTAATTTATATGCCAGTCATCTTCCAGGTTTATTTGCAAACTCAAAGTGTCTTTGTCTCACATACTTCAAATTTGTTTCTATTTTTTTGAACTGTTAACATAGACAGTTGTTGATGTAACAATTTAATTCGGTAAAATTTTAGAGTCCATAGGTGTCTTTTGCAGTTCAATTTCTTTCTGTCTGATTTCATCCAATATCTTTTGCAGCTTTTCCTGGGATTTTTTCTTCTCTAGTTGATTATATTCTATGAATTAATCCCTTATAACCACTTTACTAGAATTCCAGACAGTAATTAAATTTGTCCCTTTACCTAGTTTATTATCAAAATATTCTACCCATCATTAATGGGTAGAATTTCTGTAAGTAAGATGAATATTTTATCAAAGATGCTCTTTCTATTACCAATACTTGCAACTGATACTCCATTTAAACAATGGCAGATGGATATCTCCATGGGGAAACCCCCCCCCAAGAATTAGATACAAATTACTGCAAGATCCTAAGGAAAGAGGAGGTTTGGGTTTACCAGATTTGAAATTGTATTTTGATGTTTGCTGTTTGGTCTGGCTAAAAGAGTGGGTTATCTTCAGAATAAGAGGTTATTTGATTTAGAGGGCTATTTATGGTATAAAAAAGTTAAAGTAAATGTTGATTTTAATAACTATTTTGTTAGATGTGCCATCTCAAGAGTTCAGAATAAATATAAAACAAGTTTTTTTGTGAAGACGCTTCTCTGGTATCCCCCCAGGAAGATTTTTTTAGAAAAGAAATGGCAGTGAATATACACTGGTGGGCTTATGGTCAAATAATATCTTTTAATTTTGGTGATCCTATCCTCAAAGCAGAGTTAGAATCAGAATGACATGTCTGCCATTGATTTACATATTTACAATTGAAAGAAAGATTTAAATTAGAGTTGACCTTGCAAAAAATGAATTGGAAATCCTACTGCATGGTACATTGCTAAGATTTATAAATTGTTATTGAATTTGAATTTGGAAAATGAATATGTAAAGCATTCCGTGACTCAGTGGGCAAGAAACTTTGGATATAATGTAATACTTGAACAATGGGAGAATATGTGGACAAAAGATCTATAATTTACAGTAAATTATAATTTAAAAGAAAACTTTTATAAGATGATGTATTGTTGGTATTTAAAACCAGATAAGTTGTCAAGAATGTATAAAGATATTTCAAATGAATGTTGGAAATGTAAATATAAAGAAGGGACCTTTTATCATTGATGCTGGATATGTGATAAAGCAAAGAAATATTGGAGTAGGATTCACATCCTAATACAGAAGATTCTCAAAGCGAATATAAAGATAAAACCAGAACCTTTTCTTCTGGGTTTAATGGAAAAAGTCTTGGAAAGAAAATTGGAACTTTGATGTTATCTATGTTAATGGCAGCAGGATTACTTTGATTCCTACAATGGATGATAGTTCATTGTAGGAATTTTACAACATTTTTTTAAAAATTAGTTTTATTGAATATACAATTAAAAACAGTGGACATGATACAAAGTCTCTGATTTAAACAATACTAATAAGTGTTCTTTCAATCATATACAATGTAGTTAAATAATTTCAATTCTATCTTATAAATAATACTAATATAAAAAAATTCTAAACTATCAATTTATCAATCAACATTTATCCCAGCATGCCCCCTTAATTCTAGCCATTTATACACTTTATTCCAAATTTCAAAATAGTCTGTTTCAGTTTTATTTTTAAGCTCTAATGTTAACCTATCCATTTCAGCGCAGGATAGGATTTTATTTATTACTTCTTCTTCAGTAGGGATTTCTTTTCTCTTCCATTTCTGAGCATAGGCTAATCTCGCTGCAGTTAGAATGTGTAATATTAAATATAAAGATCCTTTGCTGAATTTATCCTTGGTAATTCCTAATAGAAAGGTTTCTGGTTTTAATTCAATTTTTGGTGATAATATCTCTTCCAGCCAATTTTTTATCAAATGCCAAAATTTTTGAGCTTTTGGGCATTCCCACCACATGTGATAATAGGAACCTAGTGATTCTCTACATTTCCAACATATCGATGAGGATTTTTTGTCCATTTTCGCTAACCTTGTAGGAGGGAGGTACCATCTGTAGAACATTTTATATAGATTTTCTTTATAGGTGGTGGCTAACGTTAGCCTCCTATTCGTATCCCATAGTAGTTGCCAATCATCTAAATCGATATTATAGCCAAAGTTTTTGCTCCAAGTTAGCATTGTATCTTTTATTTGTTCTTCTAGCATGTCTTGTTCTAGTAAATATTGATATATCTTTTTTATCGTTTTATCTTCTGTTCTTAGTAAGATTTTATCTAATTCTGTGTATTCTAATTTTATCCCAGGTTCTTTTTTATCTTTTCTGTATCGTGATTGTATTTGCAGATATGCCCACCGTTCCAGCTCTATGCCATCTTCTAATAGTTTTTCCCTTGTTTTCAACTCTCCATTCTCATCTAAAATGTCTTTATATGTAATTACCCTTCCTAAGTTCATAAATTTTGGGTGCAAAAATATCTTCAATGTAGATATCCAATTGGGGATTTTCATGTAATTAGATTTTTTAAGAATTTTACAATATTTTTTAATAACATTTACAATGTTAGAATTTTACAACATATAGGAATTTTACAACATTTTTTGCATCATTTTAAAATGTTGCAAAAAGTTGATGGAGTTAGCAGAGATGGTCAAATCAACTGCTTTGATCAAAGAAAAAAATAGAATTACTTTTGTTTCTACTTGGAAAGCTCTTCTGGACTTTTTGCATGAAGTGGGTTTTACTGATTAATAGGTTTGTTGTTATAGAAATGGCTAGTTTATATTATTATGTAAAAGTAAAAAGTTGAGGTCTGATGATATTATCTTATTCTACTATATCAAAGGGAATCGGAAGTCAGCCTTTTCTTTTTTTTCCCTTGTCCCACACTTTTCTCTTCCCTTTTTCCTCCCCTATTTTCCTACTTTCTTTTGTATTTTTGTACGACATATTATAAGCTAATAAATAAATACAAGGAAAAATTATCCAGTGATATTTATTTTATAGTCCAAAGATGCAATCACAGGAAATTAAAATGAAATTATGTTTAGTCTGAAAAATGGCATATTAAAGATTAAGTAACATCAAATAGACTTGCTATATTTTTTGTAGATGATAGAGTTTAAAACATATGGGTAGAAGTTGGCTGGAAAGATATTTAAGTTCATGAATAATAGAAACATGCCCATATTAAGATATGTTCAAAGGGGAATAGTCTGCAACAGGAGTTTTTTCTGTATTAGAAGCACTCAGCACAATCAGACACAAAATAGGACAAAGTTTATCCATAGATGGGCCTGAGAAGACATACTGTAGAATGTTGAAATGAAATGAACTTAGTTTCATTTCAGATTCCTCTTAAATCTTTCTCTGTGTGTGAATGTATATTCAGTTTATATCCTGCTTCCCACCACTACATACAATATTATACTCAATTATCTTTCTACCCATACTGTACATCTGAGGAAAGTGAATGAAGGAAAACATTAAACCACCCAGAGGGTGAGATGGCTAAGAACCTTCCATAGAGCAGTTTGGATATCTTTATTCCTTATACTATAAATGATTGGATTCATCATGAATGGCACAGAACAGTAAATCACAGTAGCTACCAGGTCAAAATCAGATGGACATCTTGAGATTGGCTTCAGATAGGCAAAGGCACAGATGCAAATAAACAAGGAGACAACAATTAGATGAGGCAAGCAGGTAGAGAACGCTTTCTGCCTTCCCTTCATGGAGGGTATTTTCATTACAGTTCTGAAGATTTGTACATAAGAAATTATTATAAATATTAAGCAACTGAAAACCAGAAAGGCACTGAAAACAAGAATCCCAGTTTCTATGAGATACAGGTCAGAGCAGGAAAGTCTTAATATCTGGGGGATTTCACAAAAGAACTGGTTGACAACATTGGAGCAAAAAGTGATAGAAAAGGTGCCCCCAACATGGACTAATCCATAGAGAAGACCACTCACCCATGCAATTATTGCCATTTTCACACAGGATTCGCTGCTCATCATGATTGTGTAGTGCAGTGGATCACAAATGGCAACAAATCGATCATACGCCATAACTGTTAGGAGAGAGACATCTGCAGCCATAAAATAGATGAGAAAAAAAACTTGAGCAGCACATCCAGTATAAGAAATTGTTCTGGTGTGGGTCATGGATTTGGGAATAGTCACAGAAATGGCACCAATGTCAGCAACAGATAGGTTTACCAAAAAGAAGTACATAGGAGTATGAAGGTGGGGTTAAGGAATATGATAGTGATAATTAGGAAATTACCCATCAAGGCCACCAGGTAAATCATCAAGAACATAACAAAATGTACAATTTGAAGTTCCTGAATCTTGGAAAATCCAAGAAGCTGGAATTCAGTCACTGTGCTTGTATTGAACATTTCTTCCTGTGGACATTCCAACGACCTATAGAGAATGAAATGGTATACAAAATTGAATAAATGCTATCATATTTCTCAATCTGAAGTTCTTCCCTGTCATATTACAGCACTGTGCCCTCACTTTTGAACTGGTGAACACATTTTCAGTTTTAAGAGTATATTATGGACAGTTCCATAATGCTATAGACTGATTTGCTGTTCATAAAATGGCTGCAAGAGGATGTATTTATTTATTTCTGAAATATATATGCTACCTCAATCAAGTTAGAATCTGTATATAATTCAGCTGTTAATAGAGGCATATAATTTGGAACTCAGAAATCCACTCCAAAATTAGGGAAAACTAACATTTCTCTGTCTCTCTGTTTCCCCTCCCTCTTCTCTCTCTCTCTCTCTCTCTCTGTATATATATACATTTACATATTTACATATATACACACATATATATTAGAATGAACATATTTTCAATATTTACGCTGAGACTAGCATAGATATAAGACTACCTAGCATAGATATAAGACTAGCTAGATATCAGAAAGAATCATATTCAAAATATATCTATATTGGCTTTTTTTGTTTGCATTCCCTATAATAAAATGGAATAAATTATAAACTGGAAAAATGAAAAATTGAGACAAATCAAATCAAAACAATTGTATAATTATATTACAAAAACCACATGAATGTAGCCATGTACATACCAGGAGTGCAACTCAAGGTTCCAAATTATTAGCTCTGTCTGTCTGTCTATCTGTCTGACTGGTCATCCATCCATCCATCCATCCATCCATCCATCCATCCATCCATCCATCCATCCATCCATCCATCCATCATAATCCATCCATCCATCCAATCCCATCCATCCATCCATCATCCATCCCATCAATCCATCCATCCATCATCCATCCATCCATCAATCCATCATCCATCCCAGCCAGCCAGCCAGCCCAGCCAGCCCCAGCCACAGCCAGCACAGCCAGCCAGCAGCCAGCCAGCCAGCCGCCAGCAGCCAGCCAGCCAGCCAGCCAAGCAGCAGCCAGCCAGCCAGCCAGCAGCCAGCCAGCCAGCCAGCCAGCCAGCCAGCCAGCCAGCCAGCCAGCCAGCCAGCCCAGCCAGCCAGCAGCCAGCCAGGCCAGCCAAGCCAGAAGCCAGCCAGCCAGCCAGCAGCCAGCCAGCCAGCCAGCCAGCCAGCCAGCCAGCCAGCCAGCAGCCAGGCCAGCCAGCAGCCAGCCAGCCAGCCAGCCAGCCAGCCAGCCAGCAGCCAGCCAGCCAGCCAGCAGAGCCAGCCAGCCAAGCCAGCCAGCCAGCCAGCCAGCAGCAGCCAGCAGCCAGCCAGCCAGCCAGCCAGCCAGCCAGCAGCCAGCCAGCCAAGCCAGCCAGCCAGCCAGGCCAGCCAGCCAGCCAGCCAGCCAGCCAGCCAGCCAGCCAGCCAGCCAGCCAGCCAGCCAGCCAGCCAGCCAGCCAGCCCAGCAGCCAGCAGCCAGCCAGCCAGCCAGCCAGCCAGCCAGCCAGCCAGCCAGCCAGCTAGGTATCATTCATCTATGATCTATTTTGCCTCTACTTTTATTTTAATTTTTACCTGCTTGGAGTTGCTCCATTCTAGAGTCTTGCCCTGGAAAAGAAAAATTGTCTGTGCCAAGCTGAGCATCTCTTTTGCTTCTGTCTCTTTTTACTATAACCCAAGTAATAATCTTCAATCAATGCAAATATTCCAGTGAAATATACCCAGAAGAGTTGGGTGATAGATCATTGCGTGTTTCCGGTATTTAGCATAACACATTACTTGTGAGAATTGTAATTGGAATTTTTTCTCTAAAGTTTCTCCTGGACAACATCAGAAGCCATTTAGATGTGCAAAATGTCCTTATGAAGAATACAAAAATCAATAAGTTTATTTTCATTATCCAGCTGTTCCCTAACCAAAATAACCAATGTTTATTTCTTTGGAATAGGAGCAGACAATATCACTTTGTATGAATAATCCACTCACCCTGAAAATGATGTTAGGGTGTGTTTTATGATCTATTTTTAAAGAAATGTTTCTATGTTATATCATTTCTAGGGTTGTATATCTCAAATAACAAGTTAGTTTGTTGTAGGCTAACCTCGGTAGTCCATTGCCCCTTCAACTAAGTCAAGGGACCTTCAGGGTCCCTTCCAGCTTCTATTCTATTCTATTCTATTCTATTCTATTCTATTCTATTCTATTCTATTCTATTCTATTCTATTCTATTCTATTCTATTCTATTCTATTCTATTCTATTCTATTCTATTCTATTCTATTCTATTCTGTTCTGTTCTGTTCTGTTCTGTTCTGTTCTGTTCTGTTCTGTTCTGTTCTGTTCATGCTTACCAGGCTTTTTAATGTGTTTTAGAGCTACTCTTACCATTAACATAATAATAGCAGAATGACTCTTAAGATTTTTGAATTCAAAACCTAGTGGTAAATCTTCTTCCATTGCCCACATTCCTACATTTTCCTTGGTAAGATTTTTAAAGATCCATTTTAACTCTTACTTAATGAGCAATGTTCAGGGCTTTTATTTGACACCAATATTTCTTGTCCTTAATTCTCTGGTCACAAGATTGCAAGTCAGATACCTCTGGATTGAGAATGAAAGTTTGATAAAGCAGTGCTCTCACAGTTGTCTGAAGATTCCCCCCTCTTTTTTTTAACAAGAATGAAAGAGATCAGCAGGTTTAAAATGAAGTATAAATTTCTAAACCTTTCTGAATATGAAAAGGAAATCAAAATATGTCACCAATTCTTTGAAATATAATGATCTTCTGCAATGCCACTACAAGATATTAACCAGACTGAAAAAAGTTATAGCAAATTGCAATTAGTATTTTTGAAGAAGTCTTTTCCTACTATTAAGTGGATTTCTGATTAAATAAAATTTGCAGGGTCTAGACTCACACACAGAATAAAACACTAGAATATTCTGGGAGCAAAAGAAGCATAGAGTCAAGATGAAATGATGCTGAATGAATGTGGATTGAATATAAAAATCATCATTATGAAAGAAGAACATTGGGATAGTTTAGTTTCATAAGGTAGAGAAAATGAGAAGAAGACTGACAAAATTATGGTTGGAGGGAGTTGATGATTATCTATCTATCTATCTATCTATCTATCTATCTATCTATCTATCTATCTATCTATCTATCTATCTATCTATCTATCTATCTATCTATCTATCTATCTATCTATCTATCTATCTATCTATCTATCTATCTATCTATCTATCTATCTATCTATCTATCCATTATATTTTTATAAATAACTTGAGGCAGTGAACATACTAATTCTGCTTTCTCTTCTTCTTCCTATTTGCCCACAAAATAACCCTGGTGGTTGATGTAAAGCATATTTAGTTAGATTTTCATTTCTTTTCTCATATCTTCTCCCCCTTTAATTAATATGTGCTGATTAGATTAATTAGATTATTCTTGGTCAGTGTGTGACATAACACTACTTAATCTAAAAACAATAATGTTGTATACCTGAATATATGCAAAGTTTGCAACAAAATATAGAATAACCTTGCATTTGGGTATTGTTCTTAAAAACAAGTAGAACCTCTTTTTTATCTGTAGATAAATACTACAAATTTCCTAGAACTTTTCATAGGAGGCATTATGGCACTTAAGAAGAATAAATGCTTTCTGCAAAATTATTGTTGATAGATAGTTGCGAACAAAACTTTCACCTTTATCATCAAGAATCCCAGTCCATTTCTACTGGACAATTTAATGGAAAATTTCTAACTTGTTCTTTTCTTTGGAAGTCACTGGTAAATAAAAAGGAGCTGCATTTTAATAGTCGATATTCTTTAGCAGTTAGTACTGAATAAGACTAATTCAGTAATGAGAACTAAAGAAAAGGAAATGTATTGTGTAAATGCAGTATAGATTACTGATATGGGTTCATGTGATATGAAACAATTTACAAAATACAATATACCTGCTTGAAAAATTTCCCCCTTTTATTAGCAAAATTAAGCATGTTTCAAATTTTCCTTTCAGCCATGTAACATGTTTCAGCCAATATTTCTTTACAGCATATGTACTTTTCTCCACTTTTTCATTTTGCAATGGCATAACCATAAAACTTCAGTTTATTTACTGTATACCTAGCCATGAACGTCAAAGCTACTTTACTTCCTAAATCTATGTGGAACTTATAATGTTGGTTTAATGTGTTCAGTTCTTCTTCTATAATTTCTTCCTACTTCTTGCTTAGAGTGATCTACTGTATGTATGCAGACTGGCAATATTCTAAGCTGGTTTTGATTTATAAGCACAGAATCATAATCTGCTCCTGCTCTTGCTCCTGCTCCTCCTCATGTTACATTTTTTCCCTTTATTCTTACCTTTATTGAATTTCTACTGTGCCCACTGCTAAGCTATGGTTATTTTGGAAAGCCATAGCTCTATAGACATAAGACATTTGACATGGGGGAAAAAACTGGGGAAAAAATAAAGGAGTGAACAATTTAAGACACCAATATTTGAGTATGCATAGATTTTTGGAAACAAGTAGTCTTAAAAGAGGCTGAATTTGTCAGTAATTGCTTTAAACTAAAAAAAAAAGAGAGGATACATTCTTAACAATTATAGAATTGGAGGTGGAAGAGTCATGCCATACATGTAGTGGAACTCTAAGACTGCAACAGAAAGGTAGCTGGGGCCTGATTGGATCTCCATTGTATTTAAACTGCTGTATTTAAACTGCTCAGAGTTCCTGGGAGGTTTTACAAACTCTAAGACTGCAACAGAAAGGTAGCTGGGGCCTGATTGGATCTCCATTGTATTTAAACTGCCCAGAGCTCCTGGGAGGTTTTACAAACTCTAAGACTGCAACAGAAAGGTAGCTGGGGCCTGATTGGATCTCCATTGTATTTAAACTGCTTTATTTAAACTGCCCAGAGCTCCTGGGAGGTTTTACAAACTCCAAGACTGCAACAGAAAGGTAGCTGGGGCCTGATTGGATCTCCATTGTATTTAAACTGCTGTATTTAAACTGCTGTATTTAAACTGCCCAAAGCTGCTGGGAGGTTTTACTAAGAGTGCAACAGAAAGGTAGCGGCCCGCGCGCCTAACAGCGCGCGAATTATATAACTAAAAATCAAAAGCAGTGGTACATTCAGGGCAAGTGTGTCTGAGATTCCCTGTATCTAAGAATAGATTAGTTCAGTGCAACACTTGCTTTGCAGATGTCTTTCGCAGTACCCTTTTCAAACTTGGAAACTGTCCTATCTGTAAACAAATCACTAGTCTACAAGGACAGGTTATTTATCTAGGGTCTGTAATCTGTGCTCTTCAGGCAGAAAGATCCTGCAGGAGAAGGGCAGTGTGGACAACCATGGGATCTGGCAGGGTGAGAGTTGTGAAACATAAACCAAAGCTTTTGCTGTGTCCCTGCACAACAGATACAATGCCCTTGCTGACCTTAATAGGGACATTAAGGAGACAGGTAAAGGTATTTGTGATGATAACTCAAATAAGCAGGGGATCGTGGTCCGAGATGAAGAACTTGTTTTTGACAGAGAGAAGTGTGAATCAGGTATTACACATCAGTCATGCAAGAACAGAAAGGCATCCAAAAAGAGAAGCCACCTTCTGGTAGGTGATTCAATTATAAGGGATGTAAATTTAGGAAAGGACACAGTGGTTTCAAAAGAGGTCAGGTGTCTTCCAGGTGCTACTGCCAGTAGGGACAAGAAGTGTATTTCTAAAATATTCAAGAATGCCAGCAAGGACTGTGATGTGGAGGCTATTGTACATCTTGGCACTAACGATCTGTCCCAAAAAGATGTACTCTCTGTGCAGAACGATTTCCAGAACTTGGGGCAGGAACTTAGCAGAATAGGCTGTAGGCTTACTTTTTCAGAAGTTTTACCAGTATATAAGGAGCAAAATGGAAAAGGCCAGCGTATAGCACAATTCAATATGTGGCTAAAGGAGTGGTGTAAAGGGGAAGGCTTTGGATATATTAGTCACGATGTCTGTAGCTGGTCCAATGAAAAAATGTACAAAAGAGATGGTTTGCATCCATCAAAGAAAGGGACTGAGTTACTCAGCTATAAATACACAGATTTTCTGGAGGAATATTTAAACTAAACAGTGGGGACAGTGAGTTAATTGATATAGAACATCCCTGTCCCTGGCAATCTAAAAAGTATAGGGCTATCAGTGCATGTAACATAGATGTGTGTGTGGACAAGAATATCAACCTTGCTGTCAAGCAAAATCAAGCTTCTAACAGCGAGTGCCACACAAAGTGCACTAACCAAATAGGTGGTAAGACAATAGGGGAACTCAGGCACCACACAGGTCACGTAGAAAGTAAACACAGGGTCAGTCATAAAGGACTCAAATGTCTATACACCAATGCACAGAGTATGAACAGCAAACAGGGTGAACTAGAAATTCAGGTTAATGAGGGCAGATATGATATTGTTGCCATTACGGAAACATGGTGGGATGAAATCCACAAATGGAACACACAGCTAGAGGGATTTAAATTATCTAAAAGAAACAGACCAAATAAAAGAGGAGGAGGAGTTGCTCTATATGTAAGAAATAACTACATCTCTACAGAAATAGAGCACAACAATGATGAAAACTGTCTTGAATGCATTTGGGTCAATATAAAAGGGGAAAAAATGACATTGCCATAGGTGTATACTACAGGCCACCCAACCAAACAGAGGAAATAGATGAACTTTTTGCTAGTCAGCTAACTAAGGTATGTAGGAAGCACATCACAATAGTAATGGGGGACTTTAACTACCCTGACATCAACTGGGAGACAAACTCTGCACCAAGTGGTAGACCAAACAGATTCCTGGCAAACCTAGCAGACATCTTTGTCTCCCAAAAAGTAGAGAAGGGAACTAGGGGATTAGCCATTTTGGATCTAATTCTCACTAACAGAGATGAAATGATAGAAGGTGTTGAAGCCACAGGAACCTTGGGAGGAAGTGATCATGCAATATTGGAATTCAACATTATGGAAGCACAAGCAATAGAAAACAGTCAAACTAGAGTCTTGGACTTTAAGAGAGCTAATTTCAATAAACCTAGAGAGGGCTTGGGAAGGATTCCATGGATGAGAATCCTCAAGGGGAAAACAACTCAAGAAACTTCGGAAATTTTGAAAAGTGAGATAATAAAAGCCCAGTCTAGCACAATACCAACAAAGAGGAGAAATAACAGCTCTCAAAAGAAACCAGCATGGCTGCATAAAGAACTCTCTGGTAAATTGAAAAATAAAAAGGACAAGTATAGAAAGTGGAAAGAGGGTCACATAACTAAGTCAGAATATCAGCAAATAGCCGGAGCCTGCAAAGATGAAGTGAGGAAAGCTAAGGCTCAAACTGAACTAAGGCTTGCGACAAAAGTCAAAAATAACAAAAACAGCTTCTTTCAACATGTAAAAAACAAGAAAAAAGTGAAGGAAATGATTGGTCCATTAGTGGGTGAAAGTGGCAAGAAGGTGACAAGCAACAGGGAGAAAGCAGAACTATTTAACTCGTTTTTTGCATCTGTCTTTACACAAAGGGAAAAAAACAGACCAACCTATCAAAAATAGTGCCATAAAAAACAGAATAGAAACACAAGTTAAGATAGGCAAGAAAATGATAAGTGAGCACCTGTCCAGCCTAGACGAGTTCAAATCACCAGGACCAGATGGATTACATCCCAAGGTTCTCAAGGAACTGGCAGATGTGATATCAGAACCACTGAACTATATTTTTCAAAGATCCTGGAGCACTGGGGAACTACCAGAGGACTGGAAAAGAGCTGATGTAGTTCCCATCTTCAAAAAAGACCAAAAAAACCTGGACCGGAAACTACAGACTATCAGCCGACCTCAATACCTGGGAAGATTATGGAAAAGATAATCAAACAACGACTACACAGCGAAAAACTAGAGCAAACAAAGTCATTACTAAAAGCCAACATGGGTTTGTCAAAAACAGATCATGCCAGACAAATCTTATTGCCTTCTTTGACCAAGTGACAAAATTAGTGGATCAGAGGAATGCTGTGGATATAATTTACTTGGACTTCAGTAAGGCATTTGATAAAGTAGATCACAACCTACTACTTGATAAGATAGAAAAATGTGGGTTAGACAGCATCACCACCAGATGGATCCGTAGCTGGCTGACCGGCCGTGCTCAGCGTGTGGTCCTCAATGGAACCACATCTACATGGAGGGAAGTGTATAGTGGGGTGCCCCAGGGCTCTGTTCTGGGCCCAGTGCTCTTCAACATCTTCATCAACGATTTGGACGAGGGGATAGATGGGGAAATCAT